>MU123726.1:0-20827 GCA_014904935.1 Melanogaster broomeanus | reverse complement strand
ACGAAGTTGACCTCATACATACTTCGTCAAACGGTCCGACATTGACTGGCCATTACGTATATCCTATGGAAGCCAGGACACTCGTGCTCCTTACAGCTGTGATCAAATATAAATGATATTTCAGTTGTTTTTTTGCGTCGTCGCGTCTGTTCCTAATCCGGAATACCGCATTAGGCTACCATACGCTACGATACAGTACTTCAAAGTCTTTGACTCTTCGTTGTCCCAGCTTGCACACCACAGCTTGTTATTAGACCATGGATGACTCTGATATTGATCAACTTCATTCCATGTCAGAAGAAGAGCCTGATAATCAACTGAGGGCTACCGTGATCTCAACTTCAGATAGGCCACAGCGAGGTAAGCAGTACTACTAACCACTGTAACTCGGGTCTTGAGAGTCACATCATGGATTCACCGCAAATCTGCAGTAGTCAAAGATGGTCTATTCACCTTTGTTTATGAATTTTTCCCAGAACCATCAGCTGTTGCATCCACCCGAGAATCTCCAACTCCAAGTCAGCCTGCCTCCCGAAGTCGAAAGAGATCCAGCCGAAGTGAGCAACCCAGCGATGTTGAAGAGAGGCTGCCCACCAAGCCTACAAAGCGTAAGAGGCATACAAAGGGGCCTAAAGCACCAAAACGTAAGGTTCTTGATGATGAAACCCCGGAGAGCGGAGGAGAGGATGAAGCAGATGCGCCATCTCGGGAGATCTCAGGGCATGTATTCCTTGAGAGCACGTCACACTCATCTCTCTCTTTTGTTCGCAGCCAGCGACTATTGTGCTCCCGGTCTCTCACAGAGCATTATAAAGTACCTCGTCCACAGCTCCGATCCCCAACGCGCCCTTGCACAAATCAGCTCATTCACCCCGGCCTTCCTTGCGGGCAGCATTCTCAACATTGCCGGTAGTCTCCTGCGAATCCACTGCTACCGCGTCCTCGGCAGGATGTTTACGTTCGAACTGAGCATCCGTCAGGATCACAAGCTGGTCACGTCGGGGCCGTACTCTGTCGTGCGGCACCCCAGTTACACGGGCGGCATTGTCATGGGGCTTGGAGGATCCCTTTGCATGTTCGATCGTGGCTCGTGGCTCGTGGCCTGTTCGGGGCTGGTCCCAGGCTTGGACGCTGAATCGAGGCTAACAAACGTGCTGGCATGTACGTGGGTATCTATGGTTGTTGCGGTTTGCATCGGGATGATGCAGCGCATGCGTAACGAGGACGATATGCTTGAGAAGAACTTTGGGGAGCAGTGGAAGGAGTGGGTGAGGAGAGTACCCTATCGAGTGGTTCCTTGGGTGTATTAGAGCTGCTCTCGCTCTTTCAAAAATAGTCCCGTCGCCTCAAAAACAACTACATCAGCTCAAAAACAGGTCCGTTGCCTCAAAATCGGATCAGCCACCTCAAAAACCACTTCACCGTCTCACAAGTAACAAACCAGCCCACCATCTTAGTAACGACCCCGTCGCTTCAAAAACGACCCCACCACTTCAGTAGCACCCTGTCACCTCAAAATCAAATCCGTAACCTCGAAATTGACCCCACCACCTCAGTAGTGGCCCTGTCACCCCGTAAACGGCCCCGTCGCCTCAAGAATGAACCTGTCACCTTCATAGACCACTAGTACCTCTCTTTTGTTCAAGTGATAGATCTCTGTATCTTGCGTTGATACAGTGATTCAGCTATGGTGATTCTGTGTTCTGTCGTGATTCTATACTCTCCGTTGGCTTCTCAATGCAATAGCGCATCTCAGGTGTTGTTTCACCTATGTACCCTGCGTATACACCAGGCATACACGACTCGGTTATGGAGTGTCGATTTATTTGGATATACAAACCAGCCCACTGGGGTGTCCCTTCCTTGGCTCACCCATGTGTGAGAAATGTTCTCGCTACGACATCCATAAAGTAAAGCTAAGCTGTCTCCAAAGAATGTTTGCCCGAAATTCGATGCTTGGCGCAGGGTTATAATTTTCATACTACTAAATTTGATTGTGCACTGTACAACTTTTACTTGGGAGCGTGTACTTGTAATAACATTCATGCACGTATAGACTCCGAGCAGTACATTATATATGAAGTTCCCTTCAAACATGAGAACTAGGACTAATTAACAATGGCTATTGGGAAACTACTGCTGCTCCTAGCAGTCGCTACTTGCCAACACTATGCCTCGACAGCCCCAAATACACGACCCCCTTCCGACGAACTGCGCAAACAAGTAGGATGGGAGCTCGTAGTTCCACGGTTCGCCATCCTGAGCAAGGTACGTGTCCCGCAGCAGTCTAGAAGATCCGTTCTTGAAGTTGTTGTTTCATTATTACGTACCGCGCTCTTCCAGGCTTTGCTTTGGTCGCTGACGCTCGCAGAATGCTCTGTGTTGTTCGCAGCCAGCGACTATTGTGCTCCCGGTCTCTCACAGAGCATTATAAAGTACCTCGTCCACAGCTCCGATCCCCAACGCGCCCTTGCACAGATCAGCTCACTCACCCCGGTCTTCCTTGCGGGCAGCGTTCTCAGCATCGCCGGTAGTCTCCTCCGAATTCACTGCTACCGCGTCCTCGGCAGGATGTTTACGTTCGAACTGAGCATCCGCCGGGATCACAAGCTGGTCACGTCGTGGCCATACTCTGTCGTGCGGCACCCCAGTTACACAGGCTCCATTGGCGTGGGGCTTGGGGGCTTGCTTTGCGCTTTCAATCGCCGCTCGTGGCTCGTGGCCTGTTCGGGGCTGGTCCCAGGCTTGGACGCTGAATCGAGGCTAACAAACGTCCTGGCATGTACGTGGGTATCTATGGTTGTTGCGATTTGCATCGGGATGATGCAGCGCATACGTAATGAGGACGATATGCTTGAGAAGAACTTTGGGGAGCAGTGGAAGGAGTGGGCGAGGAGAGTACCCTATCGAACGGTTCCTTGGGTGTATTAGAGGTATTGGAGTGATATCGCATGGCAATAAATAGCGAATTCCAGGTAACCTAAGGTATTGGCAAGGCATGAAAACAAATCATCATATATTTCTTTAGTGTACCCTGATTCGTTCAGACTGCACGGATGTACGCATCACAGATAACTGGAGAAACACGCAACTTTGCATTGGTTTGTAAATGTAAGAATGCTACACTTTCTATGGGTCAAGCCAAAAATATACAATAGTAATAGTGATACGATAGTTCGGGGAGAATTGGGTATCCACTATGGGAGAGTAAAGGAGTGAAATCCAGGAATTAACTATCGATACAAATGATTGGATGGCAGACAACACTAGCACCACGAATGATATAACGAAGGCGAGAGCGAGGACGTGATTTTTCGGCGGAAATGAAGGAATGGGAACGATGATTCAAACCACATCTACCGATGTAGGCGCGTCGGTGAACATGTCGGGGGACTGCGTTAATGTCGAGCGTTGGCTCAGGGAGTGTCGGTAGGATAAGATCATTCGAGTTCACAGGTGAAATGGGAAGAGTCTCCTTCGATATCGATCCGCCTGATGAGGTTGGGGAATACGGCTCTTCTTCATGTCATCCAGAACACCACCGTAGTCTCCCAAAGAGAGATCGGTCGAGAAGGAAGCAACAGAGTCGCGCTTTGCTATTGGGCAACGTGCAAGAGAGCCACATGGCGTCCTCGCGCAGAATAACGGCATACTAGTAAGAGCGTAAGAGCAGGAAATGCGTAATGCCTTCTTCTACTGGGCAGTGTCGACGGACAGTCCGGTGTCGGATGCGGAGTTCAAACGTTCACGGGTGCCAGTGAGCCACTGAGCGCTAAGGACAGCTTTATGAATGTTAATGAGCCAGCAAGCAATGTAGACTCCTATCCATAACACGCCCTCATCGATCATCGACGAATATACCGTAGGACACGTAGCCATGTATTCCCGTACTTCGTCAAACGGGTCTGGCAATTGACGGACAGTCGACCCCTATCTTTACCCGGAGTCAAATTGACTCCAGCTGCTGCATCACTGATTCATCCGACTGAACCCATTAATCTGCCAGCAACACTACTTCGATAACATGTATAGACTCCGAACAGTACATTATATAGAGTTTCCCAGCAAACAAGAGAATCGGACTAATTAACAATGGCTATTGGGAAACTGCTGCTACTCCCAGCAGTCGTATTTGCCAACAAATGCTCGACAGCCCAAATACACGATCGTCCTTCCAACGAATTACGCGCAAACAAGTAGGATGGGAGCTCGTACTTCCACGGGTCGCCATCCTGGGCAAGGTACGTGTCCCGCAGTCCAGAAAATCCGCTCTTGAAGTTGTTTGTTTCATTATCATATACCCGGCGCTTCCAGGCTGTTTTTGGTCGATGACGCTCGCAGAATACTCTGTGTTGTTCGCAGCCAGCGACTACTGTGCTCCCGGTCTCTCACAGAGCATTATAAAGCACCTCGTCCACAACTCCGATCCCCAACGCGCCCTTGCACAAATTAGCTCACTCAACCCGGCCTTCCTTGCGGGCAGCATTCTCAACATTGCCGGTGGTCTCCTCCGAATCCACTGCTACCGCGTCCTCGGCAGGATGTTTACATTCGAGCTGAGCATCCGCAAGGATCACAAGTTGGTCACGTCGGGGCCATACTCTGTCGTGCGGCACCCAGTTACACGGGCGTCATTTGCATGGTGCTTGGAGGATTACTTTGCAGTTTCACTCATCACTCGTGGCTCGTGGTTTGTTCGGGGCTGTTCCCAGGCTTGGACACTGAACCGAGGCTGACAAACGTGCTGGCATGTACGTGGGTATCTATAGTTGTTGTGGTTTGCATCGGGATGATGCGACGCATGCGTAACGAGGACGAGATGCTTGAGAAGAACTTTGGGGAGCGGTGGAAGGAATGGGTGAGGAGAGTACCCTATCGAGTGGTTCCTTGGGTGTATTAGAGGTATTGGAACGATATCGCATGGTACATAATAAATAGCGAATTCCAGGTAACCTAAGGTATTGTTATCGTCAAGGCATGAAAACGAGTGACCATCTGTTTCTTTAGTCTCCCAGTTCCCTCCTGATTCATTCAGACTGGACAGATGAACGCATCACAGATAACCGGAGAAACACGCAACTTCGCATTGGTTTGTAAATGTAAGAATGCTACACTTTCTATGGGTCAAGCCAAAAATATACAATAGTAATAGTGATACGATAGTTCGGGGAGAATTGGGTATCCACTATGGGAGAGTAAAGGAGTGAAATCCAGGAATTAACTATCAATACAAATGATTGGATGGCAGACAACAGTAGCACCATGAATGATAACGAAGGCGAGAGCGAGGATAGTTATTGTTTTTTCGGCGGAAGAGAAGGAGCGGGAACGATAGCTCAAACCACATCTACCGATGTAGGCGCGTCGGGTACATGTCGGGGGACTGCGTTAATGTCGAGCGTTGGCTCAGGGAGAGTCGGCAGGATAAGATCATTCGAGTCCACAGGTGAAATGGGAAGAGTCTCCTTCGATATCGATCCGCCTGAGGAAGTTGGGGAATACGGCTCCTCCTTCTTCACGTCATCCAGAGCACCACCATAGTCTCCCAAAGAGAGATCGGTCGAGAAGGAAGCAAGGGAATCCCGCTTTCGCTCCGTGCGCTGGGTAATGAAAACAGGCATGTTGCCAGGGCGACTGCCGTAGGACATATCTGGGTTTGTTCTGTTGGAAAGATAATCATTACAAGGTCACCAGGTGGCTTGTGATCGATAACGTACCCGTTGGCAGTCCAAGTTCCTGTGGCGGAGATTGCCCCAGTAGAAAGACCAACCCGTTTTGCCACGGATTGATATGCTTGGCGGTAATTCTTCCTCGCTTCCTCGGCGAGGCCGAAGAAGGCGAAGAAAATGACAGCGCAGATGACGACGAAGTACCGGGTTAGTTGAATGGACATGACCGTCAACGAGTTCTCGTGCCAAACAACAGATGGATATTGGCCAACGGCCGAGAAGTCATAATGAGTGTTGGACCAGCTGATCCAACGTTGAATAGGCTGGGCAGTGGCGTTGAGGTAGATAGAGTAAGCGCCGAGAGGAATGGTGGACACGACTTCGATGCCGGCAAGACCCATAAGTCGGAAATATCGACTAGAGCTCAGGTTCTTGTTAGCAGATAGAAGCTCCTTGAATTGTGCTCTTCTGATGGCTAGCTCCCGAATAGTGCGGACTGCATGGTGTCATCAAAATTTAGACTAATACCTCCTTAAGGGACGACGTACTGCAATAATAAGCTGACACCGCACCGATGGCGATCGGCCAGGTGAAGACGAGCGCATAAGCTGGGGTGTGTTCCAAGTGAATGGGTAGCAGCCGACTTCCTCGAAGATATTGAACCGATGGCCCTGCACAACGTAGTCTGCAGGAACGTGAGTGACAGTCTGACGTAGAGTTATCAACCCACTCACGAACACACATCTGAATGATGGGAATACCGAGACCGATGGACAGATCGACCATCACATCGCGCCGCTTTTGAGCTTTGGTCTTTGTCACTGACGAGACGGAAGCAATTTGGTATAGGCGTCGGTTTATGCAGAGGGAAGACGCAGGGATGGCGACGGCAGATCCGATTATAAACTTGGTTGCTGAATCACATTGAGATGAGCGACATCCAAAGTCTCAGACTACTATCACTCACAGATATCACACCACACAGGAGCCGAGTTGATGACATTTGAATTCCAAACCACAGAGTTGATAAACTGGTTCAAGCAGGCCAGGCCTGTCCAAATCATGTACAAGCAGGTGCCAGTGTTCCAAGCTGCACTGTATGTTAGACTTGATATCGTGACTATGATGATGTTCAACTAACCTTCAAGATGCCATGGAAGTGGAATTGTAACGAGTACAAAACCGGAGAAAGCACAGAGGGAGAAAAACCAGTTCGGAGGCTCGCTCACCATCGCAACACAGTTGGAGATGATAGGATTCGGGGATCCAAGGCTGACGATTCGAAGACTGGCTGGTGCGCAGAGGACAGGAAAAAAAAGTCCACGGGTAAGGCTACGAAGTCATAGCCTTGCGACAGCATCCTATTAAAGCGCTAGCCATACCTTATGATCGTATTTGGATGTTCCCTTGTGCTCGGGTGCGACGACACATGTTCAAAGTGTACTTACCATGTAAATAGCAACATTGCCTTTTCGACGAACAAACTGACGTCCAATTTGGGAAGTTCGTTTGTACACCGGAAAGGCAAAGTGCTATCACACCATGTCCAAACGGGCTTCGAAGGACTTCGAGGCCTGAGAATAATTAATGTTACGATGTCCCATGATCCATGCTCCATGATATTCGGCGGGATATTTCACCAGTCTTGGAACCGGCGATAAGGAATAAGGAAAAGTCTATCGCCGACGACTGTAAGAGAAAGTTCCCACGATTACACCCGCAGACTTTTGAGCCTACGGGAGGCTTGGATGATCGCAAGAAAGGAGTGAAGAGGGGGCGCCATAAAGCAGATCGGGATCACTGAAAAAAGTCGCAAATACATGTGAGAGGTGCGTCAGTGGTCGCGGGGGCACTCCAGAGCAACAGGAAGAGGGTAACATAGCAGCCTTGTTCCAAAAGCATAGCACACCTTGGTGAAATCGTAGCACTGACGTGGCATCATGGCTCAAAGTGCCATTAGTAGAATACAAGGAGGGATGGAGCTCAGACATCGTGGCGTCCGTGATCGCCTCGGAGGCGATGAGAGTGGAAAATCGCACAAGGATTCAGAAAACCGTTCGCGATTGCATAAGGTGGTGAAGGCATGGTCGATGTAGAACGTGGGGGTTCAAGGTCAAGCAAAAATGTCTGCCATTCGTCTAACTTATAATTATGAGGCCACAGTACAGTGAGACATTGGAGACAATAGTAACTGGCCTGAAAGGGCAGGACAATAAAGGACCCTGGCATATCCCTATATATGTCATATCCAAAACCATCGATTTCGGGGGGTTATGTCCGCACTTTTTTGGGGGGTGTTCCATCAGCATCTGTACTCAGACATAGGTGTTTTGGGTCCATCCGTCCGCAAATTTGGATATATGCTTGAGACACGAGCTCTGTGACTGAATATTTAGATTTCCCAGTTCTGTGAAGTACACATCTGTCCGCACACTGGGATACGAGATTGCTTTGCATGCAACTTGTCAGCACAATAGCTACAGCTTTCCGAAACACATCCGCACATCAGGATACAAGATTGATTTGCATGTAACTTGTCAGCACAATTTCCAAATCTGTCCGCACACCAGGATACGAGATTCTGATAATACAATATCAATTAGTGTAAAGGTATCACTACGACATCAATAATTAGACCAAATCTGATGTCTCTGACTCTTCTGACACCATATCCACCGTGTTCGTCGGCCTTCGACTCCTCTGCAGTTCTTGGACACATGCAGAAACTTGATCCACTCTGGCACGTAATCCCTGCATGACCACTGAGGAGAGCGGACAAAGTGTGACGAGCTCAAATGGGTGGGCAGCGTTAGTTGTGATGTCTAGTCGAACAATGGATCCCGAGGATGCTGCAAATGAGAAGAGGATGTGGGTGCGTGGTACCCGGATGAAAGCGGCAGCTCCTAGCAACGAGTAAGCTGGGGAAGTATAAATGCGAGAAGTAATAGGTGCGCTGCTCGCAGAGGGAACTGACTCCCGAGAGAGGCATGTAACACAGGACAGCCTGCGAAAAGTTAAGATTAAAGGACAGGAGCCTGAAATTGGGTTACTCACATTGGCGTCGCATGGTGTCTACAGGTATCTTGAGCAGCAAACAACTTGCTCAGAGCACAACCGCACTTTAAATCCTGAGTGGTGACTTCAAACTCAGGGTAGAAAATGGATAGACAGGTTCCAGGGAACTGGATATTGCTGATCGGTGCTAAATAAGACTTGATCATAAAGGTGCGACATCGCCAACTGCGAGCGCTAGCGGGTGTTGCAGGATCGCGAGCAGGATTGCCTGTGTGCACACTGATCATAAGTCCCGGACCACACGAAACAAAAAAAATTGTACCATTCAGGTGAGATACAGAAGAGAATGTTCTGAACCCGAAAACCTGGGAGTCCGATATTGGTATCGCTGGGTATTGCTGGCATCATAATGGTGAAGTCAATATTGTTGATGGGGTTGGTTAATTTCTTGGATTACCACCGTGACCTACAGTGTACCAGTATCTTGTCACGGGCAAGGAAGCGGAATGGCGTACGAGAACGCAGACCGAGTCAACCAGAGGAATAACGAGTGAAGTCCCAATGGCTGGTGTTGTTACTACGAAGAGAGTATAAAGCCGCAAGCAACAACAGTGCAACAACGCGCGTATATTATGTAAGCGTAGTGAGTAGTAAGTAACTTCGCGAGGAGGATGAAAGCTGATTTTGAAAGTCCATTAGAAATATAATAGAAAGAAGGAATGTGTATACGAAAGGTGTGCGAGACGAGGCGTTGGCCTTGACCGTCACATATCTACAGTCGGTTATTAGTATTTTATGCACTAAGCAATCTTTGTACTAGGTAGGTTCTGCTGTCAGTTGTCAGACTTGTCACTTAGTAGTCCTGATTGACTACGATCGTATGATTTCCGAGCGTCACCCATCCGCATTATGGATCTGGCATTGGTCCCGACGGTCGCCCCAAGATCGGACATCGACCCCGTATAGTGCCGATTTTTGTCCACACACTCTAGGTCACCTGTCCGCATCATGGATCTGACATCGGTCCCGACGGACGTCGTGTATCAGCACTCAAGATCGGCCATCGACCCCATATGGTGCCGATTTTTGTCCGCACACGCTACAACCTCAGGCCTCATTTTGGAGCACTTCCGTCCGCACGCCGGATATGACATATATAGGGATATGCCAGGGTCCTGACAATAAGCGCTGCAGTTGCCGTAATCAGTTGTGCTTTGTCACTTGACGTTTGGGATCACGCCCAGAAATATTTACTACCACATGGCCAATGGTTGGGAAAATAATCTACGTATGCTACAACCCTCAATCTCTGTACATACCAGAAGTCTAAGTAAGCGAAGTAAGGTAGACGAGCTAGCGTACAAAGAGTGGAGAAGTGAAAAGAAGGTAGACTTAGATCGGGTTACACGAGTGTCGAAGACTCGCAAAATCTCCCAGTCATCATATGGTTTCTCTAACCACCGTCATATTTATCGCGTGGCGCATTTGCGAACTACCCCTTCGGAGATTGCTCACCATCAGGTCATAGCTGACAGCGAACTCACTCAAGGGACTTCTGCTGCTTAGGAATGTGTCGCTCATGGTCAGGAAAATAATGTGTATGTATGTATGCTACATCAAATTTAAAGGGTTATGATTCTACCTGTACTAGAAGTCGAAAGTAAGCGCAGTAAGGTAGACGAGCTAGGGCTACAAAGAGTGAAGAGGTACAAAAGAACGTGAACTTAGATTGGATTACACTGGTGTCAAAGGAAAGACTCTCAAAACATTCCGGCCATCATATAGTTTCTTTTATCACCGTCATATTTACCGCGTGGTGCATTTGCAAACCACCACCCCTTCGAAGCTTGCCCACGAGCTGGTCAGATCTGACAGCAGACTCGCTGAAGGGGACTTGGAGTCGCTTTTCCTGCTTAGGAATGTATCCCATGCTGGACGAACGACGAGACGAGCGAACGGGGATTGACGACGGTGGCTGGGGCCATTCATCAAACGGAAGGACGAGCTGTCGGGGATCGAAGTTGGACTCTATCGAATTGTGCGAGGATGCGATGGCGGAATTGCGGGACGGTGACTCCAGAGGTAGCAAAGTCGGATCAATACCAGGGATTTCGACCTCCCCGGAGGCATCCACGGCACGAGAAGGAGGTCGCGAGGGGTCAGGTGTCGATGGCAGAGACTTCTCCATGGAATGTCCGTGACAGGACTCGGTGCTGCTGTTCTGTGTGGCCGCCGTAAAGTCAAGTATCGTGGTTGGCAAGACTGGCGCAGACCTAATGATAGACTCGCATCAGCAAAAATGCCCAGCCATGATGCTTTCACATACGATGAGCGGATTCGGCCGAACAACGCATCCCCATGCCGCTTTCCAAATTGATGCGGAAACTGGCGGACCATCCGAGATGCGTGGCTAAGGACTTCCATCCGGCACGCAAACAAACCAAAGAATAATACCGACTGCGCCACGACCCCAGTCCACTCGGCCATTAGCACAATCCGGATAGTATCGGTCATCGCCTCTGAGCCCCACATAAGCACCTCGTCCAGATGTCTCGACATATCCGCCATGGGAGCCAGCCCTTGGGATATCGTATACCACATCGCAATGGCGGTCAGTACGATGGACAAGACCACCTCTGATACAGCCATGCCGACGAGGCGGATGTACATGTTACATGTGAGAAAGGAGGCCGAGCTTCTCGTTCCGCCACGGGAGAACTGGACGCCGTGTACAAGGAAATGGCGCCAGGCAATCGCTGAGATGATCGTGGGTATGCGTCCAGATTGACATAAGATGTAGAGAACATACCTGCGTACCAGATGGTCAAGAATGCGAGCACAAACAGGGGTACCCAAACAAGACAGATGGCGATGACTGCAGGATAAGTAGCTGGGCGACAGCCAAAGCCATAAAACAGGTCAAACCGACGAGGTTGGACGATTAGGTCTAGAAAAGGAGTATGTACGTTAGAGACCGTAAAGTCGGAGACTTCTCAATGGACATACGCAGAGCAATATATGCAGCCGGCAAGCCGAAGCACGTTACAGATTCAAATAATATGCGACTTTGTGTCGCTACACGAGTGGAAATCTGACAAAACGAGGCCAGACGCTCAAGATGGATACAGATACAGAGGCATGCCGCAGGCAGCGCAATATGAGAACCGATAATAAAACTTGTTGCTTCAGGTGTTCCAAGTTAGAACAGGTCGGACACGAGGAATACGGTACCAACTCACATATGTCACACCACAATGGTGCTTTGAGGTCAGAATTGTCGGCCCAAATCAACGCATCAACAGCGTATATTATATTTGTGACCGACAGCCATATCCCAATGGCCACTGCAGCAATATTGCGAGCCCGGAGGTACCAAATAAGGGGGACGAGCACCAATCCCGCAGAAATTAATGAGATCACTGGTATCTCAGCCTGCATCAGGACAGCACAACAAGTATGGAGAAAAGAACGAAGAGGGGTATCGAAAGGTCAGAATTCGTAGAAGGGGAATTTACTTTGTAGTGACTGCCTCCCCCACGTTAAATTTAACATAGGGCTGGAATACAAGGACGTGGAGCTACAACTTGTGCGAGACTGCTCCTTTCGGTCTGACAAATCTGCTTCCTTGAAGAATACAAGGGCAGACGTCATGGGCTCAGGAAGTCCGGTCCAATGCTGGCTGCCTTTGGTATAGAGTGAGTCCAAGAAAGGGAGGTATGAAAGCAATCACCCGATATGGCAGGTATAAAGGTTCGCGCAACTTAAGAGTTCTCGGGAATTCTGATTGGCGATGACAGTTGCTTCAATGACATTCAGAATTTCAGAAGCATCAGAGTCACACGCTGTAATTTCGGATCAGTATGGACAATGTGCAAATGCGCGGTCAGGAGCAAACTTACTAAGACTAGTAGCAACCAGAAGGCTGAAGACGTACAGTACTGGATTGAACTCGTGGATAGTGATACATGTTTGAAGGAATAACGTGAAGGTGATAACATTTCTGCCAAAAATCGTGGCGGTGACAAGGGGTGGATATGAATAGCGGAGCCCAGTGTATCGGAGGGAATAAGTTGTAATACAGTGGTAATTTACGAAGATGATGCTGGCTGGCGTGGCGTGTATATTCGTCCGGCAAGAAGATAAGCAATGACACGACGCACTGGAAGCGTTGCAAGGTCGCCGATACGCAATGCGATACCCATGCCAGGAATGCGGAGGTAAGAAAAGCGATGCCTGGAAGACCGTAGTTGGAAGGTGGCAAGCTCAGGTATGGTCTCCAGCTTGGATCCGGAACGGGGACGTCCCATCTTCGGAGAGTATCGAGGAGATGGGAGACCTTTGTTCCGAGAAGGCAGCGTTGCCCAGGCAGGTAGCATTGGGGAGAGTTGATCTGTCAAGGTTGAGAAGAACGTCGAGACTCCATAGAAAGTAGGACCGTTGGCGCGAATCTCCCTTCTTTCCAAAAGAACGTCAACGTCCTGTTCCGATTTCATCATCCTCGCCTCGAAAGAAGTCCTCGTTGCCTCCATCTTCTTCTCCTGCTTACGCATCGCTCTCTCCATGACTCCGATGGCATCCTCCACATGCTCGCATACCTCCGTATTAAAGTCCTTGAACTGCTCTTTGAGCGACTTCAGTTCGGTCTCGAGCTGGGTAACCTTTTCTACCAAAGCCTCCAGCTGCGACTGGGTTTTTTGTGCCTCGGACGGGGGATATTGGACGACGTTACGCAAATCCGCGGTTCGCTGCCGAAGGCGTTCAACAGCATGCCTCCACGGGCGCATCCCGGTAGCGAGCACAAAAAGCGATGTACTGAACCATGAAATAGTCGAGGGGCCGGACACAGAGACGAGAACGGTGCGGAGGAGCAATGCGCCGAGGAAAGGGGACAATACGGACAACGTGAGATAGAAGAGCTCGAGAAAGCGTAGTTCAGTCGAGGCAGTAGTGTGGCATCGATCCTCAGTGGGGGCATCCTGAGGTGATGCTGCGCGAGTTGTGCGGCGTGGTCTCGACAGGAGGTAAAGGCTCCAAGGGACTAAGGCATTTTTAGTGTCCTCCTTGAACTAACGAAAGCAGAGCTACCCACCTTCAATGATTTGATGGAGGTAAAAGACGAGGAGGAGAATCAGGAGAAGGTTTTTGACATGATCACCCCCAGTCAACCAGTTCCCAATGGGAGAGACCAGGGCCAGCATCACAGAGAGGTCAAATTCGTACCAAGCTTTGTGGTTGGCAGTCTCGAGCGAGTCTCTTTCGAAATGAACCCGGGGACAAGGGGGGTGTTTCAGACGCTGAACTAGACGCTCCTTCCTGGGATTCTAACGCAGCATCGGATTCATCATCAGAGTCAACCGCAGACCCAGACCCAGACGGCGCCGACGGGACAGATACATGGTGACCTCTATGGCTGGACTTGTTGAAATGATCATCTGCACCGTCACCAGGGTCGCTAAAGTATTCTCGGTTGTTGCTGATACCAACTTTTAGACCAGCTATAGGGGATTTGAAGGCCCCATCGGACCTGCGTAACCGCTGCCGTAGGACTGAACCGTTCATGTTGATAAGTTCACGTCGCAGGCGTGGTGCGTGGCACGACAGGGACGGAACATACTTGTGATCCGTTGTGTGCAATGAGTGGTCAAACACCGGGGTCCGTGCGAACCGGTTTACATAATGTAATGTTGTCCGGGGTCATGACGGATATATTTTTGCGGATATATTTTTGCCACCACGCCGCACGTGGCGCACAATAGCCTAAATGGCAACCTAAAAGGCGGAGTTGTTCGTTCCATCCATTGTCTGTCAGGAGCGGAGTAGAATTTCCGCGATTGACATCGTTTCCTTTGTCTCGCGATCTGCATAATATGTCGATAACATGGCGCACACACATTCCTATCTTTCCTACATCAACGCGAACTGGCTTCCAGCCTCTAGCTCTCCCCAATCCCCCCTCTCAAACCAATGCATCGTGAGTTCGCCCCAGTAGCCTTTCTCGCCGCCGCCCTCCTTTTCCTTCCCTTGCCATGGCATTGGCGAGCGCGCAATGTGGCTACCCTATCCATCATTACTTGGTTGTTCGTGTTGAACATCATCTATGGCGTTGACGCCTTGATCTGGGGAGACAATGTCAACATTGTTTTTGTCGTCTGGTGCGATATCAGTACGTCTACAAACTGCCCTTTTAATACTGTAACTCAACTTCCAACGACTTGCAGCGACCAAGATCATTGTTGGAGCAACCTTTGCCCTTCCGTCCGCATGTCTTTGTATCTGTATCCACTTGGAACGTGTGGCTTCCGTCCGGCAAGCCCAGACGACTTACTCTGACAAACGTCGCCGTCAGATCTTCGAGGGTCTCATGTGTTTCGGTCTCCCCATGCTGTTCATGGGTTTACGTGCGTTCCTTTCCCTTAGTGCGCAACTTTCGCTCATCTCTGGCGTATAGATTATATTGTACAAGGTCATCGTTTTGATATCATCGAGGAATACGGATGTCGCCCCGCAGTTTACGTCTCCGTCCCTGCCATCCTCATCCTTTACGCCCCACCCATCCTCATGTCAGTGATATCTCTTGGATTCGCCGGTATGTCGCTTCTCGTTCAATTCATCCAACTACGCTGACGTGCCTGCAGGCGCTGCATTCCTTCACTTTATGCGCCGCCGTATCACATTTGCTCGTCACCTCGAGAGCTCACGCAACGGTCTTACGACTTCACGTTATTTCCGCCTCATGCTCATGTCCGTCGTCGAGATGGTTTGGAACGTTTCCGTGACCGCCTTCTCTCTTTGGTTCAGCATGCTCTCCTACCGTCCATGGACTAACTGGGCTGACGTGCACTGGAACTTCTCTCGCATTGATCTGTACCCTAGTCTTTTCACGCCACCAATTGTCCTTACCAGCTTCTACATCCTGTGGTGGATTGTCCCGGCCTCTACCTTCATCTTTGTAGCATTCTTTTCCTTCGGGAAAGATGCCATCTCGGAGTACAAGGCCTGCTTTACTTGGTTCCGCCGTACCGTTCTTCGTCAAACAGTTGAGGATACTGTGGTGGGGGCGAGCTTTGGCAGTATCCCTGTTGCAAAGTATGTCCATCGTGCACTACAGCATCCACACTTACTGACATTGCTGCCGCTTTCAGATACCCTGCCGCATTCAAAATGCCTAGCCCACCGTCTCTTTACAAACCCTCTACTCCGTCGCACTACTCGATTACTTCCAAAGAATTGGATGACTACTACCCTCCTCACGCCCACGACGATTCCACATTACCCTCGCCTGCCCCGGCTTATCAGGCTCGAGCGATTGGCTCTGTGGATGATTTGCGTACTCCAACGACGCCATCTACACTTCTCCGACTGTCCTATCAGTCGCAAGTTCTCGACATCAGACCCGAGGACGACCATCATGAAGAGCACCTTCAGCGCCATCAGATGGTTTGAATACCGACGTATTTACTTCTCGAGTTGACTAGATTTACGGATGTTACGAATTTCACCGAAGAAGCAGCAGGCTCCTGCTTGCATTTGGCTTGCATGCACACCAATCGCCATTCACACTATCTATCCATTGGTTTATGTGTGAACCCGCTTGCTATCATCACGTTCACTTTTGTACATTTTTCGTTTCTCCGAGCATTCTTTATGTAGCCTTTCAAGAGAATTTATTCTATCATGTCTTCTCTGTATTCTTGTATAACACCACAATAGTATTATATTACTTGCTTGCAATGAGAAACTATAGAGCAAATGGTTATCGATAAATCATGATCTGCTTTGGAGGTCAGACTGTACATCTGGATTTGAGGGCAATCATGCTGAGTTACCACGAACAAGTGAAGATTACAAATTTACTAATGGTGAGTACCTGAGTGGTGGTCCGCGCCGATTCCGAGACAGCCACAAATATGTAAGCGTATCTTTGAGGGGGAGCGACGTCAATGACTGAATTCAAACTCCGACGACAAGACAATGTTGTCTAAGTGAAACTAGAGTGAGACAAACGAGACAGCGTGCACATAAGGGTTATTAGCTTCCCGACTGACAGCGGAACGAAAATTGGAACGTTTACAGTAATTGACAAGGAGTATACTTAACAGTTCCAGATAGTCTCTAATACCATCGATACAGTTATACTAATATGCTGAAGCGCTACATCGTCGTGTTACAAGCCGTACATTATGAGTACTAGCCATAACCCGTTGTGACTTCGTCACAACATGCGTTCTGGCTAGCGCGCTTCGCGCGGTGCGTGCTACACACGCAAGGGGGCTACGCCCCCTGTTTGATAACAGATTAGAGTGATATAATAGAGAAGTAGAGAATGAGTTGTAAGCCGACTTGGCTTTGATTTGATAATATATTTTATAATCCATATGCAAGCTGGGTCCACAGAAGACTTCCAATTCAGAGAGGTAGAGGATGAGTTTGTGAGCTGACCTGGCTTTTGCCGAGGAACCCCCCTTTTTGATATTTTAGATAATATATTTTATAATCTATAGGCAAGCTGGGTCCACAGGAGACTTCCAATTCAGAGAAGTAGAGGATGAGTTTGTGAGCTGACTACTGGCTTTCGGCCTCGTTCCTCGGCCTCAGCCAAGTCAGCTCACAAACTCATCCTCTACTTCTCTGAATTGTCAGCCTCCTGCTCCTATTTTCATTATTTAATATTTGATCTCTTAAATAAGCACGAATTAGCAAGTTGATCATGTCCATTCCTCTGTTACTGATGTCAGCCTAGTGTTGCCATGACTCAGCTTACCCTGAGCCATTGGCCACTGAAAGACTACAACATCAAATATCAACAAATTCATGCAACTCTGATATCAGGTAAAGGGTACACTACCATGCTTGCAGCATAATTTTTCTATAGCCCATTGGCCAATGGCTCAGGGTGGTGAGCCTGTGTCTATATAACTGCACTTCATTTTACTGCAATAGATCTTCCACACTGACTGCTTTGCACATGGCCAGTTATATACCATATTATCTCGAGTATGACACTGCAGTAACTTCATCATTCCCTTTGCTCTTTTAAATACAAAAATATCTACAACTGTCACATCCATGTCCAGACCCCTATTCCTGAGTCCGGCCGCATTCGCTTATCTCTGGCCTCATACTTACGTTCCTGGTCCTGGACTCCATCTAAAACCCATTTCAGGTATAGGTCTTCATTCTTGAGCATGGCAGTGCCTGCCATGCTACATTCTACTTCCGACTCTTATTTCATATCCAGCTTTTGTATGTAACCTTGTCCCATTCTTGTCTTTGTCAGTTTACTGCACCTCCATTCCTGCTTACTGATATCTTACTAATCTCCCAGTCTCTGGATTACCAGGACTGCACTTAGCTGTGTTCCCCACACTGTCTACAGTGGTGTGAGTGATGAGATCTCCATGGGGTGAAGTTGATCTCATTGAGATTGATATTCCTGTCAAGTAGCCCACTGTTATTCTTTGATTCTGAATCTAATGTACTTTGGTTCCAGGCAACTCCTATCCTGATTTAGGTGAATATAATTGTCTTTCCACCATCTTAGGCACCAGCTGAGTTTTGGGTGACTCTTTTTGTTAGAATTAAATTTTCTGTATGTCTTCTGTAATTTTATGTATTTTCTTTGAATTTATTTGAGTCAGTAGGAAGGGAGGCAGGTGTAATAACTGCCAGGTGTACGCAATTTTTGGTAACTTAGGGTTAGGGTTTCCTAATGGGTTCACTTGCAAGGTCCACATAGGGTTAGGGTTTCTTAACGGACAAAGCATTTGCACTGGCATCCCCGAAAGGAATCCACATACATAGGCCAACCACGAAATGAAAGCCACATGGTTTTCTTATCCCCAAAAGGGGTGCCACATGGGATTTTACGCGGTAAGCGAAATAGGCGACGCGTAAGTTCGTAATCCTCGTCCCCTACGGTCGCTTCGCTCCCTCCCACGCGTTGCCCGTTCATTATATAGATTTCAAAAATAACGACCAGTCACGAAAAAAGAATGGTATCACCGAGAGGCGACAAGACAATGAAAAAGGAGGGTGAATATCATGGCCAAAGCTGGACGAGAAAATAACGAAACACGGCAAATAGATAATAAATATGGGAATAATGCAGCGATGATGATCCCGATGATGAGTGGCATGGAAAACAGGGCCTGGCCTGAGCATGGGCGTGTCAATCAACGGAAGGACTGAGGACGTTGAATATCGGCGTACCTGTTCCACAAACCGATGACTGCACAATAGGGAATGATGGCGCGATCAGAAAGTAATCAGGCTGGCTGATGCGAGTCAGTGGAATGACCTAAGAGAAAACTGTGGGTCGTACTTTTATGAGATAACGCAAAAGGCGCTTTGGCCACTGCCTGCCACTCCTCGTCCACTGGGACTGAGGATGGGTGCTCGTCCGAGCGAGCGGGTGCTAGAATATCAAGGATGGATTCGAAGGTGTCCATGTCTGGAGATTGAGTTGAGCTGGTAGAATGGTTACACGAAGATGTATTCGGTTTCAGTGGCTCGACACTATGGAGAGCGGGTATGGCTGAAAGGTAGTGAAGATTTTCGATAGACTCCCCGAGACTTTAAATCCAGAGCACAATGGGCGGTGGTAACGTTGGTTTCGGGCAGATGGAGGACACATGTGGAACAGATAAATATTCACCCAAGAGCATTGTTCGATGGCTATAGAAGTGGGACAATGCCTATGGATTGCACCAAGTGGGTGGCAAGTGAAGACTTGAGACCTGAATTCGGAAATAATTTCCCAATATAGAACAAGGAGGTGTCCGGCCCGAAGGTGTGGTACCGCTTCCGAGTCCACCACATGTTGGACAATGCAATGTACCAAACCACAATAGCCGATATCCAACAATGCTCAAACTTTGGAGGTCAGTGTATATAAAGGCCCATCCGTCAACTCGACACGCAGACCCTGCCATTAATCATACATCTAGCGCATATTCATAACCCAGCCGCCTCGCAGCTTTCGCGCTCCGCAGTTTAAACCCAATCATGGATACCTTCCTCACACTCACGTCCATTCAACTTGCACCCAATGCATTTCCTAGTCCTCATGAATCGCCATCTGATTCCACCCACCCAGAGGGCGCAGACGCCATCCCAGTTGACTCAGACAACCTGAGCGGGTACTTTGGGAGCTTTTGCGTCATTTCGTAGCGCACGTAGGTATTTGCTTCGTTTTCTGTTAAATTGTTCCTCAATTTTCTCCCTGCACAGTCGAGACTTTCGCCCGCCCAGCAGATGCATATGCCGTCTGTGTTCCAGGCTAACTTATTAGGCCTGGAGCCTGCATTATCATAGGCAGTCCTTAGTGCCCCTTTTCACCGTGACTTGCACGTATCAGATGCCCTTATCAAGTTGTTTTTTCTGAACCTATTAGCCGTCCACATCCTCGGCACCACATTCTTTCGCTCTTCTTTCACTTATGCTTTAACTTACCTTCGATATTTGACAGCACTGTACTGCCATGCATACTTGACCACCAAGCTGTACTCATGGGCAATGAATATTCGAATGATCGATATCATTCAACTACCGTTTCTCTTGCTGTTGTAGGATTTCACAACTCGATCATCATATCTGACTTTTCTTGAGATCCAGTGGCTCTTAACTATCCGCAGTTATGTATTGATCACAAGACGAACTATGAAATCCTAACCCTAGTTTGTGGTTGTTTATGGCCAGTCCCTGATATATATACCTCGACCACAAGTATTTGCATATGTAGTATCTGCGATCCAGCTGGTTGAGGCCCGCGCAATAGGCCAACCAGCATTGCCATTCTCTTTCATATACAACTACTAAAAGGGGTCCGTCGAGTACGAGAAACTGGTTATTTGTATGACGAATAACAATTATGGCATGAAACGGAAAACGAATCCAATTTATTCATTGGCAAGGAAGAAGATCGAAGAGTAGTGAACTCCCTGGGAAACGAGGTTCAAATGTCTGAATGGTGAAGGGAAATACCTAGGGAACGACATACGTTGATACACTCGGATGTGTGTGGATATGCCGATCATAATCTACAACGTCAAACATCCTAGTCAGCTCCCAAGTGTACATATACTGTTTGCGGGAAACGACTGACACGATTAAGCGACAACACAGAATCCGCTTTGACCACCTCC
>MU123725.1:216942-336525 GCA_014904935.1 Melanogaster broomeanus | reverse complement strand
ACAATCAAAACTTCACCATTGTACTGTGTAATCTTCTGGTGTTGATTTCATGGGTATTGGTGAGTCACTGAGGCTGGATGGATATGTAGCTTGTTTTGTAGGTTAATGATTTACCTAGTTCTTCAGTAGGGACTCCAAGCACATTGCAGCTTGCTGAATTTTGTAATTCTGTAATTTTTGTGGATTTTTTGGAAGTCCCAAACAAGGACCCTGACACCCCATAGGTGTCCAAAGTCAATGGGAAACCCAAACTATCCTGGGTGTCCCAAAAATATTTGGGCATCCAACCTGTCACCTTGGGCATCCCATGTGACACCCACACTTTTCCAAAACCCAAAATACACTTTCCCACACATCCTGACAATTCATTTTTTACCTTGGGGATGCCCCTTGGCATAATAGGCTCTTAGCCTATATTTTTAGTAGGCAGAATATAGGCTAAGAGCCTATGTCTGGGGGTGCAAAACCCTACACAACCTCGTAGCTCGCGGAAAGGGACCTGCTAATTAGAAGACCAAGGCACCTAACACCACTGGCGGAAACAGATGGGACCAAAGGGGATCTTAAGCTCGCTCATCGGGGCATTTGCAAGGTCGGGAACGAGGTGGGGCACGGATGCCCCTTTAGTACCTAGTTCAGTGTTGTCCTCCATAGGGTAGTGCACCCACTGGGACAGAAATTGATTTTTTTTTTAAATAAAAAATAAAAAATATCATTACAGTTCCATGCGACCATGGCTGACAATGCGTTCCCATGTGCCATGCACAGCCACAACAACAACAGCCTGATGCAGCTGATGTACTCATGTGTGCATGCACAATCGTGCGTGAAAGACGAGGTTGTAACTATGTCGTATAGTACAATTTTTGTATGTCGTGGTCTCATAAAAGACCGGTTGCGACCGGTTTACAACCAGTTGCAGCAAATCCACAAAAATATTGAGACCGAGACCGAGACAGCCCAATTTGGTGGCAACTGGCACCGAAGTCCGGTTGCAACCGATGTTGGTCCAGTCCAGTTGCCGGTTTTTTTGGCAGTCCTTAACTGGACTTTGAAACACTATCAACGCATGCGTAATAGGATCATATTTGAAGACAGAAGAAAAAGCCTGAATGGCTGTGGTGCTAGGAACTGATTGAGAGGAAGAAAGAAACTCATAGGATGGTGAGGGAACGGGCACTGAACTCATAAGGGAAAATGCTCTCATGGACAGGGAACTCACAACACCCACTCTGGGCAATGCCAAGGATGAATGGAATGCAGGAAACTCGAGGTTTGGATGAACTGCTTGGAAAAGATAGGATGACAAAAAGGTGAGCATGGAGGCACAGAAGAATGGATGGAATGCAAGGCATAAGATGATATTATGGGCTCTCCCCAACCCAAAGGTGGATCATCGACATCTAAAAATCCATCTCGACAATGTTCTGGTGGTTACCACAGTGGATTCCTCACTTGCAGCAGGGACATCCCTCAAGCCATGCACGGGTCGGAAGCTTGTACTCCTTCCTAGGCAACTGCATGGGTGCACCCCAGGGTATCAGAGGTCATACCCCCACCCATACCCCCATGCAGGGTATGGGTATATGCTGTGGGTATGGAAAAGTGGACCCTGGGTACAACCCATGGTGGGTCATACCCATGGGTATCCTCATATACACCACTATGAATACAGAACAAGTACTATGCTACAATAAAAAATATTAGTCACTGAGCTACCTGCCATCATTAACATAAATATTGTAGAGTATCTAGCTAGTATATCATCTGAATGTGTACAAATGTGTCAATTTTTAAGGTTTGTGGTGGACATGATGTGTTGTGTGAGTTGGAGACACAGCCATTTATACCCATACATACCACAGTACTATACCCATGCATACCCACATGATATACCCAGCCTGGGGGTATGGGTATGGGTATGGGTATCAGAAGGGCAGACCCTACCCATACCCACATGATACCGCCGTTCATCAGCAGACTCGAACTCGGCAGCAGACGGTATGTTGTCATTTGACCATTGGCGTTTGGTGTCAAGGGTTGACTCACGAACTTATCTCGCTAGTACCTCTCACTTCGGAGAGTCGTCCAAAACCCCTAACCACATGACCAGCTGTCACAATTGTCCTCCCAGCTTTTTTTTTGTCGATTTCCTGTGTTAGTTGCATCAACTCAGAGTCATAGTATACCCAAATAGCATAGTATATGTCGCTGTGTATTTGTGACTTGTTGAATGTCATTGCCGTTATGCCAAGGAAGTCAAGATGAACAACTAGCCCTCAGAACTCAAGGTCACTCTCATTGGTTCTTGCACCAACTCTTCATATGAGGAATTGCATTGGTCAATGGGACAGACAAGATGTCAAGAAGGGAGAAGTTCACTTGAGTGAGTCATCAGTTTCACTCACAAAACAAGGCTTCTAACTCCAGTTAGTTAGCACCTGCAACGTCACCAGTTGTAATGATGCTAACCCCACCACATGCTTTTGTGGCTTCTCCTGATGTCGTGACTGCAATGGCTTTTGTGGGCGTCCTCACCTTCAACCCTGTTACAGACACAATCATCAGCACTGATGGAAAGCTCTTGAAGTTCTCGGACCCCTCCAGCAATGAGCTTTCTCCACTTGGATATGACCCTGGCCAGAACACCTTCTGGCCTCCTCCTGCTGACCATGCCACTGTCACTGTCGCTGTTGATCCCGAGAGCAACCGTCTCTAACTCCTCCAGCCCTTCAAGCCTTGGGAGGGCAAGACTCTCATGGACCTCCCTGTTTTGATCAAAGTAAGGGCAAGTGTAGTAAGTAACATCACCAACCACTAGTGTTTTAAAGCCCAGTCCAGTCCAGTCTTTTGATCACTTTTGGTCACAACTGAACCACAACTGGTCTTTTAAATTAAGAAATTCATGTGGACTGGACTCCTGTAAGTTACTAATGTATTGTTACTACACATGCTTCTAACATCCATGCAGAGAATTGCCTGATTGGTGCCATCAACACTGAGAACAGCGAGGCCAGCAAGGTCAGGAACTTGCTCACCGGTGAATACAATGGTGTCCCCCAAACTGCTGCCTACTACTGTGGCCGTGGCATCAAGTGGGGTCATCATTGGTAACCACAACTACAGTGAAGGTTCATTCCATGAGCACACTGCCCTCGAGCCTCACTACCTCGGTGGTCTTGCTATTATCATCCACTCCTTTGCCCACCTCCACAAACCAATGAAGAAATGGAGCATGCTCACCCTGACCTTTGCCAACCCTGAGGACCACGACAAGGTTCTGCCAAGCAATAAGGTTGACATCCTTGGCCTCGAGTTGTTTGCACCTAGCAAGAACTTGACCCTTATTGCCAAGCATGGGGATGGCACCATGGATGTAAGTATCAGAGGTTGTACATAGTGGACGATATGTACTGACGTCAGTTTGTAATGTAGGAATTCCCTCTCACTCACTCGTTCAACAAGGGTCAGATTGAGTGGTTCAAGGCTAGTTCTGCTCTCCTCTGCCATCTTCCCTGATCTTGTCTCTGACGAGTTCCTTACAGATGGCAGCCAAGGCAAAGCAGTAGATGTATCTATAGAGTGTCTGGATGGTGCCACCATCCTCATCATTGACAGCCTCTCACAATGTTCTCTATTTCTGCAAGTTCTCATTCTCTTTTTGTGGCGAGGCCCCCATCCTGTTGCATAGCGGGACTCATCACATCTTGTATCCTTTCTCCCACATTGCACTTTCACTGCTTTTGCCCTCGCTACCTCACCTGCCCTTCTAGACAGAAAGCCTGATAGGCTCAGTGCTCCCTTGTTCACCATGATATGTACAAGCAGATATCTCACAGTCCACATATCAGATAGCCATCACCCTCTGTTTCCACTTCTTTGGTCTTCAGATTCTTGGACTTCAGAACATGGCAATGACAAATGACACTGTTGTGCAAACCTTTGTATTCAAATTTCAATGCCTTTGTCTTTGCACAAACCTCCAATTCCGTGAACCCTAGGCAACCATCAGGAAAATGTGTTTTGCTATATAGAAGTAGCCTTGTCTCTATAGAACTATAAGAGCATTTAGAGCAATTAGAGAGCTATATAGCTCTTCAGAGTTTAAGACTGACTCTTAAAGATCTTTAATTGCTGGTAAAGTTCTATTGTTGACTACTATTTACTTCACTGCTTATTCAATGTTTATTGATTGTTTGGCTGGTATTTACTACACTTTATGTTGACTACTGTTTACTCCACATTTGGTAGTCAAAATACAGACACTGAGTTGACTGGTATATACTACACTTTTGATAATAAAATATACTGACTTTCACTAGTACACCTTTTGTTGGCTACTACTCAACACTTTTGCTAATCAACCACTACACTTTCCTACACTTTTACTAATCAACTACCAAAACTGCTAATGCTCCACACTTTTGCTAATCAACCACTACACTTTCCTACACTTTTGGTAGTCAACTACCAAAATTGCTAATGGTCCGCCCTTTTTCTAATCAACCACTACACTTTCCTACACTTGTGGTAGTCAACTACCAAAATTGCTAATGGTCCGCACTTTTGCTAATCAACTACTACACTTTCCTACACTTTTGGCAGTCAACTACCAAAATTGCTAATGGTCCGCACTTTTGCTAATCAACCACTACACTTTCATACACTTTTGGCAGTCAACTACCAAAATTGCTAATGGTCCACACTTGTCCTAATCAGCCACTACACTTTCATACACTTTTGGCAGTCAACTACCAAAAATGCTAATGGTCTGCACTTTTGCTAATCAACCACTACACTTTCCTACACTTTGCTAATCAACCACTACACTTTCCTACACGTTTGCTAATCAACCACTATACTTTTCTACACTTTTGGCAGTCAACTACCAAAAATGCTAATGGTCCACATTTTGGCTAATCAACCACTACACTTTCCTACACTTTTGCTAATCAACCACTACACTTTCTTACACTTTTACTAATCAACTACCAAAAATAAATTGTAGTCAATGTTTGTATTTTGACTATTAATTATGTACTAAGTTGTAGCCAACAACATATATAGTTGATGTCTACATTTTTGACTACTAAATAAAAGTGTAAGAAAGTATAGTGGTGGAGACTACCAAAAGTGTATGAAAGTGTAGTGGTTGATTAGCAAAAGTGCGGACCATTAGCATTTTTGGTAGTTGACTACCAAAAGTATATGAAAGTGTAGTGGCTGATTAGGAACAGTGTGGACCATTAGCAATCTTGGTAGTTGACTGCCAAAAGTGTAGGAAAGTGTAGTGGTTGATTAGCAAAAGTGCAGACCATTAGCATTTTTGGTAGTTGACTGCCAAAAGTGTATGAAAGTGTAGTGGCTGATTAGGACAAGTGTGGACCATTAGCAATTTTGGTAGTTGACTGCCAAAAGTGTATGAAAGTGTAGTGGTTGATTAGCAAAAGTGCGGACCATTAGCAATTTTTGGTAGTTGACTGCCAAAAGTGTAGGAAAGTGTAGTAGTTGATTAGCAAAAGTGCGGACCATTAGCAATTTTGGTAGTTGACTACCAAAAGTGTAGGAAAGTGTAGTGGTTGATTAGCAAAATTGCGGACCATTAGCATTTTTGGTAGATGATTAGCAAAAGTGTTGCACTGCCACTGCAAAAATCTCATGGCCATGTCCAAAAATGCCCAAAATGCAATTGTGTGGACGTGTATGCGCACGCCTCTTGCGCACCATGGCAAACACGACCAAACAGACCACTTTGCCTACTATATGGGAGTGGGCTCAACAACAACATTTGGTAGTCGGTCTAGCTAGTCATTAACTAGTAATTGGGATGCTAATGAATGGTCACAGACCCTATACAAATATTATTAATGGGTGCATCGTTTGGCTGGTGGTTAATAGCTAGATCACTTTGGTTTTGACCTAATTACTTTTGTAATTGGGCAGACTAATGAATGGTCCCCGATGTTATTTACCCCATGCTGACACGACGCATTCCTGTCTAATGTTTGTTAGGTAGATCACTTTGGCTGTACACCTGATTGCTGGTAGTCAGTCTAGCTAGTGCTGATGCTAATAGTTGGGATGCTAATGATAGACCTTGTTTACTACACTTTTGACCGCATTTTGACTACCATTTGATACACTTTCTGTATACTTTGGTTTGTACACTTTCTAAACTTATTTAGTACACTTTTGACCGCATTTTTGACTATTATTTGGTACACTTGGTTAGTACACTTTCTAAACTTGTTTGGTACACTTTTGACTGCAATTTTGACTACCATTGTGTACATTTGGTTAGTACACTTTCTAAACTTGTTTGGTACACTTTTGACCGCAATTTTGACTACCATTGTGTACACTTTGTGTACACTTTTGACTACTTGAATATGAGGATGTGACAGTACACTTTTTCTATATTCATGTGAGCTTTAGGGCAGGCTTGTGCTGGTGCTATGAGTGCTATAGTTGCTATAGTTGCTCCAATGGTTGACCTCTTTACTTTATAGAACTATAGTTACTTTTGTCACTATAGCAAACCATTAGTGAACTTTAAAGTGGGGACTTGTCTCTAAATGCTATGGTAACTATAGACACTATAATTGACTCTTATAGAACTATATTTGCTTCTAAAGTAAAGTCACCTTTTCCTGATGAACCCAGTGTCATGCATTAAATAGATATATGTTGAGACTTGGTAGTCAAGCAAGCTGCCATCAACAGATGAGCTAAGCTGTATGAGTACTGTGGCCCCTATGGATAGGTACCACCCCTAAACTATAGGTATATATAGATGGGTAAACTAGTATAGGAGAATAACACTTCCTGCTTCTACCCACACACTTGACATCAGGAAAACGGGGAGGAGATGACATTTCCAGACATGAATTACAAACAAACATAAGCACAACATTCTGGGACTGAGAATTAGATAACTTTACAATGGTATGAAGTGATGTTGCCAGCTTGACACACCCATGACAGCAAGACAATAAGTTGATCAATAAAAACTATCTAAGTATCAGAATAAGGAGACAGAGATAATGCAGGATTGACATGGCAACATGTTTTCAGAACTTATCATAACAAACAATTCCAAGACGGAGTGGTAAACCCTTATCACCTCCCCAGAATCGTGGCTTCACCTTAGAATACTATGTAAGTGACGTATCACAATGAGCGGTCTGTCAACCGTACTTTATCTTTTAAGACCACACCTGCAAATTCTGACAGCAAACAAACAATGTCATGTATGTCGTGTCAGTATGCTGCCTCTCGAGATGTCATGATCATATCTCTCATCATGATTACCTTAGTCACCATACATACTTTGCCTCACTTGGCCTAACTAATATGCTGAGCCATGAAAAAAATAGTATTATATAATTGATATTCATACTATAACTCGTTATACTTGGGTGCGAGGGTGCGACCTGCCAAACCAATGCCAAGGTAATGCCAGCTTGAGTCGGCTTTGAACGCTAAGTATCGAACGTTGGGATGTGGCCAGCATGCAAGAGGGCTGTTAATATTCCACTGATCGTCAAAGGTGAGTTGATTGTGACGAACGTGGGATTCGTCTCAATGACCCATCCCGCAATAAGCAGTCACTCTACGCAAGACAAATAGCATGCACTGGCCTCATGCAGAGAAGGCAGCCTGGATCTGATAGCAGACAGGATGATCAGTGATAGGAGAGAGACAACACTTCAGTCACCACCGAAATGAGACCTCTTAGGCCTATAGTTTCCTGGGTAGCGATTGGCCTAACAGGTCACAAATTGGTGGGAATTCCCATGTGTTTGTTTTACCAGGGAAAAGCATTGGGAAATGCCCAACTAGGTTGGGGAAAATTGGAGTTTTACCAAGACTTTAAGGGGTGTCTGGGGGTCAAAATATACCTAAGAGGGGGGGCATTACCTGGGGGAATTCCCAACCTTTTTTTGCATGTCTAGATAAGAATTTCCGGCCTGCTCATTGGGAATTCCTAAGGTATTTTCTGACTTCTTCATAGGATATCAGGGATTTCCACCTGCTGTATACATCTGGTTGGGAATTCCCCAATACTATGATTGAGCTATGATTGAGTGATGTGGGAATTCCCCAGCACCATGATTGAGTGACATGGGAATCTCCCGGCACTATGATTGAGCGATTGGGAAATCCCCAGTGCTATGATTGAGTGATGTGGGAATTCCCCAGCACTATGATGAGTGACATGGGAATTCCCCGGCACTATGATTGACTGATGTGGGATTCCCCATCACTACAATTGAGTGGTTGGGAAACCCCAGTGCGATAATTAACTGATGTGGGAATTCCCCAGCACTACAATTGAGCGGTTGGGATTCCCCAGTGCTATGGGTATTGTGGGAATTCCCCATCACTACAATTGAGTGATATGTGAATTCCCCAGTGCTGTGATTGAGTGACAGTGAGAATTCCCCAATGCCATAATTATGATTGAGTGATATGGGGGTCACTTCAGGTTACCCCCAGACATAATTATAGCACTGGGGAATTCCCATGTCACTCAATCACAGTGCTGGGGAAGTCCCAACCACTCAATTGTAGTGCTGGGGAATTCCCACATCATTCAATCATAGTGCCAGGGAATTCCCATGTCACTCAATCATAGTGCTGCGGAATTCCCATAGCACTGGGGATTTCCCAACCACTCAATTGTAGTGATGGGGAATTCCCACATCAGTCAATCATAGTGCCAGGGAATTCCCATGTCACTCAATCATAGTGCTGGGGAATTCCCACATCACTCAATCATAGCACTGGGGATTTCCCAACTACTCAATTGTAGTGCTGGGGAATTCCCATGTCACTCAATCATAGTGCTGGGGAATTCCCACATCACTCAATCATAGCACTAGGGAATCCCCAACTGCTCAATGGTAGTGTTGGGGAATTCCCAACTGCTCAATTGTAGTGCTGGGGAATTCCCACGTCAGTCAATTATAGCACTGGGGAATTCCCATGTCACTCAATCATAGTGCTGGGGAATTCCCAACCACTCAATTGTAGTGCCGGGGAATTCCCATGTCACTCAATCATAGCACTGGGGATTTCCCAACTGCTCAATTGTAGTGCCGGGAATTCCCATCTCACTCAATCATGGTGCTGGGGAATTCCCACATCACTCAATCATAGCACTGGGGATTTCCCAACCGCTCAATTGTAGTGCCGGGGAATTCCCAACCAGATGTATATAGCAGGTGGGAAATCCCTGATATCCTATGAAGAAGGTCAGAAAATACCTTGGGAATTCCCAATGAGCAGGCCGGAAATTCTTATCTAGACATGCAAAAAAAGGTTGGGAATTCCCCAGGTAATGCCCCCCTCTTAGGTATATTTTGACCCCAGACACCCCTTAAAGTCTTGGTAAAACTCCAATTTTCCCCAACCTAGTTGGGCATTTCCCAATGCTTTTCCCCGGTAAAACAAACACATGGGAATTCCCACCGATTTGTGACCTGTTAGGCCAATAGCTACCCAGAAAACTATAGGCCTAAGAGGTCTCATTTCGGTGGTGACTGAAGTGGAGACAATCAGTAAGAGTTCTAGTAGTAAATGTGATCACTTACGTCACACTTCCAGCTGATCGCCCGCATCTGCTAGTAGGTAACCCTATCCACTACTATGTCAGGTCATCATCACTGTCAGCTCCCCCTCTACTGGATCCCAGCCTACCAGCAAAGTGGCCAGTCTGTTGCGGCTATTTCTTGGAGTACATCGTCACTGGAAAACTTGTGGAGTCAGGGTAGTGGGTCTCAACTTATTGATGCTAACCTTACGGAAGTCCAGACACAAAAATAATCCAACCAGATCTTGCTATATACCTAGTAGACTTCGTGGTGGTCCAAGATACGCTTCATCTTCCAATAAACATCTTGCTATTGTCCTTTTGCCTCGCACCATGGCAGCAGCGTCACACGTCTTTTCGGCATTCCTCGGCGAGCCGAAATGAGCGATACAAGGGGAGAGCAAGACTGCGTCGGTAAGATGTTGTCAGGGCCAAAGTCAGTTCTCCATCAGAGAATATCAGTTCAGCGACCCCACACAACAGCCATTATGATTGAAGAGAAGTTGTCATCCATGAGGATGATGTTTGAAGCCTCTTTCACTACCTCCATACCAGGAATCATTTTTCAGCGCTGGTCCATCGCTGGTCCCATCACCCGTGACGCAGACGATTTCACCCAGGGCGCGTAGCTTCTCAACGAGAATATTACTGTCTTCAGAAGAGGAACGGACAAGTACTTGAAGCCTAGGCACGATGACGAACATCTCTTTATTATTGAGCTGGGGATAGATAGCGCGGTCACTACTCGTACTATAGTACTAGGTGATACGCACACCGTCTCATGTGCTACACCTACTAGTCACATCCACGTAGCTCAAGCTAATTAGAACTTGTAGTCTTCACAATCACTATCATCAACATCCTCCCACATTGCTTCCAGCAAGATGTCCGAGTCTGATAAGTCATCTGCATCTGATTCCGAGTCGTCCAAATCTGATTCTGGATCATCCGAGTCAGAACCGGGAGGGAAGTTGTTATTGTCGTCATCCTCTATATCATCATGTTTGTGTTGCAAGCTGACAGTCCTGGTATCATTGATTCCAACAGGCTCATTTGACTCAGGGTCTGGCCCAGCCAATGCACCGGTTATATCCAATACGGAAGGGTTGTGAGTGGTAGATGTGAGATCTAATTTGTCAGGACTAGCATTCTGCCGGTTGGTGTAAGAATATGCATGTCCAATGCCAAAGCCCCAGTGATAATGCATGACCATATCACAATCCACAAACCTCAATGGCATCAAATGTAGTAACCAGACATGCTAGACAGTTCGTGGACTACACTTACCGATTAATATAATAGTACTTCCAATCGTTGCCATCGCCACTGGCAGCACTTTGAGATACCGCACTGCCATCAGGGCGTAACCTTCTATCTGCAAATGCTGGTATGAGTTGACAGCATCTAAGAACGTCCACAGGGTCAACGAAACCATATGCATCTGGTAAATCCATTGGCATAAATTTCCCTTTGTCCAAAGAATAATCATCCCGGCCACCTGCTGGGGCTTCTACCAGCTCGAACCACCGTACCCATAGGAACTCGAGATGTCTCGATTGATAATCACTGGACTCCGACCCAACGAATACAACATTGGCATGGAAGATGCCTAGGACACGGGTGTAGCAGAAAGGATGACAAGTGGACCTGTCGGTGGGTGCCAATAGCATGATATCACGATGATTGATGCAGGGATTGACTGTGTCTGACTCGCAGCGAAGGTTGTATGTGGTGTAATTAACTTGGAGCAGGGGATGGCTGTAGATACGGTTTCCTTTGAAAAGCACGTTATTGAGCATTGGGAGGAGGTCGTTCGTGGACAAGTCAGAGACAATCGCCTAATCACCACAGGAGTGGAGTTCACGAATACGAGGTAACAGGTGGCTTTTGAGCTTGATTACAAAGTCCGGGTAATATCGAGCAATGAATAGATATATGCATATCGGGGATAGCACACTAACCTTCGCAGCTGGGTCATCACAGTTTCGTTGCACAAAGCAGGTAACGTCTTCCGGAAAATTCTGAGATTTCCCAATAACTGTGGTGCTGCTTGGGCGAACATCGGTGTCAGGTCGACTTTGAGCAATATGTCTCATTGTCTATGAATCCGGTGTATGTGAGCCTGCAGCGTCGATGGCAGCTAGTTGAGGTATGAAGCTTTGTGCTTGTTCTCGTATGTCCTTGCTAGGCGTGTTCAAGCTCTCCCTGAGGAAACGTGTGAGCTAGGAGATACAAGCCAAATCATAAGAAGCGTACGGGTTGCATTGAGTACATCAGCAAAACCCTGATTTGGTCACAGGTTTTGTCATTATGACAGCATTATGACAGCATTATGACAACATATCACAGCTTCCGAAGGTTTCACAGCTCACGACAGTCTCGGCTAATTCCACAGCTCGTCACAGAGGCAGCAGTAGTAGTACTACTACTATTAGTAATAAAAGTGTAGCATAATTATCCTAATGGCGTGGACTTGTCAAAATTTTCAGTCGTTTAGGTCACGTCACGCATGATCATTCAACTTCAACACCGCTTATCACGATGTCAACACCCGCCACCTCAAGCACGGACCTGCTCGTCACCTCAAAATCAGCCCCGTCGCCTCACAAAAACATACCCGACACCTCAAAAACACCCTGGTCGCCTCAAAAACAATCCCATCACCTCAAAGTCAGCCTCGTCGCCTCAAAGTCAGCCCTGTCACCTTAAAATCACTCCCATCACCTCAAAGTCAGTCTCATCACCTCAAAGTCAGTCCCATTGCCTCAGGATCAGCCCCATCACCTCAAAGTCAGCCCCATCACCTCAAAGTCGGTCCTGTCACCTCAAAATCAGTCCCGTCACCTCAAAGTCAGCCCCATCACCTCAAAATCAGTCCTATCACCTCAAAATCACTCCCGTCGCCTCAGACATCAGCCCCATCGCCTCAGGATCACCCTGGCTGCCTCAAAGTCAGCCCGCTGTTACCACAAAATCAGTCCTGTCACCTCAAAATCAGCCTCATCACCTCAGGATCAGCCCCTTCACCTTAAAGTCAGCCCCATCACCACAAAATCACTCCCGTTGCCTCAAAATCAGCCCTGTCATCTCAAAGTCAGTCCCATTGTCTCAAAGTCAGCCCCATCACCTCAAAATCACTCCCATCACCTCAAAATCACTCCCATCACCTCAATATCAGCCCCATTGCCTCAGGATCAGCCCCGTCGCCTCGAAGTCAGCCCCATCACCTCAAAGTCAGCCCCATCACACACTCCCATCACCTCACAATCAGCCCCAGGATCAGCCCCATCACCTCAAAGTCAGCCCCGTCACCTCGAAATCACTCCCGTCGCCTCAAAACCAGCCCCATCACCTCAGGATCAGCCCCATCATGCTAAGGTCAGCTCCATCGCCTCAAAAACAGTCCTGTCACCTCAACAACAGCCCTGTCACCTCAGGATCAGCCCTCTCGCATTAAAGTCAGCTCCGTCACCTCAAAATCAGCCCCATCGCCATCGCCTCAGGATCAGCCCCGTTGCGTTAAAGTCAGCCCCGTCACCTCAAAATCAGCCCCGTCACCTCAAAACCAGCCCCGTCGCCTCAAAACCAGCCCTGTCGCCTCAAAAACAGTCCCGTCACCTCAACAAGAGCCCCATCGCCTCAGGATTAGCCCCATCGCCTCAGGGTCAGCCCCCTCGCATTAAAGTCAGCTCCGTCGCCTCCAAATCAGCCCCATCGCCTCAGGACCAGCCCGCCACCTTAAAATCAGTCGCATCGCCTCAAAATCATACTTCATTCACCTGTTGTTTTAGATATTATATAATTTTTGTTGTAGCTAGATACATGAATATAGTAAATGTTAGACCTCACACCGTATAACCAGTAGAACCAGAACTAGTAATTAGGAAATATTGAGCCTGTCGATGTTACTTGTGGTGATTCCACACTCTGTGCATGTTCTACCTTTCTTCGCTTGTATCGCACTAACCTGTGCTCCTATCGCTTCCTAACCATTCCCAATGGATTCCTCGCCCTTGTTACCTCTACTACCAAGTTTCTCCATCTCCATACTCCCATTCCATGCTTCTGTTCAACCAGAGCATTGACTTACAGCCAAGTGGCTGATTGTTTACCTTTGTTTACCTAGATGCGAAGTTAGCTGCTAGAGCCCACTGTTACTACTCCTTAGTTACTCACAGTGGACTCTAGGTCTGTACAACTCTTATCTCTCTTGAATATACTCAGTTACTCACAGTGGACTCTAGTCCTGATCTCTCAGAGTTGACCCATCAAGTGCCTAGGCTGCACTTTCAAGCTCTTGGCTTGTAACAGTCGAGTACTGTACAGGTGCCGTGATGCTGTCAGCCGCTGTGGAGCTGTGAGCCGCTGTGAGCTGCTGTGGGGAAACTGTGGGAATGCTGTCACATCACTGTGCAGGGGGGGACTTAGCTGTGAGACTGTGACCTGCTGTGACCTGCTGTGCAGTACTGTACAGGCCTGTATCTTACCTTAGGGTTTTGCTGATGTAGGAGTCTGTAGTTCCAAGGGCATGAAGTTTGTAGGTTCGAAGGTTCAGGACCTTCGGACTGACGTTTGCTTGCTGCACTAGACACAGCCCCTTGAGACTGAGTGATAGTATGATTCATTCCTGTACTTTCCCGAGCCTGTTGCCGCTGGTGACATCCAGCTTCACAGCGAAGTTCTTTTGTGGCAAAGGCAGGGCATGTTTCCATGGCAAATTTGCGAAGTTGGTTCCCAAGCTTTCAGGTCACATCCTCTAGCATCTCCAACGTCTCGTCAGTATGCATTCTGAGCTTTGCCAACCCATGCCAGTGTCCCAAAAGAAACAGAAGCTTGCAGACTTCAGTATTATGGGGTTCAGGTAGGAGTCCCAAGAAAACTGGGAAGGCGCACTGTGAAATATATGACAACAGGAGTTAAACATGAGACACATGAGGCTCACCTGCAATAAATCCTCAAAGTCCCAGGGCAGCCATCTTCTTCATCTCAGACACATTCCTCATAAACCGTCAGATCGTGTCATGCCCGAAAGTCGGAATTTGGTGATAGCTTAAATGATGCAGATTGAGTGACAAACTAAGATAGGGTGAAGTACCACAGGAACGCTCACTTACCGACGATCGAGTTCTGAAAGAACATCTCCCTTTAAGCTATCCAATATTCGCAAGAGATGAGTGAATACTGCCTTCCAGATGCCAAGTTTGAATTCATGCAATAGATCAACCACCAGCATTGCGAAAAAGTCGAAGCCCACATGGCTAAGCCACTCCGAAAAGGCATTCTGCACCTAAAGTTATTATATGCTACATCCTCCTTTGTGTGACGGCGCACCTTTGTTGGGACTAATGACTCATTTTTGAGAAGTTCCTCGACTTGGAGTGTATCAACCACGTAGTGCTGCTCATAGATAAGGTGACGTGCCGCAGCAACTTTGTCGCGTCTGTCCTGGGTATCCTTGCGTGCTAATGCACAACTGCTTCAGCATATCTCTCTGCATCCCTAGATTTGGCACTTGATCCATGGGAATGATGCAATCTGGACATGGACATCCACCAAGGTTTTGAATGTTAGCAATCAGGACTCTGTTTGTATCAAGGTTGGATCAGCTCAGGCACTTCTAACCATGTAGCGACTCACTTTTCGGGGTAGTCGGCTGAATAAGTAAAAATGCGAGGAAAGAGACATCTTTCCCTGGCATCACCACATGTAATCACTATCCCATGCTCGTATGCCTGGACAAATTTGATCGTCAAGAATTTCTCGCCATTGAGCATGAAAAAGTTCCCTGTGGCAGTGTGTAAAGAATGAACCGCTGGGCAGTTTGCCGCCTGAATGCTCCAAAACAAAATCTTTGAAGTGGTCGGGCAACTAGAACAAGTGTGACTGTCAGCTATTGGACTGAAGGATCGTGAAAAATGCATACAGTCTGAAAATATGCCGCATGGGAGCAAAGGTGGGTCGAGGGCTGGCACCTGTTGTACTTGGACTCATTTCCAAAATACACATATAGTGGCCATAGCTTAGCATCTCTGAAGGACGTTAGTTGAGTTGCGTCAGACCAAAACATGAGCACAATGATATGACGTGGTAGATCACAGCCAGGCTCCGCAGTCGATTCCTGTAGTTCGCGGTGTGCTTCCAAGAAAGCCCTGGACGTAAACAGCTCTCCATGGACGGCAACATCGTGGGCCTTATGGGGAGCATGCCAGTGTAATTCATAGGGTTCGTAGTGAAAGAACTGATGGTTTGTGGGTTCTGTAACTTTTTCATGCATGATAGAAAGGAGTGAACGTCGATAGAAATCCGAGACGGAATAAGCTTTTGGGCCAGGATGGAGTGAACGACGTGGAAATGGCACGGAGATGGTGGCGACTGTCCGTGTCCACCCAGCAGCATTGTTCAGCCATTCTGCTGAGCTCGGATTATCATCGGGTGTGGTAAGGCTGCCCAACTCACAGTCAATTTTCGTCCATTCAGTGTTCTGAACATCATCTGGTCGAAAATTTGTGCTTCCAACATGTTAAAGTTCATAAAGGCCCTTCTTGACTTCAATGTCCCATGGTTCCAATACCAATCCCCCAGTCACAGTGAGCTCTCATTTGGATACAGATGGAATGGGTTGGTCTCCAGGTCAGAGTCGACTTTCGGAATCCGAGCCGCCCCTTGACTCAAGAAGGGTGGCGACAAATCAGATTCACCAGAAGAATCTTCGGGATCGTGTAAAGGAAGTGTTTGCATGTCATATGATCAAAAAAGGCCAAAGGAGTTTGGTTGAGTGCTGAATAACTGCTGTGGCCGAGGCGATATACCAGCGTACTGGCATGGAGAATGAGCCACCGGCATGCTGGTGGATGCAGATAATGGGAACAGTGGTGGAGCACCCAGGATGTGATCTGAGGGTTGATCGGGAGGAGGCAGAGGTATTGGTGGCTCAGGCAACATGTCCCGAAATCATTGTGGGAGTCGCCGATTGAGTCTGCGCATCCTGCAGAGTGACAAGGGCAGGGAATCATTGGTGGAATCACATCTTGGAGGGCTGGAGTCAGCAGAATTCTGCATTAAAAGAGTCAATTCCCGCTGGTGAACCAAGCCACATGGTGCATACCTTACGGCCATCATGACCAGAATGACCAGCATGTCCCTCAACTGCGCCTTCATTCATGTCCCATATCCCCACTGGCACATGCGATGTTCCAGGATGTGAGTCGTGGTTGTGTGAGCTACTGCCAGCAGCCTGAAGGTTTGTGTTTTGTGAGTCGGTGTCAGCATTGTCGAGTACCAGTTGGCACCGCTTCTTCCTCTGGTATGATTCTTTGGCACAAGCCAGAGCACTAGAGAGGCGCTTCTTGCCCTTCGTACATGCTCTTGTATGTATCGTGAAAACTGCAGCTGTGGTGAACAAGCGACCACAAGCAGCACACCCAAAAGAAGACTGCAACATGAAAACTGGATTCCCAATGAAAGCGACAGAGTTCCGAAGTCTATGATAGGCAGACCTTATGAAAACCACTATAAAGTACTAGTAAGTTGGCAGCCAGCCAAGACCCCATAAGCACCTAAGTGAGCCCAACCCCGACATGAATCCCAGTGAAAATTGGCCATGATCTATAACTCGGGAAGTGCCGCCAGGGGGCAGCAGAAACCTTGCTTGATAGTTTGGCAGGGGACAAAAAAGTGCCCCTGTTTCTTTCTTTCACTTCTTATCCATGATGTCAGACGTCAATGCTGCATCCACAGATGAATGTAGCGCTCGTATTCATGAGGAACTCATTGACTCTGGTCTATATGTTGGAGATCACAAGATCCTTCTACATCAGCTACCCATTACTGCAGCCTATGCTTGTACGGATTACCGTGCACAAGGGCAGACACTCCCTGCAGTCGTCATTGATATTGGAATGCTGCCAACAGGAGGATGAGTCTATTTAATCTCTATGTTGCACTGTCGCATAGTGCCATAAGAGATACAATACAACTTCTTTGAAGTTTCGAAGACAGGTTCTTCAAGGTGCCCCAGGTAGCAGAACTCACTGCAGAGGATGAAAGATTGGATGTGTTGGCTAGACAAACGAAAGGGTGATGGGCAACGAGGAGAAGTTTTAAACAGTAGTAGGAAACAAACAGTTTTTTAGGTGTACTATCAAGTGAGAATGAGAAACGTCGAGTGTGACACGTTAAACCACCTTCCGCCCAGAAGAAAGGGAACCCATCAAGGATGAGAAGCTGAGAGGAATACGACAAAAGTCCCATATGAGGGGCCAACAAGAGTTGGCACGCATCGACAGTGACAGACAAATGGGACGACGTGAGGGGCAGCCATCAACGATGACAACACAAGAGGAGGACAAAAGTCCTATGTGACGGGCCCACAAGAGTGAACACGCATTGACAAGCAGTCCCATGCTGAGGGGCCTACAAGAGTAGGCACCCATCAACAGTGACAGACAACGTGGATCGACTGTGAGGGGCAGCCATCGATGACGACAACGCGAGAGGAGGAGAAAAGTCCAATGCGAGGGGCTCACAAGAGCAGGCACCCATCGACAAAAGTCCCATGCGAGGGGCTCACAAGAGTTGGCACCCATCGACAGTGACAGGCGACTGGGACGATGTAAGAGGCAGCCATCGACAACGACAACAGTTCAGCACGAGGGGCCCACAAGAGTGGGCACCCATCGACAAAAGTCACATGCGAGGGGCTGACAAGAGTTGGCACCCATCGACAGTGACAGATGACTGGGATGACATGAGGGGCAGCCATCAGAGGAGGACAACAGTCCTGTGCGAGGGGCCCACAAGAGTGGGCACCCATCGATAAAAGTCACATGCGAGGGGCCGACAAGAGTTGGCACCCATCGACAGTGACAGACGACTGGGATGATGTGAGGGGTAGTCCAGTGCGAGGGGTCCACAAGAGTGGGCACCCATCAACAAAAGTTCCATGCGAGAGGCCGACAAGTGCGAGAGGCCGACAAGAGTTGGCACCCATCAACAGTGACAGCCATCGATGACGACAACGCGAGAGAAGGACAACAGTCCTGTGTGAGGGGTCCACAAGAGTGGGCACCCATCGGCAAGACGACTGGGATGACGTGGTTCAAGTTTAATCGTTGATGATCACGAACAACTGTTATGTAATTTATTGTTGGCTATGTACGATATGAGTCAGGAACGTACAAAATTATGACCCCGGAGAAACCTTGCAAGCAAGGTAATGTCTGGTTATGTCGGGGTGTGTGTTTTTCGCATGTACCTAGAACCTACATAAGTGATCACAATGAAACATAATCTGCTATCCAGATGCCTTACGTGCCCTGCCATCTGCTCTCATATGCTGCATTATGACAATTGGTATACTACAGGATTGATACCAATACACATACACCTTGCGAATGGTCTATAGTCTTAGTCTTAGTCTCAAGGGTATACCGCGGGTACACTATATTTTAAGTCAGCTAAATACAACTAAGTACAACTACTAGTGGGCGGGCTCAAAACTCAGTGTATGCGTCGTCTCGCACATCTGGGGTTTTGGTCCAGCTTCCAACTGTGCTCGTGCTCCAGTGCTGGTGGCATCACTGCCACTTGCACTACCATCCGGGCCCCCCTCCAGCAGTAGGCTTTGTGCCTTGGCATTGCGGCTGTTCGTTCTCGCGTGGACATCTTCCTGCCCCGTGCATCCGCCCAGGTCTTCAGCAATGGTCCCATCTGCGACCTGGGTGCTGCTGCCCATTGTGCAGGCCATTCCACTCATGTGCACTGCGGTGCCGTTCTGTTCGCACGCAGTGTCCTTTCGCCTGTGCGCATTCGTGTCGTGCTGTTGGCCTGTGTGCATGTCGTTTGCGCACCTCTGGGTCTGGGTGCTGTCCTGCACATCCGCGGTGCCGCTTGATGGTTCTGCATGCTCGTCGTATGCTCTGGTGTTGCTGCTCGTTGCCTGACCATCTCACTCCCCCTAGAGCAGGTGGGATTCAAGATGAGTGGGTGAGATCGAAGACGAGTGGCAGGGGGGGAAAAATGAATGGGTGGCATCCAAAACAAGCGGGCGGGGTTAAAAGGCAAGCAGGCTGATACCAGGACAAGTGGGTGGAGTCCAAAAAGAGCGGGTTGGGCCCAAAATGAGTGGGCGGGGTCAAAAACAAGGGGGCGAGGTCAAAAACGAGTGGGTGGGATCAAAAATGAGTGGTGATCAAAAGTGGTGGGATCAAAAATGAGTGGGTGGGATCAAAAACGAGTGGGTGGGGTGCACAGAATGAGTGGGTGGAGTCTAAAAAGAGTGGTTGGGTCCGGAACAAGTGGGTTGGGCCAAAAATGAGTGGGTGGGGTCAAAAACAAGTAGATCAGGTCAAGAACGAGGGGGCAGGGTCCAAAGCGAGCAGGTGGGATCAAAAGTGAACTCAAGGGGGTGAAAGTCATGAACGTTTGTGTATAATATATATCTGACTTCATCAAAATTGGCCTCACTGAGGCATGTAATTTAGACCTATGAGTGAACATGAATCAGCCTCGAGCCACAAAATGAGAACAAACGGTACTTACTACAAGCCGCATCTAATGTTAATTATGACGGGGATGGGAAACATGAGCAATGCCCAAGAGAATGAGTTGGAACTCACGCGTTACAGACGGTTTACCCTCATCGTCTTTCCTCCATGGTGTAGTCATTGTGGTGTGGCAATTGTAACATTACATTGTTGTCCAAATGAGCTGCGTGACATGGGTGAATAAGGGTATCTACCTACCCATGACATTGTCCATCTCCTGGCAGGTGCGGCTTAAGTGCCAATTTCGCCATGATTAGCTTGCAGGCTCTTTGGGCGGGGGTGTGTGCACTGTTGGGCAATGGTTGCTCGTTAGGGGGGCCAGAGTTCTTGTGCTGGCGGGGGCCAGCTGGAGTCGCCGTCTCGGTGTGGGTGTTGGTGCAACTGTTAGCTTCGTTGACAGCGACGTTAGCGCGAGCGGTTGGACGCCCGTGTCAGGTGATAGTTTCCTTGAATACAGTAGAGGATTAGAGGTTCAGCTTCGAGACAGCGACATTCGGTGCAACGTGGTTAAGGGAGAAACGTAAATTGCATGCATGGCGCAGAAAGGGTGGACAGAATCTGTCAAATGCAAAGCCACAGTTTTGGCCAGTGATTCGTGAAACAAGGTTTGCACTGCCTGCCATGGTCAGGGTATCACTGGCATCCTTTCATTTACTAGCATGCTCTTTATCCTCTCTTTCCCTCTCTCCAGTCATCCTCTCCCCTGATCATTAACATCATCATCATAGACTCTTCCCAAGCATTCAACTCCGCCCTGGATCTCCTATTGACACAAAGTTCCCCACATCACTTTCGTGATGCTTGGGACGAATTAGAGTCACTAGAATTTGAGACGACCGCCCTACTCCAGTGGCGTGATGCCACAGATGAGCCGATCATGTGGTCCAATGCCCTCACTTCCACCAACACATCCATCAACCCTCCCAGTCTTCCCATCGGCAACGTTTCTGACATGGATGTCTCCATGAGCCCATTGGCGACAATTGCACCTTTGCAAACACTCATTTTTCCCAACACACTGCTGGCACTTCCCCCAAGTCCTGTTGTAGCACCCTCCTCAGTCTCATCCATGTCCACTCCATCACTCTCTGCTCTGTCAATCCCCCTAGCGCATCTACCCATCTCCGACAATACCATGGACTTTCTCAGTGAACTCAGAAAAGTCAGCGCTAAGGACTGGATGTTTTTCACCATGGCATTGGTGAATGCCATATGGCATCATATGGCCAACACAGCCGTTGGATGCCACCCAAATGAGAAGTTATGCACTGATCTCATTGTCACCACAAGCAGACAACAAATGGCGCTAAGTCCTGACCAAGTACCCACGCGAGGTAAGCTACTGGTTCACCGTGATACACCTGCATTACTAGCAGCTAACTGTACTCAGTTGCAATTATGACATTTGGGGTCTCCAAGGCCAACAAGTCATGGGATATTCATCAGGTGACTACGATGACTGACATCAGTGACCCGGGTTTCTATGATGTTATATGTTACCAGGTATCAGTATTTTTCTATCAACTCTGAGGCGGTGCATCACTTACTGATACAAATCTTACGACAGATCTTTCAGGTGTGTCAGCACTTTTGCATGAACATCTGGAGATGCGTTACTGTTGCAATTTTGGACTGTGGCATCTTACCCGCTGCTCCGTCCTGGATGCGGGAGTCCCAAGACCAACTTGACAGGTCCCTTAAGATTTCTCAGGACATCGGATGTGCATTCTTGCATAAAATGGAGCCCCAGTCTTCATTGGAGTCTCCGACGGTAAGCTGTCAGTTCCACCATCAATGTTTCAACATTGACGTCTTTAATGCTAGGTTCTTGAGTGGTTTGGCAATGAGACTTTACAGAACCTTATTGAATGAGTGCTGTATGACCCGACCTACCGTGCATGGTGTGGACTGCTTCGTCTCACAAATCCACCGGATGGGGAAGAACCACTATGGACCTCGCTTCCAGACACAAACTTCTATGCACTTGCATACTTGCTGGTGTTGGCACGTACTATTCTTTCTCGTTGATCATGGTACATCACTTACATTTTCATGTAGGTTATGGCTGGTATCGAGAAATATTCCAAAGCCATTGGTGACCCCAACAAACCACTCACTGCATACCTGACTTTGAGTGTAGTAATCACTGATGTGGAGAGAGGAACTATTTCAAAGAAGACATCTGCACTGAAAGACTTCTTTGATTCATCTCATCTAGGCCTGCCTAAATACTCCTTCGACCAAAAAATTATCATTCGTCAGGCCCTCCATCGCTTTTCTTTCGCGCTCATCACGGTTTCCTTATCATTCCTGTCTTCTCGGTCCCACTTCTCAGGGCGAAAACAATGTGGCTGCTGACAAATGAGGAAATATATATGTAATGCTGTGTTCGCTTTCATATATATGTAGGTATCATTGTGTTCATTTGGATTTCAGTATCTTCTGTTACCACTCCGACCTATATTGCCACTTGATATGCAAAACCAGGCCCATTGTCCTCTCTTTGATCGTGGAATCCCATTGGTTGCAACAGGACAACCAAATTCTCCACTCTCTAAAACAGCTGGTGTTGATGCTTCAATAGAGCATCCTTTAGTGGCTGAATTGGCATCGTGGAAGATGTTGGACGAGAACAATCTATCACCTACCTCGACCTTATCGCTATCGCCCACACTCTCAGGGACCCCATCGGGCTTCTCAAGCTCGAGTTCTGCAAGTCAAGAAAACCCACAGCGTCGCCTGCCATATCGCCAACTACCATGCGAACCTTGAACGAGTATATTCGAGGACGGTAATGATCATGTACAATGTAAAGATGTACTCCAGCTAACATCCTAAAAGCAAGGGTTGGCTGTTCGTCTCGCTCAAAACCCCTATCAACCGAAAGCCCGAGAGTGGCACGCAGCGTTGATGAAGAAGAGAAAGGCAGCATTGGAAATGCTGGAAGCACAGACAGTAATCGAACATGTTGAAGCTAAAGCTGGGAAACACTTGCAAGCAGACACTATCGCTGTCATTCGCTCCAAATTCTATCGCATTGAAGACAAGACAACACCAGCTGGGTGTTTCATCTCTGCCATTTCAAACATCGGCCTTAATCTCCCTGCCTGTGCCTCTGCACACAGCTGAATGGTGAGTGCATGAAATTCACGAGGTGTGAATGATATAGCCTTATGACATTTTTTTCCCCTAGAGTTGCCTTGAAAGCGTGTATTTTGTTCACCAGCATGAAGCACATGAAGGAGATGTGCTTGCCCTTGGAAGTAGTTGTTCCTTTCACTCGTTGCCTAGATGAAGTTCAACTTGAGGTTGTATCTTTGTCTACGTTCTATGATCCTTCATTCCAAATTATGTGTACTTTTGTGAAACAAAACCAAATGGCTTGACTTCCTCACTTGTTCGCTGGCAGGAGAGAACCATACCACGTGTCACACCTTCCTTCCTCGAATCTGGGATTCCTCCACCAACTTGCAGTCAGACAACATCTTCCGCATCTTCGGGCAGCACATCCTACATCCATCTCGTTGATCTGAGATGCAACCGAGGTCATGAAGCTGTGCTGACATGTCCGCGGTAAACTTGACGATCTGAGCCTTCAGCTCTCGTAGTTCGAGACCAAATCTGTCAAGAGACTACTGGGGCTCACCAGATTGCCATCGTCACCAATGGGGCTAACCCGTTCTTCGCTGCTATCCCCTGATCCACCACTGCTCATCACAATTCCCCTCACTGAAGGAATATCATTGTCAGAGCATTCTTGCATCCGTGCACGTTTTCTACTGGACATCAGTTCGCCTAAGCCAACAAAAGGTAAGTTGTCAGTGATGAAATCCTGCGCAGTGTGCTCACTGATGTTTTCGTCCTCTGGCTGAGCCATGACTCCATTAATTGTTACAGCGACTATGGGTAGAGCTGCAGAAGCATTGGGTATCGTCAGAATTAGCTCTCTGCTGCTGCATAAGACGTCGATATGACTTGAACTACCTGGCACATATTGGGTCATGGGTGGTTAGATTGGCGGACTGGCGAAGGAGAATGAGAGTTGTGAGGGCCGAGGTCAGACACTTTATAAGGGTTTGAAGAGCTAGCATTTGTTGATACACTGCCAATGTCACTCTGAACCGACGCGTACATTGCCGATCCCCCTCCGTCATACTGGTACTCTCTGACATACAATAGCAGGCTGGCTCAATTACTCAATGATCCATCTTATTGGTATGGTGTGGTATGCCCGACCGGCTTGCTCATAATTGAACCCTGTTCACCCAAACAGCCCTAGGATACTTCTTGAAGCACTCAAAAACTATCACAAAGCATAGCTTGAGAATACCACACAGAGACTGGGAAAGATGATGACGAAGCAAGTTTGCGGAGCACCTAACTTGCAAAGTGAAAGGTGTTTAAGCGATATGAGAAGTTGAGAGAATATTACAAGATCAATTGGAGTCTTTGAGGAGAAGATCCAAGAGAACTAAACTGGAGTTCTCTAGACGTTGCATTCAGCTATATATACTAAACAGAGAACCTACCCTAAACTACGATAAGTAAGCATGATGTCATAGTGGAGTAACGAGGCTGTACATAATGGAAGCATGACGGAGATTAAAGAAGCATGGAGTGGAATGTTCTAGAGTAGCATGAGGTAAGGAATGAGGCATGACGTCATAGGTCTAGGCATAGTCACATGATGAGATAAGATGCATAGGTCACGTGATATAGATAAGATAAGATGGAAGTCATGTGACTAAGAAAAGATGAAAATAATAAAATCGTAACACTTCTTATTTGGAGGCGGGTGGGACAAACATCGTAGGTTAATCGATCGAAGTTTGCTCATGTTCGTTCAAACAGCCCTAGGACCCATTACATTCGGTGAAGTGGCACGAGATACTGTTAAGCATATTAAGCTAAGCAACCGAGTGTTACGATTTTTCTCTTGTTGCTCGCGTCGCGTCTATCTTATCTCCCAAGCGCCCTTTAGAGATAAGATTACTCACCATGTATTTTTAGATCGTTGACTTTCGACTCATTTACAGTCAACGATCTCATCATCCTATTGTTCCACTCTTTTGGCTAACAATAGCCACCCAGCGTCTCGGTTCCCATTGTACTACATACGCGTCGAACAATAGCCTACTATTGTTCTCCCTTTATATCCGCTTAGACTACCGCGTATATAAACCGTAGTACAGCACATGTACTCCCCAAGCTATTCTACGTTGTCTTGCATTACCTGCTTGACTATTCAGTCGTCTGACTTCCAGCCTCTGAGTCGTTGACGTCCCACTCTTTGAGCGGACGTACTATTCATGGATAGACCTCACGTGTCCCTTACCCGGACCACGTGAGAATCCTTTATTTGTGACGAGGCTTGTCTTACGACAACCCACGTAACAAAAGAATAGCTTCTTTCAGAACGTTCCTACTACTCAGTAGCCGAACACCCACCCCGAGACCTGACGCGTCTGGGAAACCTGCCCCAGCGCACAAGTAGACAAGACGACTCCTCCATCGACTCCTCACAGTCCCTTCGCGGCTGCTCGGACCAGAGAAGTACCCCCTCGTCTACAGATTACCCGACAAGATCCTCAACCCGATTACACTCGGAATATAAGAGAATCTAGATCCCTCGCCGACCCCTACCCCACAGCGGATACACGAGGACCTGGCCACGGCATATCACGCCTAGGCCAAGAACCAGAAGATCAACCACCCCGATCTGCTACCCCGTCAGAACCAGAAGAGCTCTCACAGATCGACGAAGACTTCATTGACTCCGTCCCTGACGCCGCTCGAGCAGACTTCACTCACGAAACTAACAAAGACCCCTACGACCACCCGACTCTATTCCGTCGTTGGTGGGAAGCCATCATCCTCCCCGAACCACGAACCGCTGTCCAAACAACGGCTCCACCCCCACCGCGAACTTCTACCCCTATGGCTACCAAAGCGCCAGAGATCAAGGTCGGACAACCCTCCGCCTTTAACGGCTCGCCCACAGACGCGAACCGATGGATCTTCAGTGTAAAGGCATACTTCCGAATCAACACTCATGTTTACGACACAGATGAAAAGAAGGTTCTTGCCGCCTTGTCTTATTTGACTAAAGGCACTGCCGCCTCCTGGGCCGAAACCTTCTATGCGAAGGTAGACGCCATGAGAACCCCGGATTACGGCACCTGGGCCGAATTCGAAACCAGGTTTAGAACGTCCTTCGTAACGCAAGATACCAAGGAAACTGCCACCGCCAAGTTATCTACGCTTGACCAAAAGAAGTGCGGTGGCCTCGAAGAATACAATTCCCAATTCCGTCTCTTCGCTCAGAGATCTGGAATCTCCAATGATAATGCCCTCATCTCGTGGTACTCCCGCGGACTCCACATCGACCTCTCCACCCGCATCATGGGTATGGACACCATCCCCGCTACGCTAGACGAATGGATCGCAAAAGCACAACACTTCTCTGTACAAAACTCCCGTATCCAATCCTTCAAAAACAACCGCACGTGGAACCCCTCTTCCCACTCCACGCGAACTGCCAGGGACCCTGACGCTATGGATGTAGACCGAGTTCAACTCTCGCCCCTTCAACGGGCCGACTACATGAAGAAAGGTCTATGCTTCAAATGCGGTCAATCTGGCCATCGCGTCGTTAACTGCCCAAAGAAGGGCGAGGATAGGAAGAAGAAGAGGAACCCGGCCAAAACGGTCCGGACTATCGAAGAACTGCCTTCTGAAGTCCAACAATACATCTCCTCCCTTACGGGAAGAAAGATCTCCCAAACCGAAATTCTGGACGTGATGAAGATGTGTTTCGAAGGGAAAGGAGAGAAGCAAGAAGATGACGAAAGCGTAGGAGAACCCGAGATCGATCGGGTGGGTTTTTGAATCGAGGAGTTAAGTCGACGTCTACTCCTCGTATCCCTGTAATTGTACCTGAAAAGAAGAATGGCAACTCGTTTCGCATCCCTGTCGCATTCTTCCGTAAAACAAGTACAATAATCGTCGACTCCCATGCCCTGATCGACAGTGGGGCATCCATCAATGTGATGGACACACATTTCGCCATCAAACATCGATTCCCCCTCTCCCGACTGTCAAAACCGCTCACGCCGCGTAACGTAGACGGTTCCCCGAATAAACAGACCTGCCGCTTCACCACCACCGTCACGATCCGCGTTGACGATCGTGAAATGAAGCAAACCTTCTTTGTTGTTAACTGCGGCAAGGAGAATGCCATTCTCGGCATGCCGTGGTTGAAATCTGCAAACCCAATTATCGATTGGGAAACTGGAGAAATAGAACTGCCTCATCGACATTTATCTCCGGTTAGACCCCGATTCGATCAGAAGCACCTCATCGAACAAAGATATCTCGTCCGCTATCTCGGCGGAGATGGCTCGGACTATATCCGACGCCAATACAAGAAAAGATTCGACCCCGACCTCCTCCGAACGACTCTAGCTACCGAGATAGCTCAGCAGACGATTAAGGAGAAAGTACTTCTCCCAGCCGCCTTCGCCAGATACAAAGACGTCTTCGAGAAGTCCTCTACAGATCATGTTCCCCCTGAAAGGACGTTCGATCACGCTATCGACTTAGACGACTCCTTCGTTCCAAAGATAGCCAAGGTATACCCGCTAAACCCGAAAGAACTCGAAGTGTGTAAGGCCTTCGTTGATGAGCACCTCGCGTCGGGAAAGATCGTCCCCTCGAAATCCCCGCAAGCATCCCCTTTCTTCTTTGTCTCAAAGAAGGATGGTAGTCTCCGACCCTGCCAAGACTACCGCTATGTCAACTCCCACACAATTAAGAATGCGTATCCCCTTCCCTTGATCTCTGATCTCATGGACCGACTCAAGGGATCATCAATCTTCACGAAGTTTGACGTAAGATGGGGGTATAATAACGTATGGATCAAACCAGAAGATCGCTGGAAGGCAGCATTCATCACACCGTTCGGACTATTCGAACCAACGGTGATGTTTTTTGGCCTATGTAACTCCCCTTCCACATTCCAGGCCATGATGAACTCCTATTTTGCCGACTTCATCGCCGAAGGATGGTTAGCCATTTACATGGACGACCTCCTTATCCACTCCTCGAATCCCACCGTTCACGAAGAACGAACCCGTCGTGTATTGGAACGACTCCAACAACATGACTTATACCTGAAACTTGAAAAATGTCAATTCGCCGTACCGGAAGTAGAATTCCTCGGTGTCGTCGTTGGCAATGGCGCCTTCAAAATGGATCCGTCAAAGGTCAAAGCCATTGACGAATGGATTACTCCCCGTAGCGTGAAGGAAGTACGCTCGTTTTTGGGATTCTGCAACTTCTATCGCCGCTTTATCCCCTCCTTCGCTACCCTTGCTCGACCTCTCACCGACCTAACCAAGAAACTCTCCCCTTGGGTTTGGTCACCCGCCTGTGACAAAGCGTTCAAAGAACTCCAAGTCAAGTTCAAAACGCTTCCTGTCCTCGCAATGCCCGACGTTTCCCGACGTTTCGAAGTCATGACCGATGCCTCTCTCCATGCATCGGGAGGCGTCCTCATGCAACGTGATGGAAATGGAGACCTCCATCTGTGCGCTTATATTTCTCAGACCTTCTCCCCGGCGGAACGCAATTATGACATTTACGACCGAGAGTTGCTTGCCGTCATCCACGCCTTACAGGCCTGGCGACATTACCTCCAAGGAACCGCACATCCCGTAACCATCTTGACGGATCACAAGAACCTTACGTATTTCCGTTCTCCCCAGAAACTGTCTCGACGACAAGCGCGCTGGCTTTTGACACTCGCCGACTACGATCTACGATTCATCCACACCCCCGGCTCTGCTATGGGCCCGGCTGACGCACTCTCTCGCATCAACTGCCCGGATTCGTCCTCCGACAACCATGACGTGACACTGCTCCCTCCCGGTTTGTTTGTTCGTGCTATCGATGCCGAACTTCTCGACAAACTAGCGGTGTCTTCTTCCTCTGATCCCCTCGTCCTCGACGCTACCCGCGCCCTTGAACGGGTACGCCGCTCTTCCCCCGTTCCACCGTCTCTGACTGGCAATACACGGGCGGCAAGCTGTACTATAAAGGCCGCCTTTATGTTCCCCCGGACCATCGTTCCGCCATCGTCCGTGCCGCACACACCTCTCCAACCTCAGGCCATCCAGGTATCGCTCGCACCACCGAACTTGTCTCGCGTGACTGCTGGTGGCCTGGCCTATCGACCTTCGTCCGTTGTTTCGTCTCGGGTTGCGCCACGTGTCAATCTATGAAGGTCAACACGCATCCCTCTGTCCCCGCATTATTGCCAATTCCTTCGACTTGTTCTCGCCCCTTCCAACAAGTCTCCGTCGACTTGATCACCGGCCTTCCTCTTTCGGCCAGCTTCGATTCTGTCATGGTCGTGGTCGACCATGGCCTTTCGAAGGGGTAATTTTCCATCCCTGTTCGAAATCGATCTCCGCCAAAGAAGTCGCAGACATCTTTTTCGAGAAAGTCTTCACGCGATTCGGACTCTACGACAAGATCATCTCCGATCGAGGACCGCAGTTCGCTTCGAAATTCGCCAAAGAACTCGCACGAATCCTCGAGTATGAACTCGCTCTCTCCTCTGCCTATCACCCACAGACTGACGGAGAGACCGAACGAGTCAACCAAGAACTAGAAACATACCTCCGCATCTTCTGTAACGGAAAACCACACGATTGGACAAGATTCTTGCCTTTCGCGGAATACGCCCATAATTCCGCCGTCCATTCCGTAACCAAGAAGACCCCGTTCTTCTTGATGCTCGGATATGAACCCCGCGCTTTCCCCAAGTTAATTAAAGAAACGGCGATCCCCTCGATAGAAGATCGCATGACGTCACTTACTTCCGCCCGCCAAGAGGCCCTAGCTGCGCATGACATCGCCGCAAGAGTCATGAAAGAACGAATCTCCTCTCGGTTCACCCCTTGGAAATTGAGCGACAAGGTCTGGCTCGAAGCCAGAAACCTCAATTTCAACTACCCTAGTCGCAAACTCGCCCCGAAACGCGAAGGACCCTTTGAAATCATCAAAGTTCTGTCCCCCGTTTCTTACCAATTGAAAATCCCACACACTTGGAAGATTCACGACGTATTTCATGCATCTCTCTTATCATCCTATCGCGAAACACCCGAACACGGACCGAATTTCACCAGACCACCACCTGACGTGGTAAACTCCGAAGAACAATGGGAGGTCGAAAAGATTATTTCACATCGTGGATCCGCAGCTCGTCGGAAATTCCTGGTCAAGTGGAAAGGTTACCCGTCGTCCGAAAACTCTTGGGAACCTCCATCCCATTTGAAGAATGCCCCCGACGTCCTGAAAGCTTGTAAGCGATCGCGTCCCAAAGCTTTTCCTCAGTCCCGCTAATACAGTTGCCCATCACGTCGCTCCCCACTGAAATCTTCGAAAACCCATACTTTTCATTATGTCTTCCAATCATTCTCGCACTTCTCGCCCTCGACGCCCTACACCAGTTGAACAGAACGAACGGAGATACGTCCCTTACGGACGAAGACTACGCCCGCCGCCGCCGAATGACCTAAACCTGGCAGTCCTCCGAGACCTTCGCGACATCTCTCTCGCCTGACAGATCGACAACCAAATGGGTCGATACTCCCCATTACAGAGTACTCACCAGGCATTAATGCAGACGCTCCGTCTGGAAACCTTCATCCCTATCCTACGACGCTCCGAAGACCAGCAAGCCCAGTTAGTGGGCCTGCTACTCACCGGCATCCGCTGCCGCCAAGAAGATGCCCTTCTCAATCTGCTTCATCAACTCGGGTTTGAGAACGTTCTCACCCATGCTCACCACCGTCGCCTCGAGTCTCCCACCTTAATCGACTCTGGCACCCTCGGTATGCACCGAGCGATCTCCCCACAGACGGGGCCTGCCCACGTCGATGTTCCCACAGAGATCACCCTGCGGGACATGACCTCTATTCGCCACGCCATCGACAGGCGTAACAGCCAAATGTCTTCGGCCTCCTCCCCCCCCAATCCGCCTCGAGCACGAGCTCGGCAGGATCTTCCGCCACCAACCCCATCGTCGTCAACGACGAAGACACGTCGGACGGAGAGAACATTGTTCCCGTCCCCATTTTACCGCGTGTTCCCCCTCGTCGCCCCGTGCAATCCCCATTGTGCCGTTGTCCCACGCGGGGTGGACTACGACTAACACCTCGGGGACGCCCTCTTCACTGTCTTCCCTGACACTGAAGAAACATTTGGTCTTACTCGCGCCCAAATCGCAAATGCACTCTTCGAGACCGAAGAACGACTCACTCTACACGACCGCCCCGTCTCCCAAACACCGACCGAACGGCTAGCTCGTGACGCTCTAGGCGAAGCTCAGACCGGACCGGTCCTCCGCCCCACCCACGCATTCTACACCTCCTCCTGCTTTGAATGTCACAGGCTCGGACACATCCGAATCAACTGCCGCCTGTATGAATGCCCCACCTGTCGCACCTTCCGCCCAGGTCACAATCAGCGCGACTGCCCCCAACGTCGTCGTCCTTCCACTCCTCCTCCCGCTGGAGTCCCCTCCGTCTTCCTTCAGGAAGGCCTCCCTGACTATGAGACTGATGACCCGTTTCCGGAGGAAGCCATCGCCAATATGACCGGTTCCCCCGGCCCTTCTCATGGCGACTTTTAGTTGCGTCGTAAGGTCAGGAGACTTACAAATCTTGCAGAGGGGGTAATGTTACGATTTTTCTCTTGTTGCTCGCGTCGCGTCTATCTTATCTCCCAAGCGCCCTTTAGAGATAAGATTACTTACCATGTATTTTTAGATCGTTGACTTTCGACTCATTTACAGTCAACGATCTCATCATCCTATTGTTCCACTCTTTTGGCTAACAATAGCCACCCAGCGTCTCGGTTCCCATTGTACTACATACGCGTCGAACAATAGCCTACTATTGTTCTCCCTTTATATCCGCTTAGACTACCGCGTATATAAACCGTAGTACAGCACATGTACTCCCCAAGCTATTCTACGTTGTCTTGCATTACCTGCTTGACTATTCAGTCGTCTGACTTCCAGCCTCTGAGTCGTTGACGTCCCACTCTTTGAGCGGACGTACTATTCGTGGATAGACCTCACGTGTCCCTTACCCGGACCACGTGAGAATCCTTTATTTGTGACGAGGCTTGTCTTACGACAACCCACGTAACACCGAGTTTTGCTTGTGTTCGCCCAAACAGCTATTTGTAAATGACAAACATTGTAGGTTAATCGACTGAGGCTTACTCATGTTCGCTCAAACAGCCCCTAGGCTAGTAGGAGGATTGAATGGGACTTCAATAACCTTGTTTGCCCAAACAACCAGTTTCATATTTGGACGAGGCAGGACAGGTTACCATTGTATGCTAATCAAGTTTTGCTCACGTTTGTCCGAACAGCCTGAGGACTTGTCATATTTGGTGAAGGCTGTACAAACCCATTCGGCCAAGTGACTGAGGTTTGCTCAACATCTTTGCTCAAACAGTCCATTGTATGTGCACATTTGTCCAAATGGAGGAAGGGATATGCCATATCCTGATATGATAGCGGGGTTTACTGATGTTCGCTCAAACAGCTCAGCAGTGCAGACTACAGTGGTATTTGCAAGGGCGTTGCAACTGGATGTTTGGCGTGCTACTGGCATTCAGATGGGCCAGCTCATCCGGGTTCCTACCACATATAAAAGGCGCCTCCATGATGTTGCCACATATCAACAGGTTTTCCCAAAATTTCCACCTTGATTGTCATCTTACTCTCACTTCTGGTCATTGCTCACAAAATGCCAAATGCTGATCAACGTGACGATGTCTCTGAGTCTGATCCTTCCACCGGTCAGAAACGTGGTGCTCCCAGTGCACTACAACTAGGGCCCAGAAAAAAGCCATCTGTGTCCAGCATCTGGTTTTGAAACATACTAATCCCTCATCCCTCAGAATGACCCAGGATCCTCTTGTCCATCACGGGCGCCACTTTGGGAGGGCAGTTCATGCTTTTTGCAATGTGCAGACGCTCATTGTCAATGGCCTGATGGTCATGGGGGATGATGATGATGAAGCTGTACATTTTCGGAGTGCAATGTGAGAGCATACTCTTCCAGAACCTCCAGACAACGTGATCTGATTGTCGTGTTGACCAGTGAGCACAAGGAGTATGCAGTATTCCGTGAAATATTGCGGATGGTTCCGGGGCTCGAGGCAAGGCTTATGGGATCGTCCGAGGGAGAAGTGACCAACATCGCTGATTTGGTAGTGCTGCTGCTATGCAGTGTTGCGAATCTCTGATGACATTACCAGATTCAGAGAGGTGCTAATGGTGCCCGAGCCGACGACACTAAGGGCATGAAAAGTGCAATAATTGATTGGATCACCCCGAAGGGACAATCCCTTAATCCTCAAATCCCGTGCAATGTCAAGTCAGGGTGAGGCTTCAATCATGAACATACGGGTGCGCTCCTTTGTCCTGCGGGACTTGATTGGGCCAACACGGAGTATGTATCTGATTTCCTGGCCACTCCCATTGTTTTCATTTCATTTTCTTAGCACCAAAATGAAACTTGTCAATGCCCAATTCAAGTGGCTGGCAATCAATGGCCAGTATTTTTGTATGCGAACTACATGTATGACCCAGAGGATCCATGGAACGGACTCTTGCATAGTGGTCTTCTGGTGTCTCGATTTGTTGCCCAAGCAAACTTTTTGACCATTCATTCGACAGGCATTCAAGCACATTTTTACTTCTCCAAGTTCTGTGGAACAAGAGCCGAAGGCTACACGTTCCGGTAATGCACGCATCCATGGTATGCGGTCTGTTACCAAGGCATCGCTCGCCTATGTAGCAACCCAGGTATGCTTGACGAATTGCCGGGTAGTTTAATACCTGATTTTCTTCCTGATCCAGGCCCGCTTTGCATTGACATCTGCCCAAGTTTTTTCTCAGACAGGACCACGTCACTGACTCGGAACGTTTCTATAACAGCATCCTTGAACTCCTTGATGATATTGATGAGAAGGATGAAGTAGAACAATTGCTAACCTGGTGGAATTGGTAATCCTGCCCATTGACTCCAGACGAGACACTGATGCATTTGAACAGCCAAGTCTTCCCACTCTATTCTGACATTGAACGGTTGCCTTCACAAAACAGTGCCTTTGCAAGGATTCGCCAAAAGTGCGCAGAGTACAAGGAGAGGGATGTGAATGGAATTCGGTGCTAGGCAATACAACTTCTGCATAGGTTTACGATACTTTCAACATTACTACTTTCCTGTGGTTTACATGTTGTGGTGGGGGTTATAAATATTAGAAATGTTTTACAACCACGAGACCACTTTCAGAAATCCTAAAAAGCTTAGTAACCTTGAAGATCTGGTAGGATGGCATGGTCACTCACCAGTTTTGAGATGCATGATGTGCATCAATAACGAGTCAGGGATGGTGAGCATGATGGGTAGTTGTGTCATCATGTTTCATTGCTCCCATTCCTTGAGTTCGTGCTCCGTCGCATTGACTGGTTTCATGTCAGTGCCATCATATTGCTGGACTAAGTTTTCAATCATTGCTATTTGAAGAATTCTTTTGCAGTACTTTCCAGTTCCATCTGTCATTCACGAGGTCCAGCACTTCAATGATGGTGCTGTTGTCAAGGTCTATTGAGTATGCCATTTGTGGGGGCTTCAAGTCTTGTGAGTGAGATACTTTTTGTTCTACTGAGTGCAGGTGGGGCTCATAACCTTTTGAAAACCTGAGGATTCGCTGTAGAAGTACTCAGTGTACTGTAAGTCACTGGATTGATAGTAGCTACTACCCATGTCATTGCCTAACTGAGACTTGAGCATCCCATGTATAGTGTTTTAAGGTCCAGTCCTGAGACCAACAAAAAACTGAGGACCGAACCGGACTACAACCAACAGCAACCAAATTTTGGTCTTGGTTGCCTTTGGTTGCCCTCAGTTTCAGTCTCGGTTGCCCACATTTGAGCAATGTCAAAGACCAAATGAAAACCAGTCGCAACCGGTTTTCATCAGGACTATTTGAATATTGTACTACATATGTGAGCCTGTGTTCTGATATGAAAAACTACAGGAGAAGCTCAACCACTTCATCATCCTCACCAATCTTGTCCAGCTCTGCCAATTGCACATCCATATCATAAAGTTCTTTGAATTCTTCCATGACGACTTCTTCTGACTGCTGAGAGTTTATGGCAGCATGGTCAACAATTGAGTTCTGCCATGCATGCTTCATGACTTGTAACTCTTCGAAGGTTGCCGAACCGAGGCAAGACCGATGATCAGTAGCAATCTCTGCTCCAGCTGAAAAAAGACACTCACATGGAATGGACAATGCTGGGATAGCACATATATCCTTGGCAATGCTGGCAAGTGTCAGATAGGTAGAACAATATTTCTTAATCATATTATAGACATTAGTTACATAGTTACATTGACAAGAGGGCAAGAAAACCAAATGTGCTTACCAACCACCATTGTCACATCCATGTCCGGACCCCTATTCCCGAGTCTGGCCTCACTCGTGCATCTCCGGCCTCACTCGTGCATTCCCGGCCCCGGACTCAACCCCAGTCCTGTTTAGGTATAGTTCTTGCTTAGTGAGCATGGCAGTGTCTGTCATATCGCTCCATTCTGTCCCCGACTCTATTTCATATCTGGCTTTCATGTATGTTCTCTTGTCCCAGTTCTGCCTGACTAATTACTGCGCTTTGACTTTGCCTTACTAATATGTTACTAATCTCCTGGTCTCCGGATTACCGGACTGCACTTTGCTGTGTTCCCTTACTAGTATTTAATCTGTAGATACTTTGTCCGGTAGTCTTTAGTCTGAAATCAACTTAGTCTCTTCTCCTGTATCTGTCTAGACTGGAGTCTACGCAAGGGATCAACTCTCCGCCTTGAGTAGTTGAATCCAAAGCAGTCTACCCCTAACTTCTATTATCTCTATGCTACCCCGACCGGAGTTACATCCCGGACTTAGCCAGAGAAGACCTGGACTTGACAACCATTCAACGACATCCATGTCTTTCGAAACACCATCTGGTAGGTCATTGAGGTAACGGTGGAGCTCAGCAGACCACCCCAGGTCAGACTTGTGACTGGCTTGTTCAAGGAGCAGGCGCTGATGGCGATCATATTCTGACTCTAGCATTTCTGGGGCTGGGTTCTTGGATGCAGATGAGCCAATGGCCGCATTTGTGGTTTTGTCAGTGTTGGAAGCCTTGCCTTCTTTCCAGTACTCCTGCACAGCCTTCTCAACTGTCTTCAACACCTCGTCGTACCAGTTTTTGGCATTACTACTAGTAGACTTTAGGATTGCCGCTGGCGATCTCCATCTCTTGCTCTTCAGGACCACCCCACACCATTTTGATGTAGTCAAGTTTATAGTATGGGTGTAGAACTATGTAAAAAGTGAGCGAGATTCTGAATAAAAGTAATCACATACCAAGCGCAAGAATGTAAACTGGTTTGTCGTCAAGTCTGTTGTAGTATTTGGCAATCTTGCCAAGTCCACAGTGGATCGCTTGCTTATAGAGAGCGTACTTTGGGTTTTCTCCCTTACTCTCCCAGGCTGTCTGGAGTTCCTTGAGAGCAGGGATCGCACACCATAGTGTCGGCCGTTTTTCATCCAAGAAATATTGTTGAATGTTGTTAGCATCCTAGTAAAATAATATTAGTATCAGATTCAAGAATGATGCAGAGACGTACTGAGATGATTGTGTGTGTGTTGTTGACGCATTCCCAATCAGCAGGTTTGAATATAAATGCAGTCCACAGCAAGTGATTTGCGACCTTGCCATTCTGACGGATGGTGGTTATCGGGCCAAAAATCTCGTCTGCAGAGTTGATGAACAGTTTGATGGGCTACCAATGACAAAACATCAGCTTGTTTGGTAGCGCCAGTGGTTCTAACATAGATGTACCTAATGAAGCTCAAATGAGCGTCCAAGCATCCCATCTGCTGTTCCCCATCATATGTTGCTGTGGAGGGGAATGATGAGGGGAGGATCGATGCCGCATTTTGCTTGAAGGGTCTGAAAATATTCAATATGCTGTCCTGAACATTGGATCTGTCCAGTGATCAGAAAAATAACCTGTCCACCCCTGCAGTTGATGTACTTTGATTGCGAGGGTACGGACTGCAGCAACAACATCCAGGGAATCACCAAGTACTCGATTTCCAGGAAGGGTTGTATTGAACTCCCATATGGCGCTTGTAGTTTTGACGTTTGCAATCTCTGTGATCATGGACATCACGGCAATGACACCCAGGTTAACAATGTGTGCAAGGCAAGGTAGGCGGTGTTGGAGTGGGTCGAAGGAGTATATATTATGCTTATGGAGAAGGTCCTCGACAGTGTCGCATGTCGTATCATTGTTGGTAGTGTTGTCAGCTGTGATGCACAAAAGCTGCGTAAACGATGATCAGGCATTAAAACGGGTAGTTGACGCCAGTTACATACCTTACTTGATCTTGCACCAACTTGAACGATCCCAGCACGCTGACAGAGTGCAAGGAAGTACCATCCAAGATTGTGGCCAGTGTGAGCACCTGAGATACCTCGAAAAGCAATGACCTGAGAGTGTAATACCCATGATTGCTTGACCTCGATCCAATGTGTGGTGATGCCGAGAAACGCCGCCTTGGTTTGATCAACAGAGCATAGGTCCATGGTTGTTGAAATTCGACCAGTGGCTGGAGACTAGAAAATGTCAATTATAAGTTTAGTTAGATGAGTGGTTTGGAGGACATACCTGAATGTCAGTCTTCAGCTGCTGTAGAAAATCAATGAATGCATTATGGATGAATGTGGAAACATCATGGGAAGAGGGCAGGTCAGCCTTCGTGGCTGTGGGTTTCATAGCCACAAGGCAGTTCCTAAATGAAGTCTTGTTGGCCATAGTGATTAAAAGTCCGGTTCGGTTCGGTCTTCATGCTATTTTTGGCAAGACCGGACTGGAACCAGTCTATTAAATCCTCAAATCTAAGAAAACCGGACCGAAACTGTCGCAAACCGGTCACTGTGGCAGTGCGATGGAAACCGAACCAGTCCCGACCAATCTTTGATGCCTTGTTTGGTAATTATTCTCGTTTTCTAATATTTTCTTAATCATGGTGTTACTAATCACGCCTCACATCCACACCACCACACGCCGTCAATGATAATGATGACAACGAACTCAAACACGACGGCAGTACCCTCACCAATGGCCCCAACATTCAAGTTGCACGCAGGGCTCACCCGGTAAGTACAAAAAAAAACTCATGATCAGCATGCTGATCACTATCCTGGCCCTTTTCCTCTCTCCCACTCAATCTGCCGGAACCACCACGCGCAGCTACGACGACGACGACGACAGCCTAACATGCACCCAACGTCCCAGCATGGTAAGTAAAAAATACATTTTATTAACAGTACAACAGGAAGCTGTGGCCTCGACAATGTGGCCACAATGACGACGATGCAACACGCCTGCACAGCCACAATGACAATGACACCAAATGCCTGTGCAGCCAACCATGCACCCCAACCTACACACCACAATGGCACAACCACGGACCACAGACAATGCAACGCAGCCACAACAACAACAATGCAATACATCCATGGTCCTGACACAACACGTCCGCACAGCCGTGCACCCTGACCTACACCATGCAGCCTCGACAACCCAGCACGCAATGCAGCCACGGCACCAACGACGCAACATGTCTGCACTGCCAACCGCGCACCCCTCCCCATCTACGAGGGTTTCGCTCTTCCCCATGCTATCCTCCGTCTCGATCTCACTGGACGTGACTTGACCAATTACTTGATCAAGAACTTGATCGAACATGGTTAATCGTTCATGACTACCCCATCTACGAGGGTTTCGCTCTTCCCCATACTATCCTCTGTCTTGATCTCCCTGGACATGACTTGACCGATTACTTGATCAAGAACTTGATCGAACATGGTTACTCGTTCATGACTACCCCATCTACAAGGGTTTTGCTCTTCCCCATACTATCCTCCGTCTTGATCTCCCTGGACGTGACTTGACCGATTACTTGATCAAGAACTTGATCGAACATGGTTACTCGTTCACGACTACCCCATCTACGAGGGTTTTGCTCTTCCCCATACTATCGCATTCCGTCTCGATCTCCCTGGAATGACTTGACCGATTACTTGATCAAGAACTGATGAACATGGTACTCGTTACGACTACCGCTGAGCATGAAATTGTCTGGACATCAAGGAGAAGCTCTGCTATGTTGCCCTCGTAAAACAAACACATTTTTATTAACAATACAACATGGAGCATAGCCCGATGGACGCAAGTCAGACGCCACCTACGCATCACAATGATGCAGCCATGAGCACTGACGACACAACGTACCATGAGCCATGGACGACGCAACACAGCTGCGAGCCGTGGATGGTGCAATGCAGCTACGACTCCGACAACGCAATGTACCCGCACAGTTGACACAGTTACATTATCCGACTGTAGCATGAAATTGTCTGGGACAGGACATCAAGGAGAAGCCCTGCTATGTTGCCCTCGGTAAAAACAAACACATTTTTATTAACAATACGACATGGAGCCATAGCCCCGATGGACGCAAGTCAGACACCGCCTACGCATCACAATGATGCAGCCATGAGCCACTGACGACACAACGTACCCATGAGCCATGGATGACGCAACACAGCCGCAAGCCGTGGATGGTGCAATGCAGCTATGACTCCGACAACGCAATGTACCCGCACAGTTGACACAGTTGGGGGACCACCATTCATATTAATTACAATTGTATTTAGACTACAGTGCATAATAAAAACTTAACTTACTTTCAAGCAACCTGTTACGATTCTATTATTTTCATCTTTTCCTAGTCACGTGACTCCAATCTTATCTTATCCATATCACGTGACCTATGCATCTTATCTCATCACATGACTATGCCTAGACCTATGACGTCATTACCTCATGCTACTCTCTAGAACATTCTACGCCACAAGGCTATGCTCTTCTTTACTTCTCTTCCATTCTACATGCTTCTTTAATCTCCGTCATGCTTCCATTATGTACAGCCTCGTGACTCCACTATGACATCACTGCTTACTTATCATAGTTTAGGGTAGGTTCCCTCTGTAGTATATATACTCGAATGCAACGTCCAGAGAACTCTAGTTTAGTTCTCTTGGATCTTCTCCTCAAAGACTCCAATTGGGCTTGTAATATCTCTCAACTCTCATATCGCTCAAACATCTTTCGCTTTGTGAGTTAGACGCTCCGCACTTTGCTTCAATCACTTTTCCCTCAGTCTCTGTGTCGTATTCTTAAGCTACGCTTTGCGATAGTTTTTGAGTGCTTCATTAGAACTAAACTACCAAACCACACCCGGACTCAAGGGTTAATGAGACTAGTCATAGGGCATTTGCCATACGTATTCTTTAGTAGTCCCTGCAAGGTTTTCGCCCTTGGGAGTCCGCAGTCACCTTAAGGGCTGTCAGTTATAGACGTTGATCTCGAGCGATCGCCAAGTCCCCTGACCGGGAACGTCGAAATAGTACACATAGGGTCCTCGTGAGGCCACCAAGTTTTTAGTACCGTTACGTTACTTTACGATAGGAACTAGTCGGAGATTGAGATCCGATAGTTCACAAGACTAGGGTGCGGGTGATAAGTGTCCCCCCTTGGCGAAGAAGACTTGCCCATCATTCCGTCCGTATGACAACTCCTTAGGCGGGAAGCAGCAGAGCGAAGAATCGCCGCTGAGTTCAGAGAAGAACGAGAAGTCGCAGAACTTCTTCTTCTAGACGAGATCTTTGATAACGACCCAATCATCGATCTAGAACCAATCAAGAAAGAGGAAGAAATCGAACCAAAGATAGAGTTTGAAGATCTAGTACATCCTCTTTACCTCCAAGCACCTAAAGAAGAAGAAGACCCGAACGACCATCCTATCGTTCCCCCTGAACCAACCCCTCCAATCATCCGCGAGCATATCGCTCTACGACGCCTTCATTTCCCCGAACAATTTGGACTCCGACGCTCAGAAAGAATTCGAGCAAAACCTTAAGGAAGAAAATACCCTAAGTAAGGATGTCCACCCAAGCACAACTCAACGCTCTACAGGAGCAAGTAAACAACCTCATCGCTGAGCTTGCCACAGCTCGAGCCGAAACAAGAAATGCTCATCTCAGGGCAGACGCAGCGTACGACGACGCAGCAGCAGCAGCAGCAGCCGCGCGCCGCAACCACAACAAGAGGAACGGGCCCCTCTATCCCCAAACGCCCAAAGATAGCAGCAGACCCCGGCATCTACAATGGGGACAAAAAGTCTTTCAAAGAATGGATGACTAAGGCCACCACATGGCTAAAAGTCAATGAAGCACTGGTCTCGACCGATATGGATCGAGCGATCTTCGTCTGGTCCCGATTAGAAGGACCAATCGCAGGAAGATATGGGCAAACAAAACTAGCCCAATGCTTCACATCGGGCATCTGGCCCTGATACACTGCCATGACCGACGAAATGGCAGCAACATTCTCCCCCAAAGTAGAGCGAGACTGGGCTCGCAACGCTATCCAAAGTTTCAAACAAGGTTCTACCAGGGTAGATGACTTCGCAACAAGATGGGAAACTCTGCAAAGACAAGCAGAGATCTCAGAAGAACACGGAGTCTTCCTCCTTGAAAAGAATGCAGCCCCCGCCATCATCCAACAAATATTCCTTTTGGGCAAAAGGAGCTTAACCATCGAGGACACTCTCGATGAGATTAAAAGGGTTGGACGAGCACAAGAGCCTATGCATTTGCATACGGCAACCAGGGGCGCGCCTGGCAAAACAACGCGCACAACGGCAATCAAGGGTTGAGCAAGTCTCGAGACCCGAATGCCATGAATGTGGACGCCGCAAGGAAGGGATGCTTCAACTGTGGCGGTGATCACTTTGTCCGGGACTGTAAGTCCCCCAAGAACCCCTGCTTGGTCTGCAAATGGCTGGGAGGGAAACACAAGAACGACTGTTCTCAGTCGAAGGGCAAAGGGCGCCAAGTACGCGCATCCACTTCAGAGCCGGCTCAGGCTCCACAACAGTCCCAGGCGGACTATAAAAATATGGACTTCAACGAGGCTAAGGCCTACTTTTGGGATATGCACACTGCGCAAATGAAAGCGCAGGGAAAAGGATTCGCCCCTTGAACGAACTGGGTGTTCAAGGCGGAGATGTAAAACTTTCCTTCAAGAATCGTTTCTCCATTTTGGGACAAAAAGACGAGTCATGGTCTTCTGGTAGTTATACTCAGGATAAGAGTGTGACTGATGAACACTCGGGTAGTTATTGTAACTGTTCTGTTTGTTCATGCAATAAGCCTTTATGGCCGGAAGGGGGGTCTTCGTCTGCAAAGATGGAGCTCGGCAGGCGCGATCCTGTGCTTAATTCTCCTTTTAATAAAACACAAAAAAATGAAGAAGCTATGGTCTCGGATTCTATTTATGAAATCCCAGAGAAAATACTGGTACGGAACGTGAAGCAGAAAAGAGAAACGCTGCTCGATATCACAATCCAAACCAAAGAAAAACAAATAAAAACAAAAGCTCTTTTAGATTCCGGAGCCAATGACACTTTCGTTGATCGAAAATGGGCAACGGAAAATGGACTTCCCTTACAACGACTAGATCGTCCTATTCCCGTATTTAATGTAGACAGAACCAAAAACAAGAGCGGTGACATAACCCACGCTACAGAGTTCATTATGGATTTCAAGGACACACCGAACTAGTGCAGGCAGAAGTAACTGACCTTGGCACAGTCGCTGTTATAATTGGATTCACATGGCTCGTAAAGCACAACCCTGACATTGATTGGTCAACGGGTAAAGTCACACTCTCACGGTGTCCGGACACATGTTCGCTATATGAAAAAGATAAAAAGAAGATCAACTGCACCCAAATAATCCAGGACATAGAGGGCTATCGGCTTCTCAGAGAGATTGTTACCGAGAAACCCAAGGACAAATTACCTGAGGAACTTGTTCCAAAGACGTATCACGAGTATTTATCGGTGTTCTCCAAGAAAGCATCAGAACGCATGCCAACGTACAAGCCATGGGACCACGCTATAGACATGAAAGAAGGATTCGTCCCAAAAGGATGAATGATTCCCTTATCCTACACGGAGCAACAGGAAGTCAAAGAGTTCATTGACGACCAGTTAGCTAAGGTTATATCAGACCTTCTAAGTCCGAGCAAACGTCACCAGTCTTCTTCGTACCAAAGAAAGACGGCAAGAAGTGTATGGTGCAAGACTACCGTTATTTAAACGAACATACCGTGATAAAACAATATATCCTTTACCCCTAATTGCGCAACTCGTCGACAAACTCAAAGGGCAAAGTTATTTTACGAAAATGGACTTACGATGGGGATACAATAACGTTAGAATCAAGGAAGGCGACGAATGGAAAGCAGCCTTCGTTTGTCATCTTGGCGCTTTCGAACCCCTAGTTATGTATTTCGGGCTGTGCAATTTCACGCCACATTTCAAGCGATGATGAATGAAATCTTCGCTGATATGGACAATGTATGCATCGTATATATTGATGACCTCATGATATTCACCAAAACGGATGACCCGTGGAACATGAAAAGATCGTTCTTAGAAGTCCTTCGACGACTAAAAGAACATGATCTATTCGTGAAACCAGAGAAAGTGCTCCTTCTCGGTCACAGAAGTGGATTTCTTGGGAATGATCGTAAACACGGAAGGAATCCGTATGGACGAAACTAAAGTGAAAGCAATTCTGGAGTGGCCAGTTCCTACCAAGGTCAAGGACGTGAGAGCGTTCCTTGGTCTGGCCAACTTCTACCGACGATTTATCGAGGGTTTTGCGACATTGCTCGTCCACTTAACGATCTTACCAAAGAAGGACATCATATTCGAATGGACCCTAGAACGACAAAAGGTGTTTGACACGCTTAAATCACGCTTTACACACAGCACCTATTCTCGTCTATCCAGACATCGACGCTCATTTCCGAGTCGAGTGTGACTCGTCTGATTTCGCTACCGGTGCGTATCTTATCTATGGAATGCCCTGACGGCAAATGGTGACCTTGCGCCTATTCCTCATATTCATTCAATGAACATGAACATAATTATCAAATTGCCGATAAAGAAATGTTGGCGATTATCCGATCTCTAGAAGATTGGCGACATTATTTAGAAGGAGGTCGCTTCGAATTTGAAATTTGGAGTGATCACAAAGAACCTTCAGTATTTTATGTCTTCCCAGGACTTAAACAGGAGGCAGGCACGATGGGCGCTATATCTATCGCGCTTTAACTTTAAACTATTACACAAAGCTGGATCAAGTATGGGGAAGGCAGATGCCTTATCGCGTCGCGTAGATCATGCAAGTGGCATAGACTCAGACAACAAAGGTGTTACCCTCATACCGGCGAGTGGATAGGGGCTGCTAAGAAGACTGTCTATATCGAAGCTTATCGAAAAGGACATTATTTCTCGAATCAAAGAAAAATCTAAAAACGTCACGGATAGTGACATCCAAAAATATGGATTACCGAACTTCATCGGACTATATCTATGTGACAACCGCATCTTCGTCCCGCATGACGAAGGACTTTACTATTTATCACTGAAAAACACCACGACACGTACGTCGCTGGGCACCCCAGAGAAGCTAAAACCGAGGAGCTGGTTAAACGGTCATTCACATGGCCAGGACTTTCTAAATATATCAAGGACTATGTGTCACGATGTGATCGCTGTGCAAGGTTTAAAGGCACCAATAAAGCACCAGCCGGCAAACTCATGCCGCTACCTATTCCTACGGGACCCTGGGTAGATATATCTGTCGATTTCACCACGGACCTTCCACTTTCGAACGGGTTCGACTCAATCCTAGTGGTTGTTGATTGATTCTCTAAAGAAGCCATATTTATTCCCTGTATCAAAGCAATTTCGGCACTAGAGACAGCCAAATTGTACCTCGCCCACGTTTGGAAAGACAAGGGCCTTCCTCTATCTATGGTATCGGATCGCGGACCGCAGTTCGCTAGTAATTTATCAAAGGAACTTGGAAAAGCTCTTGGCATTACGCTAAGCTTAGTACTGCCTATCACCCCCAGACGGATGGACAAACGGAACGGTTGAACCATGACCTACAACAATATTTAAGGTTGTTTACCGCCGAGAAACAGAAAGAATGGTCAGACTGACTTCTGATAGCCCAGTTTTCTATAATAGCAAGGCACAATCTGCCACTGGAAAATCCCCATTCGAGATAACAAGAACATACCAGCCGCGCATGGGAATAGAACCCATTGCTTCTAATATTCTGGCTCTTAATGACTTCTTATCGGGATTATCAGACACGCTGCAGGAAACAAAGGACAATCTTTCGAAATCTCAAGATAGAATGAAATCTCAGGCAGATAAGCGGAGATCTGACGCACCAGCTTACCAGATAGGCGATAAAGTGTGGCTCAGCACTTCCAACCTTAAATTAAATCGTGATTCTCGAAAGCTTACCGAGAAATGGCTTGGCCCTTACACGATTATATCTATTCACGGAGATAATGCAGTCAAACTCCACCTCCCACCTCGATGCGTATTCACCCGGTTGTGAACGTGTCACGTGTTAAACCCTATAAGGAAAAGCTTAACGGACAGAAAACCAATAAACCCGGTGCAGTGCTAGTCACTGAAGAAGGCAATGAAGAGTTTGAAGTTGACCGAATTGTCAACTCTCGCCTAGTGCGAAACAAGCTTGAATTCCTCGTTCACTGGAAGGGCTATGGCGACGACGAAAGAACTTGGGAGCCTGAAGCTCATCTCGAAAATTCAAAGGACGCTATTCGAGATTTCTATCGTCTTAAACCTTCTGCTCCATGCAAACTCCGAATGGCACGGGAGCTCTTTGACTCGCTATTTACTCCATATGAAAATATGACTACAGCTAAATCTATTTGGTCTCGCCTGGAAGTCGAACCCTAGATGGGGGGTAGTGTTATGATTCTATTATTTTCATCTTTTCCTAGTCACATGACTCCAATCTTATCTTATCCATATCACGTGACCTATGCATCTTATCTCATCACATGACTATGCCTAGACCTATGACGTCATTACCTCATGCTACTCTCTAGAACATTCTACGCCACAAGGCTATGCTCTTCTTTACTTCTCTTCCATTCTACATGCTTCTTTAATCTCCGTCATGCTTCCATTATGTACAGCCTCGTGACTCCACTATGACATCACTGCTTACTTATCGTAGTTTAGGGTAGGTTCCCTCTGTAGTATATATACTCGAATGCAACGTCCAGAGAACTCTAGTTTAGTTCTCTTGGATCTTCTCCTCAAAGACTCCAATTGGGCTTGTAATAATCTCTCAACTCTCATATCGCTCAAACGTCTTTCGCTTTGCGAGTTAGACGCTCCACACTTTGCTTCAATCACTTTTCCCTCAGTCTCTGTGTCGTATTCTTAAGCTACGCTTTGCGATAGTTTTTGAGTGCTTCACAACCGGTCCTCTGAAGACCGGTTGAGACTGGTCTGGACCAGTCTTCAGCTGGTTCCATGCCAATGAAAAATGTAAGAGACCGAGACCAAAACCGAGAGGGACCGGTCTCAATTTCAGCCAGTATGTGGTTGAATTTGGTCCTGGTCCGGTTTGGTCCTCGGTCTTTTTTTGGTCCTAGGACCAGACTTTCAAATACTAGTTGGCCACAGCTATTGACTTAGTAGTAGTGTATGCTCATGTTAGTTCCATCCAACTACTATCTAGCTTTATCTATGCACTTGATCATCACAAACCACAAATTCTGCCACCGTTCGGAGAACATCTTCTCTCAAGAATGCTCATGTGCCTGGAACGACTGGAAACTGGCCATCCAAAGTTGCTTGCTGACCTCTTTTTGCATTGTTCTTTGCCACTTCCCACACATTCACAAGCTCTCGAGGGACCACATGTGGATTCTCGACAATCTTCAGCTCCTTGCATTGCTTCTGGTACAACTCGTAATGAGAACGGATGTGCTGACGACACGAAGAATTGCTTCCGAGATGGAATGCCTTCCGTTTTCCATGTTTCGCAACAAATTCCTGATCCTCTCTGTCCATCATCAGTGAGTCATCCCTTTCAACTTCATTTGAGCTGATCAACTCACTTGCAAACCTGGCACCAGCGGCCAACTTTCATCTCAACCATCTTTCCATCTGCACTCATGAACTTCACAGTTATACGGTCAGAGAATATGGTAAGTAGATCTTTTGTATTTCGCTTACTGACCTTGCGCACAGCAGGAAGCCCAGCACGATGGTGCTCCTCAAGCCCATCCTGTTGTGATCATCGATTAGAAACTGATTTTATTTTCTAGGACGACACTGTGATTTACCTCTGCCGCATTGCTGTTCCCATCGTAGTCTCGGGTCGAAGCATGGCTGGTCCACTGATCTGCATCATCTTCAACACCATCACTATCTCCAGGACCTTTGCTGCCACTTGTATCCAAGTCATCGTCAACCACTTCTTCAGGCGCATTGCTCTCTCGGTCATCCTCAACCTCTTCCAAGGGAGAAGATTGGCTCTGTCACCTAGCTTTCTTGATGGTACAGCGCTTTTTTGAAGTATGTGTTTCCCACTTGTCCTCCTCATTGCTTTGCTGATCGTCCTGTTCACTCTTACTTGTTACAGCCTTTCATTTAGTTGCTTTTCCTTTTGGAGAGGATTTGGTCTTTGGCGGGCGAGAACGCGGTTTGGTTTTCTTCGTTTTCTGTAACTCCCGAGTCTTCTCAGTAGGAATACATTGTCTTGTGGACTTTTGACTGTCAACCATGATGCAAGTAGACGCTGGAGGTGAAGGGTAGTTTTTTTGCCTCAGGATCTTATATTAGTGCTATCACGTTGTACACCACTGTCTGCCTATCAGCCAATCAGTTCTGCCTGCAGTCCATATTTGAAACTTCACCGTAGTTCTCAATGTCTGACTAAATTTCAAAAATTTAATGTAATCTTTATGTTTGTCTAAATTTAAAGTTTAAGCACACATTTTTCCTACTATAAAATTTCTTATTCACACTGACATCAAAGAGGAGGCAAAATGTTTGCTCATATTCCAAATATTGACCCGCATATTTTCGACTGGGAAAACTTCAAGTCTTACCGTTGCCCAAACGCCAACTTATATTCCAAGTTTGGTCTTCATGTTTCGGACGACATTCTTACCCAACTTAAATTCTGCAAAACGCGTCATGAGTTGTAAAAAACAATGCTCGGGTCACGTGACACGTCCAACCCCCAAATTTCGACAAGTCAACTCCCATTAGGAAGCAAACATTACATTTTTTAAATAAACTGTACTATACTGTAGGCTACTGTGGTACTGCTGTAGCATTCTATACATTACTGTGTGAAGTTACCTACATTTTTGTGGTTTACTGATGGATGTTGTAGCAGTATGAGAGGGGGCGAAGCCCCCAAAAGCTTTGGGACCCGCGCTTGCGCGGGTCACCAAAGCTAGTATCTCACTATACCAACAGTTATTTTTTTTGATGTGACTGGAATTCATGCGCTATTTTGGTTTGGTCCAACTTGAAGTGACGGTGGATGACTGTATATATTTCCGGTCATGCATGTCGTGCCACAGCACAATGATCATATTTCCACCTTCTGACGTCACACCTCCTGAATTTTATAAGGGGATCTCATTAGTTGTTCTTCCTCTCCTTCATCAACACTGAAAGAATTATGGTGTTCTACACTTCTTTATATCTTTTTATCCTTCTTAGCGTGGTACATGCATCCAGCTGGTTCAGCTCAGAACCGGAGTACTCCAAGTGGTCTCAGCACGAGCTATGCACCTGGCTCGAGAATCACAACATCAGAGTGCCTAGCCACTTCGACAAAACACATATATACGACCTAGTGGATGCCAACTGGGCAAGTCCTCGTCCTTCTTCGCACGCAGAAGCAGGTCACCAGTGGAATGCCTACTACTCTTCCATCGCCTCTGCTTCTGCCTCGTCAGTTTATGCAGGTGCTACCGATACGGCTGATTCTGCGTCACAAACCGTCAGCAATGTGGCAGCCCAGGCAGTCAGCGGGGTTACTCGCGTATTCGACGACAGCAAGGACTACGTTTACTCCACTTGGGATGACAACCGTCTGAGAAGCTGGCTCGAAGACCATGGCATTGTTGAGGCTAGAACAGCGAGTACACGGGAAGAATTAACAGACCTTGCTAACGATTTCTATCGTACGGCGTCCGAACCTCTTTGGGAGCGTTGGAGTGATTCGTACATCGTGATTACAGTGTCTCATGTGGGGTTTCCTTCGCTGACAAGCTCCTCTGTAGCGCGATTGGCTAATTGCACATAACCTCCTGAAGTCGTCAGATGCTGCTTCTCGCTCGGGCCTTATCGGTGAAATGGACAAGTATTATTATAATACTTCCGACAAGGTCTGGAATACGTGGTCCGACTCTGAGTTGAAAACTTGGCTCGTTGAGCACGGGTTCCTCAAAAGTGATGCCCAAAAGCAACGTGAGGAATTGGTGAAGATGGTCGAGTAAGTCCCTATGATATAGCCACATGTAGCCTGGATGAGCTAATCCTCGCCTGTGTGACAGGGACCATTACCTCTCAGCATCTGATAGTGTGTGGGGAGCTTGGAGCGACTCCGACATTCGCCAGTGGCTCTTGGAGCATGGATATCTTGATGATAGGAGCGAAGCAAAGAAAAAGCGCGATGAGCTTGTCAAACTGATACACAGCAAGTGTGTATCCAGTCAGGTGCACACGTGAACCTCACTCATCTGTGATTTATAGGTACACCGATGCTTCGGCAAAGACTGCGTCGTATCTTGTGTGGCCTGATGCCCGTTTACGCACTTATTTGCGCGAGAGGGGTGTTAGCGAGAGTGCACTCCCGAGTAGCAGACCTGGGTTATTGCGTAAGTCCATTGTGTTCCCTCGTACTTTCCGCTCACTCGAGGCATTAATGGCAGAGGAGACACGCATTCGCTGGGTCCAAGCCTATACTCGAGCTGAAACGATCTTTGCGAAGCTGAAAGAGATCGTCAACACTTCAGTAGAAGTTGCGGAGGAGAAGCTTTCCCGTGTCCTCGAAGTATATTTAATTGTTTTGTTCGCTCGTGCCTTCCGAATAACTGGGGATTTTTACAATAGGTTCTGAGTGGTTATTTGCACGGTACTGCGCGCTGCGCATCCGAGAAGGCCCATAGTGCACGTGAGTGTGCGGAAGTGAAGAAAGACAGCACGTGGAGTTGGGGCTTGCACAAGGCCGACCAGGCGAAAGAGAAAAGCGGTGATGCACGGAAGTTTGCACAGCAGGGGGGAAAATAAAGAGCCGGTGAAGAGAGCGGGCGAAAGCATCAAATGGGGTGGAGAAAAGGTGAAGAGTCCAGGGGATGAGCGGCCCCTACTGCCGAGCAATGTTCAAGTATGTATGTCCGAGTATGTATGTTTTCTTGACCAGTACATAAGCACACTTATCCGCCGAAACTTGCATGCTGTGCTGGATTCCTGGAAGTCCCCCTCAGAGAACCCGAGGTGCAGAGGCGCGTGTTACTGTAGCTGTCTGTATGGAAGCAACCGTAACGCGTAACGCTGGGTGGTTGCGTCGCTAAAAATAACGCATAACGGCGTGCTGGTTGCTAATTTTCTAGGCGTCACGCAGCTTGACCAGCTTGGTTGCTAACGATAGCAACGTAACGCATAACGGCGGGTAAAAAAGTAGTTACAAGCAACAATGTATCAAAATTAATAAAAGCCCAGATGTCTTCATACTGCCCTGCAGCCACCAATGAATTGCTGGGACCGTGCTCCCAACACAGAGTGGGACACCGTCTACCTCAGCAGGAATCTGAGCCATGCCTAAGCTGAGGGCATCACGAATCACCGCGCTCGATGGGACATCAGCATCGTCATCAGCATCAGCAGTGACATAGTCCAACTCGGAGTCATCGAGTCCATGGACAACACCCATCCGATCTTCGATCTCTTTGTGGAGTGTGGAGTGAGTGCGAAGGTAATCGACGAGAGCCGTCGAAGACAATGGTTTCCCCATTGCGAAGCTTATGTGTTTCGAAGCAAACTTCGAGATTCCTGTTGAAGGCATACCACACCCCCTCGTCATTGATGAAGTCCATGTCCAGGCGGCCAGGCCAAATGGTAATTAGACTCCTCGGGATTGAGAGGCAAGGTATTCGGAAGGTGTTCAACGAACGTTGTAGATGATGAATTCGTGACTCGGAGATAAGTTCTGAGGATGGGCTGGTCATGGTTGAGTTACAAGACTGTAGTAGCTTTCTGAAATTTTCGCTCATGGCTGTACTATTTCCATTCTGTTCGCAATGCTGACATATGGTACCATGGTGCTTAGTACAGTAGTGTCTAACCATACTTATACTCTCCACCCCTAGGTTGCTAAATCACCCACTGTAACGCCAGCACTGGCTGGGCTGCTGACAATAATAGCAACCATAACGCATAACGGGGTCTGGTTGCTAACTCAGAGTCAGGGGTACCCGTAACGCACCTCCCCACGGTTGCTTCCATACAGACAGCTACAGTATTGCGCGTGTGGCTATACGCGTGAAGTTCATTTTGCACGTGACCACGCGTTGTCAGGTTCAAGCTTGTAACTCGCCCACAGACGATGACGACCTCTCAACATGTCTGTTCGCAGCATCATTGACAACGCGACGCCCGACGTTCCATTTCCGACGCCAAGCTCACACCCTTCATTTTCAATGCAAGGACGAAAAGAGATGCTCAAACGAATGTCCAGAGTACCCAAAGCAGAGGAAGCAGATCCACTACGGCGACAGTCTGCTCTGCAACTACTAATCAGCCTGCCGAAGAAGGTTAAGTCCCACATCCAATTGAAGTCCAATGGTGAGCGTGATTGTTTGAGATTCACTAAGGTGTCATTCAGTAGTGCTGACTGTGAACCAGCATCTCAAGTCTCACTCACACGAGAATCTACAGACACTTCACGTCCTTCCATAGATACGTACTGGCAACCATCCGACAATTCGACACGACTTTCGCATGACAGCTTACAGCCTGAAACTCCTCTTGAATCCAAATTCGACTCAAAGCATGGATCCGTACGGTCCATACTCCGTGATCCCAAAACCCCTGGTACTGGCCAGAACGTCCGCTTTTTCTCGCGTAATGTCTGCAATGTCGTCAGCCCCGAGACCTCGACGACCAGCGATCCTGATCCGGTCTCCTTTGCAGACAGGTTGCAGAAAGCTAAGACGGAATCCGCCGCAGTGATGTCCAAACACCGGCGACCTTCTGCTATGGAACTATTTTCTCCCAACACAGACCCGCCACTCCCTGATGGATCGTCTTTCTTGACCTCCATACCTCCTGAAGATATATCCTTTGACATGTCTCAGGAACACGACCTGCCCCCTATTCCCCTTGGTCTCCAGACTCCCCTTCTCGACAGCGCCATTGAGTTGGACGAAAGTCTCGATGGTGTCAAGTCTACTCCTTCCAAGCCAAAAGACGATCAGAAAGCAGTGCATGACCGCAGTGTCTCCTTCAGCTTCGGTCAGACCGTCTTCCGCGCCAGGGATAAAACTCTACCCGTAGATCCGGATAAGAGCTCGTCCTCAGAGTCGGCTTCAACCAAGAACCGAACTCGTGCTCTGAGCGACACAACGTTCCAGTCTATGATCAAGTCGTCGAAGCACCCAGAGGCTGACATTAATGACTCGTACGAGGCGGTTGTTGTTTACACGAACCCCGAGCCTGATCCGTTCCGCGCGAATGCGACGACGTACTACACGCCCCAGACCATGATTCCATCCACGCCTCCTCAAGGTACACATATGCGCACCGCTTCCCGTGAGGAAGACGTTATATGGTCCCTTCGCGCACAACTCGCACTACAACAAGAGTTGTGTGCCCAGTTCGAGATCGACCTTGGCGCACGCGACGAGCTCGTCGAGGTTCTGACAGCCCGGGTTGAGAGGGCCGAGAGCGAGAGCGAGAAACGCAAGAGCGTTCTACGGTCATGGAAGAAGAAGGCCGCGGAGCTCGAGAAGATGTGTCGCCACCTCGAGGAAGAGGTGGACAACAGTCGTCAGGAGAGTATGGAGAGGAGTGTCATGGATGAGGCGAGCAGCGAGGCTTTACGTCAGCTGCATCGCCAGATCTCGCAGCTTGAGCGAGAAAAAAGTGATGCTGAGGTCAAGGAGGCAAGTCTCCGCGCAGAGCGCGACGCTCTGGCGACGTCGGTGGAGGAGAAAGACGAAGAACTTCACGGGCTCAAAGAAGCGCACAAAGCTCGGGATGATAGTGTCCGCGAGCAAGTCTCTAGGGAGGAGGAGCATTTGCTACTCAGGCGCGATCTTGAAAGCAAGATCTCGATCATGGAAGAAGAATGGAACGAAAGCAAGAATCGGGAGAACGATCTAGAAGCTGAATTACAAGATGCTGTGGCCGCACGGAATGCCATCGAGAAAGAACGTGAAGAGGTATTCATTCCCTTTCCTCCAACTCAGTTCACTCTCTGATGACCATCTATAGCTTGAGGTCCAACTCCACCATGAGCGCGAGCACACGGACCGGCTCACTCGAGCCATGCAAGAACAAGAAGATCGACTCTCGCAGCTCGAGGGAGAGCTCCAATTCGCGGCGGAAAATGTTGCCCGTCTGGAGGATGATGCCAAAGACCGTGATGCGAAAATCGCATCCCTCTCTGAGAAGGTCATCCAACGTGCAGCTGAAGCGGATGAGCTTCGCGACCAACTTTCTACCCTCAAACGTGAACAAGCCCACTCTAGCGATGTTCAAAGAGGTGAGTTGGGGGAAGCAGTCGCTCGGGAAAGGGAGACACGAGAACAACTCGAGCTTGCACTCAGAGAGAAGGCTACGTCAGATGTCGCGCTCGGCAGTTCAAAGGAGCGGCTTCATTCCTTATCAGAGGAAGCTTCTCGGTTGCGCGCCCAAGTTCACCAGCTGCAGAAAGAGAGTGCGGACAAGGAGGTCATGATCATGCAGCTAAACAAGCAGGTCGCGCAAGACAAGGAAGACATGAACGGACTAAACATCGCGCTTGATTCCAAGCAACAAGAGCTGCAACTTGTAAGTTACTACCACGAGTCAGTGAACAGCTCGATTCACTCATTGTCGCTTCAGGTAAAACGCAAGCATGGAGTTCGTGGGCCTAGCGGATCGACTCCGGCTCCCTCCAAGATCGCTTCTCGTCGGGAGTCCTCGGCATTCTCCACTCCTTCTGCACCACGGCCTCCCTCTGCACTTGCTGACGTTTCCAAAGATGGGTTGGAGAAGAGAAATATCGGAGCCACGCCATCCAACGCACCCCGAGCCAGCATGGCCGCTCTGAGCAGGAGTGTTCGGATGAATGCAGCTACATCTGCACCTGGGAAACCGATGGGAAGCATGGGCCCGCCTACCGCGAAGATTCCACGATCTCCCGTTCCCATAACGACAACGCCTGTCCTTCCGAGAGCATCGTCAGTGCTAGGCAAGTTTGCCAATGCCAAATCATCCACCGCTGGCACACCCACCACTACTGCGAATTTACGTCGAGTGTCTAGCTCTAGCATGGAATCGCAGACAAAACTTTCCGGTCGAAGGATAAGCGTCAGCTCTGCGCCAAGTGAGGCTGATGAGAAGGAGAACGTTTCTACACCCACGTCCTGGAAAACACCCCGAAGAATGATGGTGCCGGCATAACCATCCTATGTCCTCTATATCCAACCTGGACTACTCGTCTTTCGATTTCGCGATATTTACTTGTTGTTGGACTTGTCATTATTGGTTCGTTTCCAGTAATTTGTCCCTTTGCTGTCAACCTGGATACTCGCTCTCCTTTGTTTGATATTGATATTGAGCCATGACTTCGAAAGCACACTGGATACCTTGGCATCCAAGACCTTCTACCTGTTCTTCATCTGATCCGGCTCCACCCTATATCTATGCTAGCTTATCCTGGACGATGACAGGTTGTACACCTAGGATCATGTTTGTGGTATTATTGGCGCCATGTATCCACCAGACTCTCCGACTTCTGTGCATGTAACAAGTTTTTCATAACGTAATTGCCACTGAATTTATATGAAGGTGCCGCTATTAGTACTACAGTACAATCGTCATATGCATTGAGATTTTGGGGGCGCTCAATGCATTATGACGATGTACTGTAGTTGCAAGGCATGACGCATAGCATCTACAAAACTCGGTGACGACCACGAGAGGGTGTACGGGTGTCATTATCTTGAGTCTTGCAGTTCTGATTCACCCATATTGTCGAAGTCTGTGTTATGAACCCAACAGCTATCTGCCGTCGACGGGCTGTCCACCTTGCGGCATTTGTCCGCCACCGTGCTAACCCAACCAGTCACGGTGTGGTTGGTCCATGCATACGCGCATTCCGAACTTCAACATTTCTTCTAGGCCAGAGAGCCATAGTCTACACTAAGCATGGCGATCCATCCTCTGTTCTCTCCTCAGTCACATTCTCAGACCTCCCTCCCCCGCCCCCGAAATCCGTGAACATCCGTTTCCTGCTTTCGCCCATCAACCCCGCCGACATCAATGTCATCGAAGGAGTCTACCCTGCGAAGCCCACTCCAAGTAATGACTTATCTTCTGATGAACATCCAGCGTTTGTTGCTGGGAATGAAGGGTTGGCGGAGGTCGTTGCTGTCGGAGAAGGCATTGTTGACCTCAAAGAGAGAGATTGGGTAGTAATGACGAAACCGCAGATCGGGACGTGGGCGTCGGGTAGGAACGTAGACGCTGAAGATGTGCTCAAAGTACCTTCCTCAGGTTTGAGCGAAGTACAAGCCGCCACTCTTACAGTATGTCCTACTCGTCAATCTAGCAAACGCAAACTGACGGACTGTCATGGACCCTTAGGTTAACCCACCCACTGCTTATAACATGCTTCATGACTTTGTGCATCTACACGAGGGCGACTGGGTGATACAAAATGGCGCGAATAGTGCCGTACGCAGGTCTCTTCGTGCATTCAGGTGCCAGTACTGATAGTTCTGACAGGTTGGGCAAGCGGTGATTCAGATAGCTGCGTCCAAGGGATTGAAAACCATCAATTTTATACGCGATAGGTGAGGGGTATGGATGAAATGCGTCCTACTATAAGTTGACATTGGCGCGCAGAGAAGATGTCGAGTCTGTAAAATCACGATTGAAAGCTCTGGGGGCGACTCATGTTGTAACCAACGATGAGCTTGCGGACAAGGCATTCAGAAGCAAGTTTAAACTTTGGACGGGAGGCAAAGTATGTTTGCCACTCTCTGCATGGGCTTCTTCCGTTGATGCGGTCAGGATGTCAGGCTTGGCCTTAATTGCGTCAGTGGGAAGGCTACGACTTTGATGGCACGCCTACTAGGAGAGGATGCGCATCTAGTATCATACGGTGCCATGTCCAAGAACCCGCTGTCGTTACCAACGTCCCTTTTCATCTTCAAGAACTTGACATGTCACGGCTTTTGGCAGAGCCGGTGGTATAGTCAGAAAAGCTTAGAAGAGCGGGTGCAGATGATGAACGCCCTCGCTGGTTTCATACGGGATGGAAAGGCGAGCATAGCGCGTCTTAACTGGAGCATTTCGTAGGCTAACCTACTTCACAGCTTCAAAGTTCAGCACACGAGATCCTGGTGATCGGGGGCCAAGAGACCGACACCGATGTGAAAGATAAGATATGTAATACAATTTCTCGCCTCACTGATGGGAAGTATGGGAAGAAAGTGCTGTTGAAAATAGAGGAGACATCATGAATAGTTCAGCAAAGTCATATGGAGAGGAAGGCTGAGCGTTGCACGTAATAGAATCACTGCAACCTTCCCCGCATGACATTTCTTCCTCTCGGATCAATCACCAAGCACCACATACATAAGTACTGTACGAAGCACAGACTGTATACAGTATGCACTTTTGCACGACATATGACTACATTGTTTGCGGCCTAACACCTGTTGAATTTTGAGCCAATGCAGTGAATCCGAATACTGTAGTTAGCTAGCTCGGGAGTAAAACTGCTGGTTAGTGATTACTTTATGTATAGAATATTGGGGTATTGATAGGAATGGGTTCCGAATTTGGACAATGCACCTGGAAAGCACCAGCCAGCATTTCGGCCTCACACAGCGAAGGTGATCGTCGCGGAATCCGTTCCCATCCTCGAGCGGTCACATTTACCAAGGTCTGTCCAACGTATAAGGATCTGTGGGGACCTATCACAACTTGCCCACGTTTAGCTACAGGCAGCTACAATTGCGCCAGTATGGCTCAGACCACAATTGCTTCTGCCACCTACCACTGCCCAGTCCTACGCCCAAATCCCCAACCAGCGTAGGCATGCTTCCAAACACCGTTTCTTCGTTGTCGAGCTCTCCCAGGCCTTATTTGATTTCGTTATACAACTCCTCCCGACTACAGAAGAGATGGCAGTGAAGGAGGACGTCAGGAAACTACTCGAACGCTTAATTCGTACAATAGAACCTGACAGTCGTTTGCTATCCTTTGGAAGCACTGCGAACGGCTTCAGTCTTCGTAATTCAGGTCTGCTTAACTGTTCTCCACTATTTGCCACCGTTGCTGATCCACCTTGGAAGATATGGATCTCTGTTGTCTCATCGATTCGGATGAGCGCCCCTCCGCGTCCGACCTTGTGACCATGCTTGGTGACCTCCTTGAACGTGGTTTGTCTTCATCTTGACCACGATGTCCGACCGTTCATCTTGCCGACATCTGTAACAGAGACAAAATTCCACGTCAAGCCCTTGCCCCATGCACGCATACCCATAGTTAAGCTATCTTTGGACCCTTCTCCTGGACTACCTCAGGTATCGCATGCGATATCGGCTTCGAAAACAGGCTGGCGCTAGAAAATACACGTCTGCTTATGTGTTATGCCATGATTGACCCCACTCGTGTGCGCACGCTCGTCCTATTCCGTAAGTCCTTGCGTTCCTGCCGTGTGCAAAGTACTCATTTGAAACATCTTCACCTTATTGCCTGACGTAGTCAAGGTATGGAGTAAACGGAGGTTGGTGCCAATGCAAATTGTTGAGGCTCGCGGTGACCCGCTCATGCGTTCTTGCCACAGAAAAATTAACTCGCCGTATCACGGGACCTTGTCATCCTATGGCTATGTCCTACTGGTCATATATTTCCTCATCCATGTGAAGAACCCGGCCGTGCTTCCAAATCTACAACAGGTGCCTCCACTTGCGACCGATATCCCAGGTTAGTGTTGAAAGATGGGTTGACGTAGTTTACTTGCTCATAGTGCACACAGGAGGATACGCATATCGGCGGTTATAATACATGGTTATATCACGATTACTGTTTGGTGGGGAGCTTCATCTGATCTCTATCCCTAGGTTCTTTGATGATATCGAGCTTCTGTGCCAACGGTGGCAATCGTCTAACACCGAAAGCGTCGCTGAACTGTACGTACATGTGCCCTTCCCATCATTAGCATCACCCTCACTGTTCCTTATGCCAGCCTGATCGATTTCTTCCGTTATTATGCTCGTGACTTCTCATTACAATACCGGTGTTGCTTCAATACGCGCTGGACTGCTCAAGAAGGAAAGCAAAGGGATGGCAAAACGACGTAAGGTGGAGCGACTTTGCGGCTATGCAGATGTTCACTGCTCTCTCCAGCTGTCAAATTCGAAATTCAACGATGCCAGAGAACGAAATCGGTTTTGCATAGAGGTAAAGTCCCGGTACTTGTCGTTTAACATTGTATTTATTGCTTACAGGATCCTTTCGAGACTGACTTCAATGTCGCCCGATGCGTGACCAAGGAGGGACTATACCAGGTAGGCATGCATCCATACCATAGCATGAAATAATGCTCATTCCTGCGTTTCAGATACGCGGTGAATTTATGCGTGCCTCTAGAATTCTGGCCATGCGCCCGCGTGCTATCGTGGCCCTCTCTCAGCTTTGTGAGGAGAAGATCGGAGACCCACAAACTGCTCCGCCTCCTTCACTCTTCGTACCTCCTCGGCTGACATTCCCACCGCAGACCCCTTACCCTGTCAGCGCAGTCCAGTGCGATCGAAAGATACTTCTCCCGCTGAGCGCCTTTCGCCCAAACCCGAGCACTTTCAACCTGGAAGACAGGCTCCCGCTGAGGAGTGCGTTCCTGCGCGTTCCCCACCCGAACACATGGCTCCCAAACGTAGTCAATGGACAAGTCCACCTCCGCCTGAAGCTCCCTCCGCTCAACACGCTATGTTCGAGCACCAGCTCGATCAAGGGATCGCCCTGGCAACGGTCTCGACTGTTGCAAGGGAATGTGGCGCATCGACAGGATCAGGCGATAGCATCGAGGTCCTGAGCGATGAAGAAAGACGCTCAGAAGCCGCGGAATCTGATGATATCCATTCCACCCGCTCTTTCAACGAGAGTCCCCTCTCCGCTTCCTTAGGCGAACCGTCGTCTGTGCCAAAGATCAAGGTGGTGCGGCCACTGGCGTCAAGGGGCAGGTTGTCATCGAGACCCTCGAGTCCAATAGCTGATCAGGGCGTGCATACCGCCGATCAGGAAGTGAAGATAATCGCACACAAAGCCGAACTTCTTCGGCACTCCGAATCCAGACCTGCCAGTCGTAAGGCCATGAATCGTTTTTCATGGCCCTCGGCCACGCCCATCATATACCCTGTTCCTGTTCCGTTCCAAACTTCGCCATCGATGCGCACGAACCATCTTCATACTCCCAATCCTTCTTTCGCTGCTGACTCATCTACTGTATTCTACGAAACCAACGCGACACAGTCACGTCCCTCGCAACCACCCAGCAAACAGCATCAACGCACTGCCAATGTCAATAATGTCACTCTCAATACATACCCTATATCCGGATCTCAATTATCATCTATCTCGTCTTATCATCTGCCCTTACACACGAATAGACTCGGGAAGAGCGTGTCACAGTCTCTCGAGAATGATGTATCTGCCGTACATCTTTCCCATCGTGGCTTTTCGGGGGACGACTGGATCAACAGCGGTTGAAGGCTCGCTGTCTTTGCCATTCTCCCACATGCCATCCTCTCACGGCCATACCCCGTTGACTATCACCATTGCATCAAACTCCGACAACTTCAACTCTCAATCTTCTGCCGCCCAGTTTTCCCGGCATCAACTCAACTCGGCTGGGGGCATGAAGTCGAGGTCACCTTCACAGTCGCCCTTGCGAACGACCATCCACCAGCGGGGTATACCTGGAGGCATAGGTATGAGCCATGCATACGAACATATCCACTCACTCCCACAATCTACACCCGACTTCGGGCCCCTCCACGCCATCCTTTACTCCCCTTTCACCCACCCCGCCGACGCCACGCCACCAACACCAGGAACTCCGCGATACTCGTCACCACAGCCATCAGGTGCATATACATACCTCTGAAATTAGGAGATCAGTCGGGGCAGAAGACGCAAGTCAATTTCGGGCAGTCGCATCAGTATCATACAGTACCGCCTGACCCTGGGTCGGTGGATCTAACTGAGTCACTGCCGAGTGTGACGCCACTGAGATGACTGGAGGGACGGTGAACTCGCTCAGGGAACCAAATATTGATGCTGAGCATGCTGGAGTTGATTCGTCGACGAGAACGATGAGCGTGTGTGTATGTGTGAAGATCGTGCACTTCAAGCGCACTACACCTTGCTGATGTCATTTTCTCGATTCGACAGTTCCTAATACCCCATTCCCCTTGCAACACTATTGCACATCGTAGCACACGCACATCGCTGTCCTTCGAATTTCTTCATGTAACCACCTATTACAGAGAAGCGACAGGATCTATACATATGAGTGGGAGACTCTTGTTTTTGTTACTCTTAGTGGACATCTTATGCAGTAAGTACATCGTAAGGTGAATTTCGGGCAGAATCGCTGGGAGAAATGGATGAGACAGCGGTCGTAACATCACTCCTGGGAGATGAAGGGATTTGCAATCTCCTCAGAGCCATCGACAGGGCTCAGAAGGGTGATCGTGGGTCCACGAAGGACGACCAAACCTAATGTACGTTTATGAGGCTCAGGTTCTGGTTGGCCGTAATGGATGGTCAGCGTCACGCAGTGAAGGCCAGAATGGAAACTCAAATACCTTGGAATTCTTCTTCGACCTCGTCGAGCACAAGGTTGAGTAACTGGTCATATCCTTTCAAGATTCCAGTGACTGTCAAGATATATAAGTTATTGAACATGAGTTGTCATAGGGACACCGGTGAACATACCTTCACGACCACCAGTAAACTTAACTCGTATCCTCTCGTTTACATACTTTGAAAGATCCAAGATAGCCTCACGTTTACTCTTACTTGAGTCTTGTCAACATAAGCGTCTGTCCTGGGATTGTTGATTGTAGAATGCTCACTTTACTTCGGCGCTAGGTGGAGGTGGTCGACCACCTCTAACAGCGGAGGTGCCTCGGCCCCCTCGTGAAGCACCACGACCCTGTGTACAAATGAGGGGTGTGATGAGATGCGATAATCAGTACGAACCCGATCTGCCATGAAACGAATAATGGATTGTTTGGATCACAGATACCTTGATGGGTTAAATAGCTATCTGAAGGGACGTTGAAGAACATGTTAGATGTCAATCGGAATGACCTGTACGCATACGATTTACTCACTCGTGATAAGAGTGGTAGCTAGCTGAGGTCGTTGTTGTGGTTTGGGCGGGGTCAAAGCAGAGTACTGTAGATAATTTTGAAAAGCCGCTTGCCGCGCGACCGCTTTCTTCTCTGCTCATCCCTCAGCCCACCGAGAAAGCTTCACCAGGAAATCAGAAAAAAGAAAAGAAACCAGACACACGTACTCCTACCTTTAACCACAAACGAATCCTTCCGTCCTGTTCTTTTTCCTCATCGACTACGACCCCTACGCTCCACCAAGTCTCCAATCATGAACGCCAGCGAACTCCTAGCAAATACCCTCTCTCCTGGTACGCCACGCATTCACAATCTAGAGCAACAACACTTCTGTATTGACTCCCTGTGTCCATCTTACAGACGCGAATACGCGTCAAACTGCTACCCAGCAGCTCGAGAATGCATCCAGAGAGAACTATGTGCGTCTCGTATCTATTTTGCCACTGCAAGGCCCACCTCTGACTATCCGTGCAGCCAGCGTATATGATGATGCTCTCCTCAGAGCTCGCTAATGAGAATTCCCAACTACACATCCGCAATGCTGCAGGTCTGGCATTGAAAAACGCCTTGTCTGCTCGTGTACGTAAACGTGTTGTCTTTCAACAACAAGCACCTTCACACTGCCATCTAGGAAACCGCTAGACAAAGCGAATATGCTAACCGATGGCTGGCTTTGGACAATGCCACAAAGGACAAGATCAAACAAGAATCGCTTGTCACTCTTGCTTCCCTCTCTCCAAAGCAGGCGCTTTCGCTGCTCAGGTCGTTGCCGCGATCGCAGCCGTAGAACTCGCACGCGATCAATGGCCAGACCTTATCGAGTTGCTCTTAGGCTTTGTGAACAACTCTACTAACACAAATCTCAAGATCGCTACACTTCAGACCATCGGTTACATCTGCGAGTCAATTGTGCGTTTTCCAACTAATCAATAAGCATTTTATCGACTCACCATTCCGCTCAGAAACCTGAGATATTGAGCTTGCGGTCAAACGAGATTCTGACTGCTGTAATACATGGGGCTCGTAAGGATGAGCCTTCGACAGATGTTCAGTTGGCTGCTGTGCATGCGTTGTTCAATTCACTCGAGTTCGTCCGGGAGAACTTTGAACGTGAGGTTCGTCGTTTTACTTAGACATCGCGAGTTTGCATCCCCTGATATTGAATAGGGTGAGCGCAACTACATCATGCAAGTTGTGTGCGAAGCCACGCAGAACCCTTCTGTGGCTGTCCAAGTGGGCGCCTTTGAGTGTTTGGTAAAGATCATGGCTCTTTATTATGACAAGATGGCGTTCTATATGGAACAAGCACTGTTCGGGGTACGTGATTACAAGACTGACCTCCCCAGATACTGATTCTCCTTTCAGCTCACGGTTATGGGCATGAAACACAACGATGAGCGTGTAGCTTTACAGGCTGTCGAGTTCTGGACCACTGTTTGTGAGGAAGAGATTGAACTTGCTCAGGAGGCGCGGGAGGTAATTGCTTTACCCTTTCCACGTTATTCTTATTGACCAATTCCGCAGGCTGCTGATTACGGTGAACCACCAGAAGTCGAGTCCAAATTCTTCGCAAAGGTTGCGTTGCCTGAAGTTATTCCTGTGCTTTTGGCTCTTCTTACACGTCAAGAAGAGGATGCCGACGAGGACGAGTGGAACATCTCCATGTCTGCAGGCACATGTTTGAACTTCACGGCACAGGCAGTTGCAGATCCCATCGTCCCAGCGGTCATCCCCTTTATTGAGGCTCACATCAAGTCACAAGACTGGCACCAACGAGAAGCTGCTGTCATGACATTCGGCTCGATCCTCGATGGACCCGACCCAACTGTGCTGATGCCCCTTGTCAACCAGGCTCTCCCTCTTTTGATTGGGATGATGAACGACTCTAACATACACGTCAAGGACACGACCGCTTGGACGCTAGGACGTATCTGTGATTTGTTGATCATCACGATCAAGCCTGATGTACACCTTCATCCTCTGGTGTCGGCACTTGTGACTGGCTTGCAAGATAACCCACGAATTGTGACGAACTGCTGTTGGGCTCTCATGAATCTTGCTGATCAGCTTGGATATCTCGAGGAGGAGAGCGAGTCCCCACAGACTGGCCACCTGTCACCATATTACGAGGGGGTTGTTAATGCCCTCCTTCGGGTTACAGAGACGTGAGTGCTATTGGACTGTGATGTCTGTGTTACGCCCTCACCTCCATTTATAGGACAAGTAATGAAGCCAACTTCAGAACGTCCGCCTACGAGGCTATCACGTCCTATGCCACTCATGCGACCAATGATGTCATTCCTGTTGTTCAGAACACTTTGATAACCATCTTGATTCGTATGGAGCAGTTGCTTGGCATGCAGGTGCGTGCCATTCCTTACTGCCTCTACGCTAGTCTGAATGAGTGCCACAGAACCAAATTATTGGCGTTGATGACCGCAACAACTGGAATGAACTGCAAAGCAACCTCTGCAGCGTTGTGATCGTAAGTTATACTCCGCAGAGTGTATATATTTGTGACCTCAGTGGTTTTTAACAGAGCGTCATCCGTCGACTGAATGATGGCATTCAACCCATGGCTGATCGCATCATGACGCTCATCCTGCAACTCATTCAGGCCGCCGGCAAGACGTCAACGGTTCTCGAAGACGCATTCCTGGTCGTTGGAGCACTAGCTTCCGGTAAGCATATTTGTACCTTCCATGACAGACCGGTTGACTAATACACTGTCTTCCCGTTGCAGCTCTCGAAGCAGCCTTCTCGCCGTATATCCAGGCTTTCCTTCCATTCCTGTACCCCGCTCTCAAGGCACACGAAGATACCCAGCTATGCATGGTCGCAGTCGGCATCATCGGTGACATCTCACGTGCGCTTGGTGACCAGAGTGCACAGTATGCTGGAGCATTCATGAATGTCCTGTTGGAGAACCTCCAGAGCGAAGTTTTGAACCGCAACGTCAAGATTTCGATACTGTCATGCTTTGGTGATATTGCACTCGCGATTGGTGTTGCGTTTGAGCCATACCTTGACACAACGATGGGCGTCCTGAGACAGGCAGGTGCCCTTCAGCCCAATCCCGTAAGAACAGCTACTTGATGTTATGGGTTATGTTCACTTACGTTACGTTCGATAGCTCGACTATGATCTGGTTGACTACGTTGCTCAACTCCGTGAGGGAATTCTGGAAGCTTACACAGGTGTTGTCACCGGCTTTAAGAACACGGACAAAGGTGTGTTATTATTTTATTTTCCGTATTTCCCCCACTAACCAGCGGCTCTAGTCCACCTTTTGCTTCCTCACTCGTCTAACGTCCTGGAGTTCATTCAGCGGTGTCTAGCCGATGACGAGCGAACCGAACCTACTGTCAAACTATGTTTCGGCCTCTTGGGTGATCTCGCAGACTGCTTCCCGAATGGTCAGCTGAAACAGCTTTTCCTCTCCGAGTGGGTCGCATCCGAGCTACGGACCAAACGTGGCATGTCACAGGAAACGAAAAAGACCATGCGTTGGGCTCGCGAGGTGACCTACATATTTTATTCATGGACAACCACGACCTCTAACCACTCTTGACAACTAGATGGTCAAACGTGCAACAGTATAGAAACGTGCATCTCCCCAAGTTCTTCCCGTCCCCGTTCGATACTTCCTAATCACTCCTTTCATATATCTCACCACTGTGCAAGAGAACTAATCAACTTTGGCGCACTTTCTTACTTCGCGGTCTGTTTGTGTTTCTTTTTCACGTCCCGTCAAATCGCCATCTGAAGGAGGCATAGCATATCATCCCCATTTTGCATCTGCATGTAATAGAAGACGGTTGTCGTGTGGTTTAGCACCTTTTTTTCCTTGTTACTCGACCGCCGAAATACTTGTTAACACGATTACCGGAGGGTGCCCACGATAATGTCACACCTGTCTTTCTCCGATCACACCCACATGTATCCCCTAACAAACCCTTTCCCCTATTCCAATGTTCTGACCTTACATTAATTATTTCATCTTGGAAAGCAATTTGTAGGCGGGTGATCTCTGATTTTCTCGTGGGCGAATTGTACCCTTCAACTAGTGACGAATTAATACATGACCTCATCGATTAGACACTATATGTACTGCATAGCGGTTCAACCAGAAAACAACGAAAGGATCATACACTAGGAATTACAGTCTACTCTCGAGCAGGACGGCTTCCCTTCTCCAGCCAAGTGTGCCCTGTCCGAAGGCAGCCTCGAGTGCCTCATCAATGGTCCTGGACGAAGCAGAACTCCGTCTCGCGCCGAATTTCGGGGGAGATGTCGTGTTCAACGTCCTTTCGGTTCGCCCACGGAAGAATAACCTTGCGAATCTGTGCACGGTGGGCACCAAGGACTTTCATCCGAATTCCACCAACTGGCGTTACACGTCCGCGGAGAGTTATCTGTGAGAAGATCAGGTGTTGCACCATCTCTAATGGCTCGCTACTGACCTCGCCCGTCATTGCGATGTCTTTGGGAACTGTCGCCCCGCTGAGTAGTGACACAAAGGCACAAGTCTAACCGGCAATCATCAGCGACATTACACTGCATACCAAACGAGGCACCCCACCATTGCAATGCCTGCACTAGGACCATCCTTCTTCTGAGCTCCAGCGGGAAGATGAAGATGTATGTCAATCGGATCTGGGACCTTGAGTGGGTCAATACCCCGCCCAGCCGTGATCCCAAGGTCAAATGCATGTGTCTTGACCCAGCTAAGCGCAATCTCCCCACTCTCCTTTATCACATCACCCAAGCTACCCGTCAACTTCAGCCTTCCAGCGCCAGGTACAGCCGTGCTCTCGACAGGCAGGATCCCGCCTTCGCCCATACCTGTGACGACGAGGCCGTATACAACTCCGCGTTTTTCTTCACGTTCCCGTTCTTCGCTATCCCACCGAGGTACACCAAGGATCTTCTCCAGTTCATGGGTTTCGACCACACCACGCCATTCCTTGTGCTCCTTTCCCTCGCTTGCAACATCTAGATGCTCTACCCACTCCACAGCTTTAAACCTTACAACCGCTCCAATGGCACGCTCGAGGCTCCGCACTCCCGCCTCACGGGTATAAGAGTGTGGCGATGTGGAGAAGCGTATCATCCGTGAGTGTGAGCATGGATTCAGTCAAACCGTTTGTCTGGATTTGCTTCGGTAAAAGGAACCGTCGGGCAATAAGCATCTTCTCGTCGTAGTTGTATCCCGATAGTTCCACAACCTCACATCGATCCAAGAGCGGAGCAGAGATCGTTTCGAGTGTATTCGAAGTGCAGATGAAGAGCACCTGGCTGAGATCTACAGGGACATTGATATAGTGGTCCTGTACGCGTTACATCAGTGACTGACTCGGCACAATCCCAAGGGTACGCATATCTGCCTACGTTGAACGAGTGGTTCTGTTCTGGATCTAATACCTCCAACAGGGCAGCCGATGGGTCCCCGTGGAAGTTGCTATGTCCGACCTTGTCGATTTCGTCCCTGCCACAAAGAGGTTAGGTCGATATCTCTAGATAAAAGGCTGCGATGGCGGAGAGAACGCACAGTAATATGACAGGATCCCTCCTCCCTGCCTTCCGCAGCGCCTGTACAATCATGCCTGGACCAGATGCAACATACGTCCTGCGGTGACCTCTGTGGAAGATCCCTGCATGAGCTCCCTGCCCGAGAGCCTTCAACGAACACCGCACCTAATCTCAGCCTCATCACGGACGCCACCGAGGGATATCCGTTGGAAAGGTCGATCTAGAGCCTTTGCGATAGATTGGCCAAGGGACGTCTTCCCTGTTCCAGGCGGTCCAACAAACCTGAGAGATACAGATTAGACTAATTAGATTACATTTCAGATGGTAGGCTGACTTGTGTTACTTACAGTAGTATTGGTCCTTTGACACCCTTCTTCCTCTTCGGTGCTGGTGCCTTAGGGGGCTCGACTGGGGTCGAACTGGGTCGCGAGACAGTGATATCAGTGGAAAGAGGAACCAGTGCACGATCGGAATTGGACCATTCTGGTGCGACCTTGATGGATCTTTTCTGATGCTCTGCAGAGGTTGAGTTAGGACGGGGGGCTAGATTGTACATAGGAACTTTCGTCAGCCATCGCGCGTAGTCTGACCACCGCGAGGTATTCTATCAGGCGACGTTTGATTCGGTCTAGGCCATAGTGATCTGCATCGAGTTGAGCAGCTTTAAAGTCTCATTTGTTAGCAGCAGTAACAGGATTACCATGAGGACAATGTTCACTGAAGGGTAACTCACCGAGCCTTAACCAAGAACCCGGGGTCCTTGAGCGCATCGTGAACGCTTGGCTGCGACATCGATGTAGACGGCCATGGGATGCTCGTCAACCATTCCAGCTACACTTCGTCAGCATCTGCACATCCCCCAGGGTATAGGTAACCTCTTACGTATGTTCTAATGACACCATTCTCGACGCTCCCTTGGGGAATACGCTTCAATCTCCTCCACTCTCTGACACCGACCTTGCGCTCCTCGCTGCCTGCATCAAGAGCCTCAATTTTCTTCTTCATATCTGCAAGATCGTCCGCGTCCGCCTGCTCATCGTCATCTAGTTCACTACCCGAACTGCCAGTCCCGAAGCCAATCCCGCCTGGAGTGCCAGAATGACCAGAGTTAGTATTATGCAAGCTATGAAGCTCCCGCTGGATAGCTGCAAGCTGCTGACGCAAGAAATACTCCTTCTGTTGACGAGAAAGCGACTCATCGACAGCGCTCGCGATCTTCTTTGACACTTCGGATATGGATAGCTGTTTAATGAAGAGCCCGGTTGCGTGTCGAAGACGGTCCTCGACACCGGTCGCCGCGAGAAATTCTATTGTGAAACGCGAAATGACCCGAACAGAAGGGCGGCGTTAGCGGTCATTGTGACAATCCAGGATTCGTAACAAAACACAACGAAGACAAGACATTCTGTACTCACCGAGTTTGTCAGCATATTGTCCTGTGATGGCTGCAACAAGGACATCCGCCATCCACGCCGCACGTTGATCCGAGATGTCCTCAACCATAGCGGCGACCTTCAGCCAGTCCTCTTTTCTCTGCGTCTGGACAGAGTCTTTCGCAAGGCGGTCCAGCAACCTGAGGGCGGCATCTTTGAACGCTTCAACTGTCTCTCGGGAGGGTATTGTGTCGGTTGGAGGATAGGCAACTGCATGTTGCGGGAGAGAATCGAAAGACGCTGGGTCCAAATCCAAGGGTTGGACCAGCCGTATACGTATTAGACCGTGGAGAGAGAGCAAGTACGGCTGGCGCTGGGATCCGGGTGCGGCTGGGGTGCGTGGACGAACGAGACGCACCACACGGGCAGCAACCCCATGCGTAGGCGGCGCTACCGGCGGATGAGCAATGGTGGGCGCCTGTGGTGGATTGGCAACGTCAGTGGTGTTGGCTTCAACAGTGTCCGGCACTGGGATAACAGCAAGGACTGGCTGGCCAGCCTCTGAGTCGTCGAGGATAGAAAGCAAATTGTCTGCGAGAGTGCGGCTGATTGGAATTGTGAGCCTAGCAGTCGGTAGGAGGATGAGCGGGTGTGAAAGCGGGAGGACTGGTAGCTGAGCGCTCGGCATTTTGACGATCTCTGAGTGAACAGTTTACAGTTGCAGTTTCTTCAGCTGTTTCACTGATCTGTGGAGGGACTTTGGCTTATTGTTTCGAGGTTACTGGTGTTAAGAGAAACAGGAAACGACTAAGTTAAGTATCAGGCAACTGGCGCGTAAAGGAAATCATACCCAAATTCACATGTAACGGAACCTTGCGAACCTCAGGCTAGCTCCTTCGAGTTCTCCCGCTTCCTACATTCTGCCGCCAGTAATTATCTTACATACAACACAATTACTGTCGTCAGTCAACCGCAGGTGTCGACGCCAAACGCCACGCTACTCAGTGCGGTTGTTCGGAGTGCACATTCCCACTGATGCGGGGACCAACACTGGAGGAAGTTTCCATGTTCCCACCGAACTTAGCTGGTCGACACAATAATGGCAGAGACCATACTTGCCAGTCAAGGAGAAATACATCTCGACGACGTCAAACCCGGCATCGGAAAAATCAAAATCAGCAGTTTTGTGTATTTTTCGCGTCTTTTTTCTGAATTCTACCTATTTTATCGAAAAGTAGTTTTGATGTTACTGTGACACCCTAGACAGATCACTGTAATGCGTGGGGAGAAACGAATGCAAAGTGGTGAGGACTTGTAGGATGCGACGTGAGAGAATCCGCACCTAAATGCTGCATCAATGCATGACTTGACCTCTTTGTAGCTCACAACAAGACAACTTTGCTCATCACGAGAAACCAGCATGATGCGCTCGTCGGTTCCGCTGTCAAGCTAGTGGGAAGATGAGATCCCGTGGGTGCTTTGAGTTAAACAATGCCCACCTTGTTTAGACAAGCGAGTACGTGGGATAAGTTGACGACTGGGTTTCCGTTCTCGTCCACCTGGTGGAAGACGTAGTCACGGAACAGCTTAATGATATACCTATCTCCCGTTTCAGACCAACGTGGCTCGCGAGCAAATCTGGGGAGAAGACCAGTGTGATTAAAATATTCTGGGAACGAGTTATGCACATACTCTGGGCGTTCATTGATAAAACCAAACTTGCACAGTAAACGGACGAGACGACCGTTTTCAAGTTCACTGGTAAGCTCGCTTTCGAGTCTGTCAGTAGCGCTGTATGTAGCAAGGAGAGTAAGTTCAGACCTCGCACAACTAACTCAGGGACCTACATTTGGACCTCGTCCATCTCACGAAGCATCCGGTTCTTGCCAATTCTCTCAATGACCTGTGTGATATTCTACATGCACCAGGTCATCCTTACAAACCGATCCTCCCGAGAAACCAAGGAGCTCACCTTGTACGGACTAGGCTTTGAGATCAGGAACAAAGTAAACTCCTTAACGTCCGGAGAATAGATCCTCCCCATCATGCTCAACGCCTTGGGCATGGTGTTCAGCGCAGCAAGGCTGCCGCAGCACAAAGCGAAAACCAGCCGTCCAAACATAACTAAGTCCTCTTGTTGGACAGCCGCGATGTCTTGTCGGGTGTCGTACATAAGCACATCGACGATACCGCAGGAGTTGATCCGTAGTCTATCCAGAAATTATGAATATCAAAGAAGGGGTAGAAGGAGATGAAGCCGCACCGATTGTTTCCTGTCAGAAGAATCTTTGTTGGTTCAACCATGCGAACAGCCAGCCCTGCTTCATGCGCCACTCGTATTGCGTTGGCGATTTGAATAATGTACGACCAGAGAGTCGTCTCCGGAATGATAGTATTCATTGGACCAGCAATCCTACCTTGTTGAAGTGTGGACGGTTTGGGTCGGAGGTACAAGTCAAACAGCGTTTGCGAGTTCGGGTGATAATCATAGGAAACGACGAGTGCTGTGCGCGAGGCAGAAGTCAAATCAGCAAGACTACCAACGTACAGATTAGAAAACGAACAATTGTCGTTGAAGGCACGCGTCGTGAACGCCTCCCGTACCCTGACGATGTTAGGATGTTGAACCCTTGACCAGGCCTCGATGGCTTCAAACGCAGCCTGATGCATGAGCCTAAAATCTACACAAGTCAGCGGATTCATCTTCTATGTATGAAGACAAGTCACTTTCAACGCGACGCAAGGCATAGGCAATACCGTCGTTGGCATTTGTCGCGCGGTACATTGTCGAGAACCAGCTGAAGAATTGACGCCGATCGGTCAGCGTTGGCTCGAGTGGGACGAGAGAGTAGTAGCCCTGGAGCTCGTCCGGTAGATTGTACGGCGGAAAAGGAATCGAATGAATGGCCTCCGAACGCTTCTGAAGGTCTTCACGGACACTGTCGGACATGAAGTGCGACGGGGTGAACGTCTCGGGAATTGGATTGGTGTAAAGGTGGTAGTCGAGCTAATTGGAGGAATAAATGAGCCAACTCCGCAGTCGTACCGGGAGACAAGACATGAATCGCACAGGCTGTCGCAAAAATGGCGGTTGAACAGACTGATAGAAGCTCCCCATAGAAGTGACGGTGTCATCGTACTCGGCCTGCGTCATCTGTGAATACGAAAGTTTCAGAACTAGGCCAGTCATTGCACATGTGGATGTTGCAAGAAAACCGACATGATCTGGTAAGTACGTAAGCTGATGATCGGCATCTTGATATTGGCTTGCGACATCCTCGAGCAGTTGACCAGAGTCATTAGTAGATTGTTGAGCATAAGCATCATATTCGTCATGATTTGGAGAGTAGGGAGCGGAAGAAGCACTGTCCTGATATTCAGGGGAAGCACAACGCGTAGACAAAAGGAGCTCACGATGGAGAGAACGAATGTAATGGGGTGGGAGACACGGCTGGGAAGGAGTTGAGACCAATCTTGGGTACGAATACGGGAGCGTTGAGGGCCTCAGCAGTCAAGCCGACAGAAACTGGAGACTCAGAACGTGCTCTGCGCAACGTCAAAACAAAGGCGCAAAGGTTACAAGATGAAGATACTCACACATTGGTAGAGTTATCCGACTGAGTGAGGATGTCAGCGTGAACATGGCAGGACCCGAAAGTCATACCGGTGGATGATAGTAGATACAGCCTTTATCTTGAAACCTACATGACCTGTGCTTGGGATCAGCACTTGAAGGATGGTTAGAAGAGGGGTGATCGCACCCGTAAATCAATATATTCCTGCACTGGCGTAGAGCTGGGTCTATTGGAAACGATTTACATGAAATTCGACCATGAGACAGAGATGGACATACCCCTCTTGAGCAGAGGTTTTGCGTCGTCGGCTTGCTCCGCTGGATTGACAATCCTTACAGCGGAATTGGAAGACTGGGGCCTTGCAAAATATGCCATTAGGGCCCTGGAATGAAATGGAAGAGACTGCTAGATCGACATCAAGTCCTCCAGCTTACTAAGCTCAACATTGCAAGTGCGAGGAAACGTGCAGTACATGTAGTACACTTTATGTAAGCTTTGCAGGGAAATTGTTCAGCGTCAACACTAATCTATGATTAGTCTCGCTGTATCTCATACAGATGAGCTTAGTCGATTCATCGGTCATGTGTTCTGTGTCACAAAGCCTGAACACCTCCTCGAAACCACGCTATCCCTGCCTCGACGTCATCTCTAGTACTAGACGTTATGTCATTCGATAGGCATTACTATGGTACAAATGCTGTCCAGCAGCTCCTCGCACTTCTCTATGCTAATTTCCCATGCATGAAAGGCCTCTAGTGGTGCTTCTCGAATGCAGAAATGAAAAGCCTATACAACCGACTGAAGGTCTGATTCATCAGCTGTTTATACTTGCAGTTCGATTCTCCGAGCCTCCGGTTTGCCTTGCAAAATGTATAGCCGTCACGGGTGGAGGAATCTCCACCTGAGGATGCCAGGTTGCGTCCCACAGGTGAACTTGCATGCGGGTCACCGCCATAGCTTGACCAACTACTTGAACTCTGACGAACAGAACGGGTCAGACTGTCACGGTATATCGGAGTGGGAAATAAGGTAAGATAACGCACAAGCCGAAGACTGGTCCTTGACTAAAACCGATCTGTTGCTGCGTCAGCTCATGCTTCCTCAAATAGGTGCCCACGTACCAGATCAGCAACTATAACTGGGACAACAAGGACTTGTGGAAGCGGTGGGTCAATCTTGCTCATTTCCTCGTAGTGAACACTTACGCAATGCTATAGTGAAGTAAAGGATGCTGTGGTGCACGAGCGACGTGACTATCCTTCCAGAGGACGAAGAACGAAAGTGTTTGACAAATTTGAAAATCGTGAAGCAAAACGTCCCTGTCGCAGAAGTCAAAAATGCAAGAATGTCATACAGGGGAATATTTGACCTAGCTCGAGAATCGAGCATAAGCACGAAAGGAACCACGCCAAAATCATTAGCTTTTCCACTACTGAAGCATCCGGTCAGATGGGTACTACTATCAGGCACGTTGTCTGCAATAACTATTGAGCGTGAAACGGGCAGATGATTTGATGAATCCCACAGGTAGCTGACTGCAGATGCGACACCAACCCAGTGGATACGAGTACCCCGATTAGAATGACCTATAGCAGCAGTAAGCCGATCTGATTGAGCGGCGTGCAAGAACACACTGAAACATACCAGAAAGCCGATACGGAGTACATTGACTACTCTCTTGTTATCTGCCCAGAGTGCGCAAGTACGCGCAAGGAATATATCTAATTGATACAGAAGACTTGTTCAGAAACTCTGCGACAGGAATTACTTGGACTTACATTCGGCACACGTCATGATGGCAACGCTGGTCCCTAGTATATTTAATAGCAGTTATATAACAGAGTGTGAGTTGAAGGGAGTAGAGATACATATATACCTACAGTTAAAAGCTTGGACAAAGATTGGGCACCTCTATATTGATGGATATGAGTGTGTCGACGGTAACCTAATGGCAACTGGCTTACCTCGGTTGCCGCGGAAGGGGGAGTAAGGTCCTCTTGAGGAGTAGGATAAGCGTGGGCTTCCCAATCACCGCGACAACGCAAACATACCAGCAAAACGAATAGCGCACAAGCAAATGGGCAAAAGACGACACAGAACGAATGCAACTTTCAAAATGCCGAATTTCAGGTTTTGCAGATATTTGATCTAGCAAGAGAAATTGTCTGCACCAGTTTTGTTAACTCGTAGCACATTGGGATCATACCTCGATGTCCAAGTTTATGGTCAAATCAAATATCTATACATGATGATGTGAGTCAATAACTTTTGCCAGTGAACTTGTTGGCGCGGTAATATCAACGCACACTGAGGGCCATGATCGAAGCTTTATCGGCACCAATATAAGCACTCCTATCGATATCATCTTTGTGCGATAACTAACCTGATGCATGCTGGAAAAATGCTCAAGCAGTTATGAAAGGCTGCGTGACAAGATACGACTGACATGTGCATTTATCGTACTTGAGATATAGGAGATGGAGTATAGATATTCCCCAGACATGGATTGTTAGTGAACGTGAAAAATACCTGCCAGAGGTATTCGATTATAAGCTGTAAGTTAACACCCTTCTTGGAGCAGGACACCGAAGGGGGGTAGTGTTGATGGCAGTGGTGCTGCTTAGATGGACGAGGAGCGCCATCGAATGCTTTAATGCCCCGATGAGGCAGTGTTCGCAGACCGTGATCACGCACTGGCTGATCTGCTATACTCGCGGTTGTCTTGGCTACCGTGAGTCCATTTACAATGTCATATCGCATCAGATGGGACATGCCAAAGGGAGCTACAGTACATTAGCTAGCGCTATATAGTAGAATCGTCAAGTTATCTACAACCTGAACCTGACCAGGTCACCAAGCGCGACTCGCCGTTTGATGGACCACGTGTTCCTGCTTCGTATCCGTATTGTATTACGTCTATCGCTCACAGCAACACGATCGATTGATCTGCGACACTCAGTCCAGGCACAACGCTGGCAGTACGACACCGCGTGTACACTGGCACCATCCACGGCCAACTATATGTCAAAGTTGTGCCAAGATACTAGTAGATTGTGTCTGTATCACATGGTGACAGCTTGCACTCGCCGTGGTGTAATCAAGAAAATATCTTCACGAAAAACCGGCAAGTACATATACATGCAACTTCACCCCGACGGCGTTCCAAGTTGGAGCGTTTTCTACTCCTTTTATCACACGACCAACTCGAAGCGCCTGTGGAGTTGATCCGGTTGGTAGTAACAACTTACTACTTCCGGTTCCTATCTTTCCTCTTCTCTTACACCGTCAAATTGCCTACACCTGGCCTTCAGTTTTGCTATCAAAACTATGTCCAGCCTCGTCGACGATGACGACCTCAATCTCGAGGTACTGGGCTATAAGCCCTCCTTTCGAAGAGAGTTCTCGAATCTTGCAACGATTAGTTTCGCTTTCAGCATCATGGTAAATGTCACCATGTCCGTGTCCATTCGTATCGAAGCCTCATACCGCTTGATGTAGGGTCTCTGTTCAAGCGTAGCTACGACGTTCAACTACTCCACTTCTGTTGGGAGGTCCTGCATCTGTATGTCCTACCTCTATCTATCCATCAGTTCCTTCTAGGTTAGTTAGTGTTATTAACTATCTTAATTCCAACCTAGGTAACGTGGTGCTGGATCCTTGGTTCATGCATGTGCTTTACCCTTGGGTCTAGTATAGCTGAAATTGTCTCTGCTTTCCCCACATGTGGAGGGCTTTACACCGCCTCTGCACAACTTTGTCCCCCAGCTCATCGCCCAGTTGTCGGCTGGACTGTTGGTTGGTTGAATATGCTTGGTCAAGTCGCCGGTATCTCCTCCACCGAGTTCGGTCTCACCAGCATGATTTGGGCAGCGGTCTCGATAACTTCCCCAGGCTTTGTCGTAACTCCCGGAAAGACTGTTGGGCTGTTTACAGCTTTGCTCATAATACATGGCACTCTGAATTCAGTCGCAACGAAACACCTCGCATTTGCTACAGCGCGGTTTCGTGTTTGTAAATATTGGTACGACGTTGATCATCATCATCGTACTCCTGGCCATGACGCCGAGGTCGGAGATGCATGCTGCCAGCTATGTGTTTGGTAGCCAGGGTGTTATTAATCAGACGGGTGGATGGAACAACGGTATCGCATTCTTGCTGGGACTACTCAGTGTACAATGGACGGTGTGTATCCTTGTTGATAAGACTGCATCCACCCCTTGACTCTCCATTGCTTTTCACAAAGATGACGGTGAGCTCCATACCTCGCTTGGTCTCGGGGTGTCTCTTTGTCTGAAAGCCTTGCTCAGGACTATGATGCTACCGCTCACATCTCGTGAGTATACCTCTTCGCATGTGTTCTCTCGGTTCCTGACAAGGTGGCGTTTTAGTGAGGAGGTGCGAAGGGCTGCATATGCAGGTCAGTGGATGCTTTCATCCGTCAAATTCCGAGTGACTTACTGTCTCCAACAGCACCAACTGCTATTTTCATTGCGGGTACAGTCTGTTAGGATTCCTTGCATCGATTTGTAGCTTACGATGCTGACAGTCATCGGTACCGGGATACTCGGCTGGATCCTCAATATCGTGATGGTGCTGTGCTCTGGACCAATGTGAGTCGCTTCTCCCTCTTCTTCTCTGTGTAATATGACGCTCAAGTTCCTCCACACCATTCAGCGGAGATCTCCCAGGAGTGTCTGGGTCTGCCTTCTTGCAGGTACGTTCTCCGTGGCTGTATCACGCTAGGTCTGTGTCCAACGGTTTGCGCGACTGTGAGATAATGGCCACCCGGATGGGCACTCCCGCTGCGCTCTTCCTTTGGGTAAGGCTCTAAGTTCTGTTATAAGCCACTTCAGGTCCTCAACCCGTCCTTCCTCAGGCCTTCGTGTGCCTCACTGCTTTCTTTGTGGTCCAAACCGCACTACAAGCATGCTCTCGCACAATCTATGCCTTTAGTCGTGATCATGGTGAGCCGGCTGTGGTCACTTGCATGTTCATCATTCTGAAATAAACTAGGTTTTCCGGACAATGGTTACTTCGGTCACATCTCGGGATACACACAGACGCCGCTTCGTTCCATCTGGCTTACGACTGTCTTGTCTATCCTCCCTGGTCTACTTGATCTCGCCTCACCGGTAGCTGCAAATGCTATTTTCGCGCTCACCGCCATGGCTCTTGATTTGAGCTATATAATACCCATATTTTTGTGCATAGTTTCAGTTCCGCAATGACTGTCCTTCAGCTCTAATCTCTTGTCACGCAGGCGACGTCTCTACGCGAACCACCCTGAAGTGCATTTCCAACCGGGACCATTCTACATGGGATCAGGGATCCTAGGTTGGGCGGCCAATGTGACTTGTATCACTATGGACGCTCTTCGTCACCGTAATCTTCTCTTTGCCTACGGTTTTCCCTGTTACGAGCATCAATATGAACTATGCTTCCGCTATCACAGTGGGCGTCGTCGTTCTCAGCGGGTGGGCGTCATTCAACCCATGTCTTATCCGCATCGCTGACGAATATACACCCGCACAGGATCTGGTACATTCTAAGGTGTGTGTCATTCATTCATTGGTGGGGAGATCGGGATGCTCGACTTCGGTATGTCTCTTATCTACAGTGCGCATCGACACTATCACGGTCCCATGTCCAACCTCGATGCCGAGACAAAGGCCAAACTTGGCATTGCTGGGAAGGACGACGCTGCGAGGGATTCCCAGAACGAAGAGGAGAAGAAAATTCCTGCGTCCGGTTCCGAGGACGCCGCCTAGGCTCCGAAATGAGATAGCAACATCAGGCAGAGGTAGCCAGTGGAAATAGTACAGATGTAGTGTTCTTTTCATGTTTCGAGATACCAGATACCGTGGAAAGTGTACCTTCACACGAAAGCTTTATTTACTCGGAGGATTCCCAACACCAGAGTATTAAGCCATGAGGAACCGTGTGTCTATGGTGGAAGTGTTCAACAAGCTAGTCGACCAGGGATATTTATCCCGAACACAGGACTTTAACAATTTAGAGGCCATTGTCCCCGTGTACGCGAGTCCCTTCATATGATAGTCTGTCATGGATATGAGCCATTCTTTTCTTTTAGACTGGGGGTATGGATGTAGATATAGATATACTATGATTCACCGACGTCTGCTAATACCCACCCACACACCCCGTTAGAAGCAGGATCCAAGTGATAAACGCCAGTATCCCCGAATATCACTGTTTTCCATGTCAGGTTTCACTGGAGAACATAATCGCTGTATAAGAAGGACATCACAAATATCATACACCAAGTTCCGTTACTGGCATGGTCATCTGTGCTGAGTCCTGACGGGCCAGCGAACATCCGATGTATAATCCTTTCGAATACCGAAGAGTGTGGTAGGAGTGAATGATTTCATACCACTCAAGCCATGCCAAACCTTCAGAAACAATCGCCAGCCTGAGTTTCAAGAAATGGTAGTTCACGAAAACCCTAAAGACCCATCCAAGGGTTGTAGGAGCAGACTGTTGCTCCCGATACTATGTCAAGATGGCTTGGGTGGTTCCGAATGGAATGGTTAGTGGGACAGCAAGAAGCCGGTGAGGTTTAGCTTGTCTAGCCTTCTTGCTGTCCCACTAGCCATTGCATTCGGAACCGCCCAAGCCATCTTTGACATATCGAGGGGAACAGTCTGCTGTGATACCAAAGCTGGAGTGGCATGAGGTTGTAACGCCGCAGGCACTCGAGTCGCACCGGTGGGACCTGGCGCCTCTTTGATCGTCTCTCCGGATTGGGGACATCGCAGCGATGAATCGCGGTTGCACTGGATCCATGGAGCCAGCGGCCTGAGAAATGATAGGATCAACACCAGTTTGGTCATCCTCTGGATGCATGTTGTCCTGCAAGGTCTGCGTTGCCTCCGGCCTGTGCATAATCGAAGGTGCCCACGTTGACCAACAGCATTATCAAGTGCCAGTGGCAGGCCATCATTTGCGCATTGCGGCGCTCACTTCAATTCCATAATCCCGAGATCACTGCCATAGTGTCCATGTTCCTGGAAGCTGATGCGGCAGGCGTGATCCCGTTGGTATCTCTCCGAAATAGTTAGCCTGTCGTCAACGTGTCGCTGCACTAGTGTCGGTACTTTCCGTCCTCTTCACTAAGCTCGTTGTGCAGACGCAACGTTACTGGAGTGGCGAACCACTTTTTGGGTTGGATTGGCGGGGCCCGGCTGAACTCCAGTTGGTCAGTCCAACTTCAAACAAACCCCATTCGTCGGTTTAGAGTCTAGAGGTATCGACCCACAATTCATCTCATATCTCTGTGTCCAGCATCAATTTCGTCGAAGCTACGTCCATTGGAAGATATGTTGGGAGGCGTATACATCAACTCCGAGAATGCGATCTCAACAAGCCCGGCCTAGGATGGACGACCATGAGTCATTCCTGGGGAACTGCCGTTCACACTTGCACCGGCTATAATCCATGTATCAAGCATGTATCAAGATATATTATTGGACATCTTGGACCTTCGAGCGCTCCGCGCTCCCCTGTCCCTACGAGTTTATCCGGACCATGCATGTCAGAACTCGTTGCACTATCTTAAACAAACTTGTTTTTAAGAAGTCACCCGTCCACTTCAAAATCAGGATGACTGTCTTAACCATAATAGTCTCGAACAATGGAGTGCGGATCCCCGGTATTGGTGAGTGCGCACTGTTGGTTGACGTATAGGGGTCGTGACATATGGCTTAATACTGACATTGACATTGACCCTCACCTATCGTGATTTCTCAACGTCAAACTGCTCCACGCGTCTGCTTGGATTCACACCGCTCGCAAGGTTACAGGCAATATCGATGCCGCAATTTATGGTAAGGGGGCTTGGAACTTCATGCGGAGATTACCAGTTTATGACCCAGTGAACCGAAAGCGCAGCTGAAGAGGCGGAACTCGTGGACGATTTTTGTCACATCGAAGCTCCCGTACGTCACTCAAGACCAGGTTCATCTTCACCGCCAGGGTGGCGGGTTCCTATCTCATCGTTGAACCGAGTAGAGCAGTCTCTGGACCAGAGCTTGAAGCTTGGGATTAAGCCGTCTTCACCTGGTAAGCCTGGAATCTGATACCGTCTAGATACCCCTGACTGCTGTCGATGACTGGCCTGGGCCCATTGCATTCGAGGGTTTGTGTGACGTCTCCTGGAGATAGGCCCTTTACCCTGCACCCTTGAAGCTGGCCGAGATGGGTAGCTTCATTGGTACTTGGAAGAAAAGTAAATTTTTGCAAACCGGGAAGGGTTGAAGGAATTGGCATTGGTAACTTCTCGATAAAAACGCATGATATCTTTTGCCCATATGGCTTGCCCGTAGCTCTGATCCCAATCGTTTTAGACCCGAGCAATGTTACGTTTTCAAATCAGAGAATTCGAAAGTTCGATCGTTTGCCCTGTCATTCACAATTGCATGGGTTAGAGTTAAGCCTTGCATTTGGGGTTCCCATCTTCGGTTAGCACACACCCATATCTTGCAGAGAACGTAGTAACTGCCACGAGTATACCGTACGCACATACATTCTTCATTAATATTACGAATCGCTATGATTCAGGGTACACCCTTGGCCAGTCAGACGGTCAGATTATCCTTTCATGGCACAAGCAAACGGGGCTGGGTGCCAGTGTGGTCATAACGAAAAGCGAGCACGTCAACCGACAGAACGGGAACCTGAAGGGCCAAGGCGTGTTGCATCATTAAATTTTCTAATCATGCATTACGTTGAGTGCAGGCGGCATATGCCTTGGACATGGTTAGTTGCCATAGCTAATACGGCATACTCACTCCAAACACCTCACTTGAAGGAGCTAGCATATGATGCGGTGGTCGTACAGCGTGGCATTCGATGGGCAGTTCACAAAACTGTCCGATATCTTGAGACCGATCTAACCTTTGAGGTCCAAGCAGCAACGACCCTTGTGGGTAAATGGCCGTGCGGGTCCGCTCAAGCTGCGTAGATTTCACGCAGATCTGGGCAGAAGGTACCCTAGGCTAGCGTGACATCTAGAGGGATCAGCAATCTCTCGATCACAACGTGGTGCTATGTCAATGAGTCGGCATTCTGAGAGCTCATACAGGGTGAGGAATACGTCTACAACTGCTAGCGATGGCTTCCAGTCGAGTAGGTAAGCGTTTTTGGTTAAGATATGGTAGGATATCCACTTATCTCGAAACTGGCAACTGCGGAATACTGAAAAAACAATGACTCCACACCTGACATATTCGTTCTTCTGATTTGTATCTCTGAAACACCGACGGGCGATTCGACCAGGGATCCGACCGTGACGGAGGCCGTCGGAAGGACAACGCCACGTCGACTTTTCTTGGTTCGTAGCGCGGGGATCAATTGATCATGGCAGTCCCGAAGCGTGCTAACATCGAGCTACAGAAGGAGAACCACACGGTGTGCTTGATGGCTTAGTGCCTGGACACAGCGAGCTTCATGATGAGAGTCGAGAAGATCCGCAGCTTTTCCACGCTGTCGCCGGCGGAAAAAGACACAAAGAATCAGAAAGATGATGTCGTCGATGGGCCAACGAGTACTTTCGTAACAAATGGGTTTAGGAATGTCTGAGGGTGTGACTATTAGGCCAGAAATGATATTATCACTAACCCCGCTCACCAGTTTATCGGCACTAGGATTTTCCGGGTTGCAGCAAAGTCTGAGAACTTTCTGGGGAGACTGGGGGTAAACTAGCGTGAATGCATTCAATAATAGGAAAGTACAACATGGAAATTCTAGAAGTGGTCATGAAGTAGCGTGACAACAAATACTGATCGGTCTTAACTGAGAACACCCCCCAAGAACAACGCCCTCCACTCCATGCAAAAAACGTCAGAATCCTCCTAAACAGCTGTCCTCAGCTCCACCGAAAACATACCCCGCACTCAGGGAGAATGATTTGCATCCTCCATCGCTGCTGCCTTCATCGCTTATGTACGAAGTATACTTGCTCTCCCTGTGACGGTCCCGTTCACGGGAGCGATCCCGCTGTCTGCGGCGACGAGCTTTATGTGCATCCTCAGCAGAGAGGGGGAAAGGGAGGAAAGACATGTTGTGACTATTATTGGAATAGCCCTGTTCAGAGCACGCAACGCTGGTGTATATCATGGCATCCCCGCGAACGCGGGGCCTCGGTATTGACGGAGCAGGCATCAAAGACGAGTTATATACTGAAGACGGTGGGCTTGATGAAGCCATCACTCTCATCAGAGGAGGAGAGATCGGGGATCAGGGTTGGAAGACCCAGCAATGACGTTCGTGTGGGAGTGCGCAATGGATCATCATCCACGCCACTTGTTACGGTGGGGAAGTCTGACATCGGGTGATTTGATACTGCACGAGGGTGAAGATGGTTGCCTTTATGTGAACGTCTATTCGGTGGAGATGAGCTCTCCGGGGGTTCATCAAGGGTATATGTACGGTCCAGGGCACCCTCGCTCAGGGAGCGCACAAACGTTTGGTGCAACGATAATGGGTGATCTATCATACGCCATAGACGAGTAGGCGGTATATGTGCGCGTCAACGTTGGCGATGGAGGAAAGCGGACAACATTGAGTCTGTCCGGTGATTTCGACCTGGCATGGACATAGCTAGGTGGCTGCTGTCGTTTAAGGATAGGACGGGGGGAGGATGAAGACGAAGAAGGGTTATACATGTCGTTATACGGACAGCAACGATGGGTCTGGTGAGCTCGACGATGGGGCGACGAGAGCAAGGAGAACAGACAGTGTTAGCAAAAGAAAGCCATGATGGGAGATGGACTATATGAATGAGGAGCTTTCTAGAGGGGAGCCCGAGAGGATGTGTATTTGGTGTGGTTTAGGCGAAGGTTGTTTGGTGCTTTTTTTTACCCATCAAATTCCGGTTCGAGTCGCTTGATGCTGGCTGTGGCAAATAATAAATGTTAATTATTATCAATCACCGCTCTGCCCGCCATCACCGCGAAATTACCTTATATAGGGTATCTGCCCGGTCATTTACTATCATTCAAGTACTACACAAATTTGACATCTTCCACCCGTTCCACAGTACGATTGTTTGAACTCGTGGAAGGTGTGGTGACACGTCACCTCTGCTTTCCTCAACCACGTTGTCATCGCCATCTGGACTGACGCCGGTTGTACCATCGGCCGGAATCGCACCGGAATCACTCAGTTGCCAACCCACCGCGTGCTGTGTGAGCGCGCCTTTCTTGGCCCTCAAACGTGTCTGAGAAAGATTCATTGTTCCAAGTGCCTGTATTTCGGTTATGCGCCTCCCTCACCCTTCGGATATGAAATCTATGTACCCTATGACGAATCACGGTGCACAGGTAACCGGCAATTGTCGAGGGCAAGTCCGGACATCTCCACTGATCAATCTATTCATCTGCACTTGAAATATTCTTACGACTAGTGTACCGTGGCTATAACTTCTAGCTGATGTGAGTATTGTCACAGTCGCATAGACCTTTGAGTAGTGGACGGACTATCAACTTAATTCTCTTTGACAGATGTTCTCAATGGATACAACTTCGTGTTATCTACCCTATCGCTATATTTCGCTACCCTTTCCTGGTGCATCAAATCCCCACATCCCGAGGCCATTTTGTATTATTGGCCTGCTCTTTCCCCATACCTCTTGGCTGCTTTTTTCTGCCAACTTCGTAACTATTTATGGTCAATGTCTTCCAGACCTCACACATTTCGTAAGGAGTGTATTGCGTGCATCACGTTGTCATGCTATCTTGGCCTAGACGGAGCACGAAGGAATCCTGCACCTCCGCGTCCTCGCCCTTACCTCCTATTTCCGGAGCTCACGGGACTATTTCTCATGCCCTGTCACTGAATTCCCTCAATGGCGGTTCTGCTTCTTCCCCTTTACACCTTTATACTCGTAGGCTGTTGAAGCTTAAGACTGGGTGGGTGAGTTTCTGTAATGGGTTCGACAAGCCAAGTGTCGCGGACACCCTCCGCGGCTGGCTCGGTCATCGTGGTTCGCCGAGTGTGCCAAGTGAGAATAGAACACAGTTGCTTCCTGATCGCCTTTCCTTCGTAAAATTGCTTACTATCCTTGGACCACTGCACACGAGCCAATACATCCCCTCGCATCCAAGACCCGTTGCCCGGTATGTGGGCAAAAGAACCTGCAAGATTCCCACAGCGTCGTTTTCTGGGGTTTCAGAGCCCTTTATCTGTCGGATGGCAAGTCGGTGGTACCTCCTACCGGTATTTGCAAAGCTTCAAATTGGTAGAGTTGACCTTGAACACATTTGGTGAGTGAAGATCCTCCCTGAGCTTACTGTGGACTCCTCGAGATCTTGACAGCCTTCTCTTCTGAAAGGCAATATTCGGTCAGCCCACTAGGCAAGCGCACCGCTCCCACCATCACCTCCCTCTGCTAAAGGCGCACAGGGTAGGAGACCGCGGAGGACTTGTCGCCCTTCAGTCAACTTATATGTCATTGAAGCGCTTGACTTCATTGTTACTGCGCTGGTTGGAGCGTTCAGAGTCTGTGACATAGTCGGTGATTCGGCCCGAATATAAATATTTTGTCCCACATATCAGGTCTCCGCGCTCAGTTGCGCAATAAATATCTTCGGAATGTCGAGTTCATGTTCATGTTCATGTTCAGAAATATAACCCGAGCAGAGGCCAAGTACGTAGTACTACGTACATCCGCCTGGTCCTCAAAACCGATCGTGAATCCGTCCTGTCATACATCAAGTGTATCTGATATCCGTTATCTCACAGTTGGCAACCCCACAGTATTGGCACATGACATGCATGACTATTGAGTCGTAATAGATATCACACGTGCGTATCGTTGATGATTCTTTAGCTACCTGCAAGCAGTTAGCATGCATCTGAACAGAGAATTGACTGACCGAAACCGTGGCAAGACTACCCCACACCCTTGGATGGGAAAGCTACCTATTGAACACACCTTCTTTGGACTGACGTTTGACAACAAACAAACGCCACCATCAGGTTCTTCATGATGTTCCACGGAAGGTAACCGTCGGAAGGTTGTTCATACAGGCCAGGCATGCCCGGGTGCCCCTCGATCATACGTGACGCATAGCTACCGTTACCTTCACTTAGAATATTCCCCTGTCTCGCATACTCTCGCCTATCTCATGGTAGATGGGAGTGACTGATCAATTGGCAGGTTGTCACTCGGCTGAATTGACATTTCCCTAGGTATCCAGTCTCGTCGAAGGAGGTATGGTGGGCTTCCGATGGGCAGGAGCATGTACTGGGCAGACTAGGAGCAATCTGCAAGTAAGTTAGCGTTCATTGCTTCTGTAAGCCTTATGTTCCACATACCGCAAGACAGCGTCAGCTCGTATGATAAAGATCGGCTGACCGGACCAAGACCCCAAGAGTGTTGACCTACTTAGACGTGCTCCAAGCCTCATGGCATTCGCTAGGGTAAATACCGAAGAATCTACCCCAGATGGGGTTCATCTGGTTCAGATGAACCTGTCGCTGTGATAGTTGTAAGTCCCAGGTGACCTACGGAGGGAACGGCACTGTTCTCCGTGGCTTATCGCAAGGGGGCGCCTGTATCTGGCGGCTACGGAGATGCACGGTAGCCGGTAGGTGGCGTATGGACCGAGATAACAACTTGGCGAATTTAGTCCACATAGTAGCCAGGCGGAAGCTGTAACTCGCCCCGGACATGCCAGAAGTTGAGCGGAGTTGATCTTCTCTCCACGCCAAGCTCCGATTGGCGGCTTTGCAAGACAAAGCAGAATACCAATCATGTTGGTGGTGACATCACCAGCGCTTTGGAAGTCGACCGAGGATTGAATACTGGATATTGAATCCTTTAGGATTTGGCTAGCAGTTGGATGGGTTTTGCCGGGCCTTTCCCCTTGCGAACAGATTCACCTTTTCCGGGCGCCTAGAGAAACCTACGACTGCGCACCGTACATTGTCTTGATGTCACCAAGTCAGGACGTATATCCTGATTCGTGTGCTCATCAGAACTGGTCTTGTGGAAGGAATTAATGAGAGAAAGAGTCGCCTACTATAACGTCGACGGTGCATATACGAAGAGAAGAGCGTACGGCAATATGAATGGAACTGAATGGAAGCAAAACGGCGGGATACCACGCAGGCCTAGCTGCACAGACGCCGTGGATCGAATCATACCATGCCAAGAGAAAGAGACACGCGGAAGAGAAGAGAATAGCACAGGTATAGCACAGATTTGTGGAACACTGTAATCTCAGTTAAGAGGTGCCAAGCCATCAGGCTTTCAGGAAGGATATGATATGGCATTGAATGTTTGTGCACGAGAGAAGGCTGACCAACAGAGCATCGTAGAGCTGAGAGAGGAAGGTAATAGTTCCACTCAATTTAAATGGTTGACACGAATACGGGCCAGAATACCGACCGGATTCATCGAAGTACGACTTGGCGTGCCGCTGCGGAGAACGGCTTGACTTGGCTAGTCAGAATATCAGGAAATGGCAAATGGCTTGCATCGAAAAGAGGTCGATGCTAAACGCGCCCCGTTACAATCATCATTTCCATCCTTGCATCAATCCGACTAGTCTTCGAATAACGATTTCGTCATCGGCCGACCTAAAGCTAACCTTGACTCTGCACAGATGAAAAGAAGGTGCTTGAGGGAAGTGCCGTCTGGAAGACATGGTTACTGCGAGTCCGCGGCACACGAGGCTAGTTATGCAGGTTGTGAGGTACAGGGCATGTGATCCTCGAGAGCAACCCTGTTGGTATTATGCCCTGCTGTATGGCAGTAAACGCCTCAGGTCAATTTGAAAGAAATGTGAAGCGACATTGATAAGTGGTAATGCATAACGAGTCTGGAGTGGTCGGAGGAACTTAACTTCCCTGCTGCCAGCCTAAGTGTGACCTTGACGAGTTCGCGATCTTCATATCCAAGCTTCAAGTTTCGTGGAATATGCAGAGTCACGGTCTCGTACTTTGAAAGGCGTCCACTCTCAAAGTGGGTGGCTGGAGTTTGACCCGAGTGTCCGTAGCGATCCGATGAACCGATTGAATCAGTCTGTTCATATTCAGTACTGGTTAAATTTGCCACGAGAACCAACGAGAATCGATGAATCCTAAATTTTGCAGGCTATTGCGAGGTCCGCAAAGCAGAAATGCGTTATGCAGTATCATAGCCAACATTATGCACGATATGTGAAATTTGTGAAACCTGGTCACCCTGTTGAACTTTGGGAGTCGGACTGGTGAATGAAAGTCAAGTTCGGAATGGCCGTTAAGTTATGCGGTGAGAGCCTTCCATATCACGATTTGATCACGATTAGTTGTTACCTCGTTGCTGTGATACAGTTGCCAGTTTACAGTAACCAAGCGAGCTATGTATGCTAGATTTCCGAGTCGGACCCAAAACTCAAGCTATCCGCGCGGTCCTGGGACAGGTCACAGCAGGGCTGCAGAACCCGCCTTGGGTAAACTACTGTGATATGGAGGCAAAAACGAAGATTGCTAAAGACCTTTGGAGGTCCAAACGTTCACATCACCATTGCAAAGCAGGCGTTCACGATGTTAAGGCACTGCGAGCCTGCACTATGGGGGTCTGGTCATCGATTTGTTCGGACTGGTGAGTTACTTGGTGCTACAGTGAAATTGAGCACCACCGTCGTTGATGCGGGCAAGCACGCCGAGGTGAGACCCTACTGTTACTTAGCTGTCTGTCCATCCAGATTCCAGGCACACATCACTTCAACTCCCTCCAGATTGATACCGAAAGCGGGCTGGCTGGCCCAGCGTGGTTTCGAATCTGCTAGTATAAGAAGGGGGACACTTGGAAATTTGTGGTAATCCCTCTCTCTACCTGCCAGTGCCACTTGTCAAGATCCCGTCCATTCCCTTGGTTTATACTTATATCAAGCTTTCAGTCCATTCCTTGATTCATACTTTACAATGTTCCGTGCCCTCTTCTTCTTGGGACTCACTGGTGTCACTTTGGCTAGCCCGAGCGCCCTACTCTCTCGACATGCTCTGCTCTCTCGGCAGTACCCTGGGGAGTCCGATCCTTCCTCTGACGTCTCGTGTCTCTCCCTTAGCAACAGCTGCAATGCGACCACTGTCGACCTCACCAACTTCTACAGCTACACCTCATGTATCATGCTCACGACGTGCATGGGGGAAAGTCCTTCTTACACATTGTCCGTGAGCCAGGCCCCTGCCAACCAGCCTCGCCTGACCGAGGAGGTTCGTTCCATCTTTATGAAACTACCTTCGTCCTAGGGTGTTGAACCTCAAATGTTCTACAGACGTTCTACTCCATGTCTGGAGGGAACACGTATATGACTCAGCAAAATTATGTTGACGCCTACTATTATGCGATCTCTGTCACCCCTGGCGGCCAGTATCCTGATAGGTATGTCCTCGACGAGGCCAAATCACCCCCGCCACCCGCTAAATATACTTAATCAAGCGTCTTCTACATCCAAAATCAGTGGGCGACTATCGCGGCGTGGGCTGGCTTCTGCGACACGTTGAACATCCCCTACAGTAACTTTGCAGTATGAGTCACAAAGTTCTCTTCATGACCTCCAATTTATGCCTTATTCTATAGGATTGGCTGGAATATTCATCCGTGGCTGGTGTCTGCGGAGTAGCGCAATCCTGCAATGCAACCATCGCGGCGACCTTGCCGCCTTGTGTCCCGCAACCCATCACTGACAACGGCTCGTGCGCCGAAATGCTTGCGCAGTGTCAACTCTTTGTTACTGGTGGCCTCTTCCAGAACGAGATCTGTGTCCTCGCCAGCTTTTGCTATGCATGGAGCAACACAGATGTCCTCCTCCGCAATGTGTACCCGTCCTACGACCCTGCGCCTACTACCGCTGAGGAGGCAAGGCTCTCCGAGGCTGTGTTTTACGATATGACCGGCGGTGCAGCGACGATGTCACAGCAGAATGCGATCGACGCTTACTACTCATCTTTGGTATGTCACAATCGCGGATAACCCTACCAAGCGTCGCTTATCTCTTTTCGAAAGACTGGTACATATAGTTCTTTAGGTGGACCCTTCGGAGCTGAGACCCCATTCAAGAGCGACTCTGACGGTCCATACCCCACGTCGTAAGTATTTCCTATGGGTACTATATCAAGAGCTCGCGCCTAATACCACTTGTTACTTAAGCGTTCAATATGTGATCGATTTCTGGAGCATCATCAGTGCATGGACCGGGTTCTGCGCCACCGGCGATATCCCCTACTCTAACCTCGCCGACTACCTCTCCTATGCTGCGGACAGCGGGTACCACCCGACCTGCTAAACTTCTCGCAACCCATAGGGTGACCGAGTTTGACCCATATCAACGATGCGGTCGTCTGTCTTTCTTTTAACTTACTTATTACATTCGGACTCTCGTGATCTTTGTTGTGCCTGGGCACTTTGGACATACCACGATACCTTGTTGTTGTTTTCTGGTGGGTCATAGTAATATATTACCCCTGGTACCATTGTCGTGAAGACGTACTACTTACTGAAAAACGAAGGAGTAACACATGCAAGCGTGACACGTACTATGGTAAGTTTCAACTTTCAGACGATGTTAGAAACAGGTCGTTAAATAGTCGGTCTGTGTGGGTAATGTTTTTCATGAGCGGATGATACCATCAGAGTATCTATCATTAATATGTATGCAATAAGTACGAAGCGCGTCTAGTCCACATCAGCATTCCCTTGCAAGGTGGGATTAGCATTAAGCACTGCATCTCTCCTCTTCCTCAAGGAGCTGGTGTACGCCTTACAGACCCACTTGAGATATGCCAAATCCGTCTCCCTCCCGTGCTCGGCTAACCGCGCATGGAGCAGGTCGACGTCACCAAATCCAATGAGGGGTGGAACGCGATCGTCCTTCGGGCCAACGGCCGATGTGAGCCGAATAATCGGTCGTGCGGTCGTTGATACTGAGGGCGTAGAGGAGGTTGGGTTCTTGAGCACTGTGCGTGTGGAGAGGATGGGTGGTTTGGCGAAGAGGGTAACAGTTGGGGATTTTGGGGGTGAGGACGCAGCGGATGCGGGAGGAGACATGGTATGTGAACTCGGGTGCAATTGAGCGGGAGGCTGGAGCAAAGCGGTGGGTGGGTACCGAAAAACGAACGCACGGAGCAGCACTAGAGCCCCATCAATGTCACCAGACCTACGAGCGAGTAACAATTTAGGATGAGAAATAGAGAGCGTCAATATCACCCACAGTAGAAGCACCCTCCTCATAGCCGCGTGCGCCCGTTCGATTAACCTAGCAAATGAACCAACAGTTGCTTTTCCGTTTATCGCAGCTTCCGCTTCGATAGCTTGCCAGAGTTTCCAAACATCCTGAGCCCACTGAGTTGCCACACGCCTGTCTTCGGCGCGCGCCAAAGTGCACCTCTCTAGAGCATTGACGTACGTGTGCTCGTCCGCTTTAAAGATCGGCTCTGACGATGAGCAATTTTGGCCAAAGAGCGAATTAAAAATTCCTTGTGATGTTTCGATGCCTGCATGTCGGTAGAAAACAGCCAGGTAAGCGTTCAAGAGAGCGGGTCTCAGCTCGACATGTGCGAATCTGCCACCAAGGACATCATCTGATCTCAAACCCCGTAACTCTTCCGGGGAAAGGCTTCTATCCCGAACAATCCTGTCGAAAAGTGTTCGTGCTTCTGCGATGACATCAGACGGTGTCTGGGGCGGTAGCCGGGAGAAGGAAGGTATGTTCTCAATCCGAGCATCGGTGGGCACCTGCGTTTCGTCAGTGTCCGCGTATGGAGGTGAATTGCCGGGGTCTGGGTCCTTTGTCTGAATGGCCTGGGTCGCGGATGCTTCTCCATTTGACACTGTGTTATCGTCGACGAGGCGAGTCGCGTCTCTCCTGAACGGCGGTTTGTATGATGCATACGTGTGGAAGACATGCATCATTAGCTCAGCATCTACGATTGCAGTTTCCACACCATCACCTTCCCTACCTCCTCGTATAGCTTCTGCAAGAATCCACCTGGCCTTGTAAAGGTCACCAGCGCGCTTGCAACCCTCGAGCAAAGCACACCATAAGCCCCTCCCGCTGATCCCGGAATATCGGTCGCCCATCTCCCGTGCGAGCCTGATGCCCTCCCCTAGCCATTCTTTCCCGGCCCGGCCGCAGACTTTTATGATAGCTTCGTACGCTCCTCTGGTAGGCTCGACACGGTTCTCTTGCATCTCGGTCCACATATCTAAAGCACGTTCTGGTTCCGGTCGAGTGAACGATCCGCATGCTCGGATCATCAGAGCGTAAAGACGGGCGTCTGGTATAGGATGTGCAACATAACGCATGTGTGCGAAAAGATCCCAAGCCTGTCCTTGTGCAGCAGCACGTCCAAGTCCTGAGTCGGTGGAGGGTGATGTATGAACATTGAAAAGGGCAGAGACAGCCCTGGTATAGGATTTCATTGGGGCAGGATTTCCAGCGGCCTCGTAGTGATGCAATACCGCAAGCGCACTCGTTGGAAACTGTTGACTGCTCGAAAGAGAGGTTGGTGAGACTTCGGAAGGAAGTGACGCTTTCACGATGTGAGCTTTGACATGCAAATCACGCTGATTTTCGGTCGGCGGTCCTTTTGGGATATCAGGGTGAGCAAATTATTCATTAAGGGGACAAATCCATACCAGACAGGACGCGAGCCATAAATGACTCATAACAGCGCGTCTCGCCGCGGTTGGCGTGTTCTGCAAGGACCGCGTCGATGCTCTCATTCGGGAGCAGAAGACAATGCCCTCTGTCGCGTGACAAGTGGTTTAGCATACGATTTACTGACATCGTCAAATCTCACCTGCATGAGGCAAACAGCCTGCTCGGCAGCAGAGATATCATGGTGGTATACCTGACAATCCATTATATTAGATGATCGTTCGAAGTGGTCAATGAGAAAAGACGTACGCAGAACCTGACCAGAGACATCCATTCGCCTTTAGACAGTATACCAACAGGAACTCGTGCCGTGTTGTCTTTTGGGACCGCCTCGACCTTGGCTTCGTCAATGATAGCCCGGGCGACGTCCATTCGACCTAGTGCGACTTCGAGAAGATTCACGATACGAGCATGTTGCTGAACGTTCTCGACATTAGGCGTTGCGACCATCACTTCACTGCCTCGTAAACTTGATAGCTTTTCTGCAAGCCCTCCCTCCAGTGGTCCCTCTGAAGCAGCGACAAGGGCACTAACTAGTCGTTCCTCTACGTCAGTCATTGAGACTTCGTCTCTGCGCCTGAGTTCTGCTGGGTTGACCTCTGGTTGATGACTGGGTGGAAGTACCGGATCGAGTTGCATTAGATCTTGGTACAGAGAGAAAAGCTCTTCGTCAGAGAGTTCCGGAATGCCTTGTGTTGCGCCAGTTCCAGCCTTTGGTCTGGTCAGTATGGGCCTGAGTGCACAAATCCAGGAGTCAGCATACCTCGCCCTCCGTGATCAAATCGTTGCTGACTTCCTTCAAACGTTGGACTTTGAGTTGCAGGTCGGTCATGGGAGGCGTTGTATCTGCAGGAAAACTCCGGGGCACTCGATCTATCGACCGGTTTGGTCGTCTGACGGAAAGAGAGGCGACCCGTCGGCGTTTCCGATGTCTGAGTCATAGGATGAGTCGTGAACGTGGACTAAGAAAGGGACGAAACCATACCGCGACGAGGTAGGCTGAGCATGGTCAAAGCTTGGTGGAGGAACCATAGGCTGTCGCGTTGGAGCTATGGCGACGACCTGGTGCAGCATTCGTAAGAGTTGAACGGATCTGCGTCGAGGGCATGCATGGAAGAAAGAAAGGGTGAAGTCTAGGTGACCTGGGTGAGGCTTTGCGACGAGCATATCGAGGACTCGTTGGGTATAGCTCTCATCGAAAGCACCTGGAAAGATGGGCAAAATATTATATCACGTGACACGCGTAAAAGCACCAGGGCTCGCGACCCTCTTCACATGACCAATCTGCCCAGATTCAAGGCTCCGAATAATAGTATAGCTGCAGTCCACACTTGATCTCCAGATGTACAATTTCTTTCACTTGTGGTCTAATTGCTTCTAGACAGCGTACACCCTCATCAGTAGTAGTATGATTAAATAGTGCTCCTGACAACAGCTCAAAGCTTGGGCGCTTCAACGAACGAAACACCCTAAGTGAGATTGGTTTGAGACTCGACAATTAGATTATTTGATGCTGTCAACTTGCCTTCTGGATGTTGGTCGCCAGCTCTGGCAATGCAGCCTTGATGAGCGCGGTCTCAGCAGGGGTAATACTGCCTAAAGTGTTGATCTTCTTCACACCGTTGGGCTGCACAATCACCAAGCAAACGGGTCAGCTCACAGTACGAGCCTTATCATGAAGAGAGAAATCATACCCCGAGTTCGACAGGTGCAGAGAAGTACTCCAGATCCTCCCCGAGCTCCTTCTTGAGGGCCTCTCCGCCGGCTTCATCAGCAGCGAGGTTGACATAGGTGGGTGCAACGAGGCCCGTCTCGCCATTGAGAGCACGGATGACCTTGGCCGCGAACTCTGCTCCAGCGTAAGCCATAGAAAGTGTGGCTGAGCCGGCACCATCTTTAGCCTTGACAACTTCGTCACCACCAAATTGGATGCGGTTGACTAGGGCATCAAATTTGGATTGCTCAAGGCTGGAGGGAAGAGGGTGCGAGGATTGCGAAAGGAGAGGAACGATCTACAGGTTGTCTCCAAGTGAGCACCAAGGTAAAGAGCTTTGCGAAATTGATACAAACAGTGACACCGCTGTGGCCGCCTACAACTGGGACGGTCACGGAAGGAGCCAGAGAGAGGTCCCCCAAGATCTCCGACACAAAGGTCGACGCACGGACGACATCAAGTGTCGTAACGCCAAAGATCCTAAATATTCATGTCAGTGATGCCTATAGGACTGGTATGGTTTAGTGCCAGCACCTCTTGGGATCAAATACGCCGTGCTTTTTGAAGACTTCAGCGACGATCGGGACTGTGGAGTTTACGGGGTTGGAGATAACAAGTACAAATGCTTTTGGGGCTGTCGTTGCGATGCCAGTAGCAAGATCGCGCACGATTCCAGCGTTGATCTGAAATATCGATGTTAGCCATATAAATCGGGTGCAGGGCAAATAAAATTGGTCATACCTTAAAGAGGTCATCGCTGCAAGCGGCGAATAGTACAGTTAGATGTTAGTGAGCTCAGCGCCAACGCTCGTCCGAGCTACGCACCGAGTCATCTGAAAAAGTACGTGAAAAGCTGTTAGTGTTCATACCAGAGACAACAGAAAGGATCGGCTCACGCCAGGTTTTCTCGGGATACCAGCGGGGATGACGACAACATCTGCACCAGTAAGGGTCTTCTTGAGGCCGTCGTCTGCGGGAAGGTATCCCTCGACTTTGGCAGGGGTCGCGATGTGAGACAAATCGACAGCGACACCGGGGGCATTCACGATATCATATAGGGCGAGCTGCAAGCCATATCAAGGCCCGCGTCGGATGAGGCCCCGGTTGGACAACGTACCTCAGTTACGAGAGGGTTAGCCTTGAGCAGGAGGGACAAGGGCTGGCCAATACCGCCTGCATCGTCTCTTGTCAGAGTTGTTCAAGGCTACTAGTGGGCAAGTTACCTGCAGCACCGAGAACGACAGCTTTCACCATGTTGTACTGAGCAAGGGACGACGGATTGCGGGGGGAGGGGGGTGTGGGTAAGGACTGGTCTTACGAAATGTTCTGATCACTGATGGTTTATCTACCCGCACCTTGTCGGGTAAAATCGGTTTAGCCAAATCGAGTTGAGTTACAAAAAACGTGTATATTCACATGACCAGGTTATTCACGCCACTCATTCGCCATGGGTGCCCCCAAGCATCATTCACTGTTTCGACCATGTCCTCTACTGAAAGTTGGCCCGAACTCCATGGAGAGCCATTCATTTCTATACGTGAGACCATCGCTTGGCTACCTTCAACTCCTGCTTTCGAAGATTCCGACGTCCTTGTCCTTTCCTCCCGATCGACTTCTCCAGGAGTTGGTAGCACACTATTTTACCTGGATCTGCGCCTCTCCCTTCCACTCTCCAAAACTAGCACTGTCAGCTGGGGATTAGCTGGGCTTCGCCATACACTTTCGATCGCACCAGATCCAGTCCGACACAGGTGGGACCACACAACCATTGACTCACGTGGGGATGGACACGCGGATGAGGGAGAAGTGATAAGGCGTGACGGGAGAGAATTTGAGACTGGTGTCGGAATCAATCCTGCAACAGGACAGCAAGAAGCCTACGAGGAAATCTGGAGGTGGGGGTGCATTCTGTGACGCGCCGTGCAAGTAATTTAGCAATCTATTTCTTTGACTCTAACCTGCAGGGACGAACTGCTCCCTGAGGGATCGTCGTACATCTTCGTCACCTCTTCACCTACTACGGAGGTAGCCACCGCTGTCATGGCAGTGTTGGGCCCCTATGCACTTGCACTCTCACAAGAACCGGAGACACCAGGCGGTCCAACACGGTTTCATGCTGTCCGCATGGACCATCGGCCTACTTCAACACAAGGCACCGAGGCGCCGTGGAGTGTCACTTTCTCAACTGGTCATGCAGAACAGGAAAAGGAGCTGAGTGACCTCGTGGAATTGGTGGGCCAGGGGCGTAAGTGCAACCGGGGTAGCGAGGTGGGTTTGGGATCGAGAACCTGGACGGTGTGGGATGCAGGGCAGCAAGGAACAGGTGACAAATAGCGTGTTACTGCGTCCCATTAAAAAGTAACTTCTTTCCGTTGCGACTGAAGATTTCACCGATAAAAATAAAAACGCCAAAGTTCAGTGGCTGCCGGAGGTATACTGAGTCTTCGTACCGTGAGGGGCGCCGAAAGTGTGTCATTAGAGATGGACTTCCTTCCCGGTGTGCCAAGTAGTAACCCACCTCCATACCACTCGATCCATCGAGAGTTGGCAGAAAGGAGTCCGAACTTAGCGTCTACGTGCAAGTCGTAGCAAAACCGCCAGGTTATTCAACCGTCAGTCACATCTTTTTGGTGACCGACTGTGTGACCGGTCGTTTCTGCACACATCCGAGGAGACACGCCATGCCTGGTCATTGACTGTAGAGCAAGTACAGTTCATCCGAGTCCTCGTATATCCATAACTGTAAGGACGTACAGTAACTGTACTGCAACGAGACTGAAACTTCCTTCACACTGGATTACGTAAACCAGGGTTCTCGTTCTCAATTTCCCAGAGTGTACCTCTCCAACGACTGAGAATGACCTCTCTGCCAGGTTGGCCTCTACTACATGGCATTCCGACCATCCAGAAGAGGGTCAGTATCGCTCGGCCGCCATCCCTGCCGTTCGAGGATTCGGACGTTTTAGTGCTTTCATCTCGATCAACCTCACTTGATTTGACGTCTGTTGGGACCGAGGTCCTTTATCTCGACCTTCGTCTTTTCTTACCCGTCACGGAGACCACGGGCATCAATTGGGGATTTGCTGGTTTGAGACAGACCATCCCACTTGTTGAGGAGCAAGAGGGCCCCGCCGTGCGGTATCGCTGGGTACATACGATTGATTCACATGGGAGCGGTGAGCCCCCGGATGAGGGAACGATGGTGAGACGGATCAATGAAGACGGAGAGGAAGTTGAAGTTGAGACTGGAGAGGGGCTGAACCCAGACACAGGTGAAATGGGGATTTACGAAGAAGTGTGGCAGTGCGTTCAACCCCTAAATTCTACCTTATGGTGTTGCTCACCAGCCTTACCTGTTAATCCGTCTAATTCAACCCTGAACTTGTCGTTTCTGATACTACGATGGATGCTCTTAAAGAGAACAACATGCTCCTTCGGGCACCCCATTCGCGTTCCTCATGTCCAGTACAAACCCCAACCTGTCCACCAGATTCATGGCGGTCCTTGGACCTCACGCAATGGCCCTTTCACAAGGAGACATTGAGGATGAATCTTCACCTGCTCGTGGCAGCGCACCGGGCGTGTTTCATGCGGTGCGCTTACGGAGTGACAAGCCTGGGAGTTCGAGGGGGGAAAGAGCACTCCCCAACTACGAACCAGTATTTTCGACAGGATGTCATACCCTCGACAGTCAGCTTGCAGCACTCGTGGACGCGCTTGGAGAACGTCAGAGAGGGGGGAAGGAGCTGTGGCAGCGAGGCGAAAGTGTAGTGTTGACGAGCAACCAACAAGGAAAGCCGTTGACTTGGATCGTGTGGGATGCAGGCCATGTTCATGGTTGAGCTATGATCTTTACGTCGAGAGACATGGGATGAGGAAAGGAAATAGCAAGTGGTTTGCTTTGCAGAATGCTGAGATTCTCCAAAAATGTAGAGTCCTCGTGGTAGGTCCTTTCCTTGAGCTTGAGATCCGTCTAAGGATGTTGCAATTTCTAATTGCGCTGCTCAAATCGGAGCAGAAACTCGGGTCTACTGACGATAATACCCCTTTTTTTTCCAGGCAAGACGACCAAAGGTTACCACTCTACAGGGTGCCAGTGAGAAGGCGAGCTTGGTAATCGAAGTTACCCTCACCCTCTAGCACTCTATGGTTGACGGACTTGTTCCAAGGCTAAGACTAATTTCACGGTATGTTGCTTCTCTGTCACTCTTCATTGACATTGTCTGTACACGGCCCCGAACGGCAGGCTGTAACTTACAGAAGAGACCCCTCCCTGCTGCTCTGCTTCCTGGAGATGTTTAGAAACATCTTGCATCACCACAGTTAGGCAACCAGGTATTTCGAGTTCAGACTTAAGAATCACGTCTAGTTCATTGTAATACCCCAGCATCTAGTGTTGTGGACCGCCACCTGATGATGAGACTGAAGGAAGCCAAAGGATAGCCCATCGATCGCGGGTCGCTGGGCGCCCTAGGCAACGACCTGAGTGTTGCACGCACTCTGCATATCCTTTGGCTTCGGCATCTTTACTTCTTGATGTTTTCCACAACATTTTTCGCGTCTTCTGAGTTGGGCTGTCTATCAGGCTCCGAGTCCTTCCGTTCGGCCGTCAGATGGCACGGTAGGTAGATAGTTGGAACCTAATGTACCTGACCTTGTGTTATATTATAATAGACACCACGGCATGTCGTTCGTTCACCTTCGAGATAGTTATTGATTGAGACAAGGGTCCAAGTCATCACCTATGCTACAACTTGGCCAGGTGTCCCAGCAACAAAAATCACATTTCGAGTGGTTTGAACTTAGTGAAGTGATCGGGCAAGGAGGCTCTTTGGAGCTTGAGCGGCGAGTCATATACATACTCGCAATGGTTCAATTGCACCATGAGATATGAAGTGTCGCCCTTATCCATTACAAGTAAACGCAGACCCGTGCTAACGCGTACATAAAAGTAGCGAGTGGATGGTGTTTGGCTGCGTTCCGAGTTGTGATGCGTCGATCCTGGTTACTCGGATCTGCTCCGCTCTCCTCGGGCCGTTGTTGGGGGCTTTCGGACGAACACACAGGCGCCTATGGACGAACGTGCCTCTCCGTCGCGTCTCGGAGTCGAGATCTCCGAACACCAGGATGACCGCAGCGGAACCGCAGCTTGCTAAAAGTGGGTCCCTGCGAAGGAGAGGCAAGGCCTTGTCAGCATCACCATTTAGGTAGAGACTTGGGACTAGGGCGCTCGCAAAAGCCTATCTCTGGTGTGTAGCGGTAAGAGCATAAGTCTCGAAGTTTGTGATCCAGGATGCAACCCCCATGGGCTCAGGCTGATGCCTTGTTTAACTTGTCGCCGGATCGCCAGGGTAGTCTGGACTTTGCATTGTGCAACAAGGGAGTTACGAGTCTGATGACCGTGCTGGCAGGGCAGGAGCGGTGTCAAGCGGTCGGGTTCGGACGGACATCCGTTGTCGTCATTCACGCTGCTTATGTACAAAAAATCCACTTTATGGTGGACCTAAATTGACAGCGTGGGGGACCTGGGGAGCCGGAAGTCTGTGGAGTACGTTGGGATGACAGGTTAGACTACAGTCCGAACGAAAGCCGACTGTTATCGATGGTAGCACAGTAGTTGATATAAAATCTCACTAGATGTCTTCGCTGTTTCTCAACAGAGTTATCCGTCGGAGTCCTGCCCACCCGAAAAGACACGAAAGACGATCAGCCATGCGCACGTTCACACAATTTGGTCGATGCGGCGGGCGATGCAGGTTACTATCATTTTGTATCCTCCCATGCACGTAATATCAGTGTAAACTGGGACTGGATGGCGGAAATACCGTGCACTATACAGCGGACCTAATGAAGACGCTAGACTCAGTGGGATTCAAGTGGGATTTATTCGATGGGGTTTTCCATTGCGGGATGGTGCAGGAGTCTGGCAGTGACGTTGACAATGATCTAAACTCCGATCACGCCGATTAGATACGCTGTTTAACCATATATAAAAGTTACTAAAACCCGATCCCTTCCACATCCTCTACATTCCCGAACTTCATCCCACCCAACAAACACAACAATGGTGAGCATCATTTTACTCGTCCATCTTATCTCTGATCAACGTCTGGCAGGTCAAAGTCGGAATCAATGGGTACGTTCCCTCCTTGTATCTTTCGAGGAAATAGTCTACAATCAGATCTAATCATGTCTTGATCGCGTGTCTTTTCTTAAAGATTTGGTGGGTCACATGCAGCGTAATACTAGTTAATGTCTCTGATGTCACATCGCAGGCCGTATCGGTCGTATCGTCATGCGCAATGCGCTTGAGAACCAGGAAATTGAGGTCGTCGCCGTGAACGAGTATGTAATTCGCCTAGGCTCGCAGGCCCGCAACTAACTCCATATACTTCTCACAGCCCTTTCATCGATCTTGACTACATGGTATGCATTCCGCTCTTGTCTCCGACTTGAGGTGACTTAGCCAATTTTCAGGTCTATATGTTCAAGTATGACTCCGTTCACCGTCGCTTTGAAGGCGATGTCTACGCTCAGGATGGCAAGCTTTACATAAATGGAAAACCCATCACCATCTTCGGTGAACGTGACCCCGCTAACATCAAGTGGAGCGATGTTGGTGCCGAGTACATTGTTGAATCTACCGTGAGTACCCTATAACCAGCGGACAGGGGCGACGCTGAATCAACTTTCTGTCAGGGTGTCTTCACCACCACCGAAAAGTAAGCCTTTAGTATCATGAAGCTAGATATGATCTCACATTTTATCCGTTACTCAGAGCCTCCGCTCACTTGAAGGGTGGTGCCAAGAAGGTCATCATCTCGGCACCTTCCGCTGACGCACCCATGTTTGTTTGTGGTGTCAACCTTGACGCCTATGACCCTAAATACACCGTCATCTCCAACGCCTCCTGCACGACCAACTGTCTTGCGCCTCTTGCCAAGGTCATCAATGACAAATTTGGTATCGTTGAAGGTCTCATGAGCACTATCCATGCCACCACTGCCACCCAGAAGACCGTTGATGGCCCTTCTTCTAAGGATTGGCGTGGTGGACGTGCTGTTAACAACAACATCATCCCCTCCAGCACCGGTGCCGCCAAGGCTGTCGGCAAGGTCATTCCTACCCTCAATGGCAAACTTACGTGAGTTTGGAGCCCAGATATACTACGAATCCGCCGCTTACATCGTTTTCTTTCCAGTGGCCTTTCCTTCCGTGTCCCCACTCTAGATGTTTCCGTCGTAGACTTGGTTGTGCGCCTCGCCAAGCCTACGTCCTACAACGAAATCAAGGCTGTCATGAAGGCGGCCTCCGAATCTCCCGAGTTGAAGGGTGTCCTTGCGTACACCGAGGATGCTGTGGTCTCCACCGACTTCGTCGGCCACCCTGCCAGCTCCATTTTCGACGCAAGCGCAGGCATCATGTTGAACGAGTCCTTCGTCAAGCTAATCTCGTGGTACGACAACGAGTGGGGCTACTCACGACGTGTCTGCGACCTTTTGGTGTATGCTGCCAAGAAGGACGCCGAAGCCTCGGCTTAAGCGTCCTGAGGGCAGTGTCATTCAGGGGTAGAGAACGCCGGGTGTAGGACTATGGGTTTCTGAGTGAAGGTAGATAAGGAGGTGGAGTATGAGTCAACGTTGACTCGAGGGAGACTCTTTGGACCTCTGATTCACGTGTCCCCGCTGTATAGAATTCACAAAAACTGTACTTCACGATTGTAACTGCAGCGTATTACCTGTGGGTCGGACTCTCACAATAGATTCTTGCCTCAACTTCCTCGTACGGCGCGATTACCGAAATTCATGACTTTGAAAGCTACAGTATTTGTTAGGTCGTCTAATCGAGCAAACCAATTTGAATATGAGACCTTTCAGGAGTCAGGACTGCTGCGGTGGACCTAAACGTCTTTGCCAGGTGTGGGCTGTGCTCTGGATCCTGTGCGACAAAAACCAAATACATCCGTCCATATACCATTTTGCACGGTGACGCCTTAAAACCTGAAATTTGGCAATGGGTCGGCAACATTGCTGGAGGGACCTTGTGTTCATAGCTTCGAAGGGTTGGCAAACAAAGAACTTCGAGAGGGTGTTCAGGACGTCACTGAGTGGAGGTCTTGATCACTCCACTGATGGCCAGGATGCAAGTTAGTTATCACAAATGCCACTTCAAATCGTAAGAAATTATGATATGATACACAACGAGTATTATGGGTGAGGACAAAAAGGCGGCTCCTGAGCAACAATGAAGGCACATTCATCGCAATGAGCTTTCGTTGTCAGAGGTGATACTCACCACCTGACAGTGTCAGACGCCAGTCTCTGACATTATGTTTCTGGTTGCATGCCACATCAAAAAGGCTCTCCGAAACTGGTCGCATGATATGAGCAAAGCGACCACTGAAAAGACGATGAGGACTATATCCATCTTGCTATGGGGGCCGATAATACCGTAAACGAGCATGAGAATGGCTGAGCTGGAACGTTGTTAGTAGAACCAGTTGTCAAGATAATACGAATTGACCGAGGTAGTTGGTGCTTACGCTAAAAAGAAATTTCCAACTATACCTAGAAAAGTCAAATGTGAGACTGGCTGCGACAACTCCACTGAGACTACGCACAATAATACCTGACAAACGAGTGGTAGGGTTAGTTTAATCAGAGCTAGAACTCGCCGTATCTGCAGGGAGGAACTCACAGTATCCTCTCCTTTATGACAGTCATGGTGAATGGTATGCATCCCTGGCTAACTGATGTCAGGTTATATATGAACGTGCTAGCCTAGAGGGAGTTGTGCGACAGGTTAGTAACTGCGCACAGTGCGCTGACTTGGCCTGTGGGGCTCTAGGGATAATATGCTTGGCTACAAAGCGCCTTGGCTTTGCGGTCCTTCGAACCTGTCAAATGCGGCACTGAGTAGCGAACAAGCCAGGATTCCACTTGGCGCTGAGTAGACGTGCTATTAAACTCTAATATCGAGGGCGTTCAAAACGTCAATGAGTGGCGGTCTTGATAGTCTTGGTGGTGTCCAGATGGGCCACTTCAAAGTTCATAAGAATTGAGATACGTTACAGGATGCGAATGAGTGTGGAAGAGAGGCAGTTGCTCAGTAACAATGTAGGCACCTTCATCACAGTTGAGCTTTCAGTGCGAGAGATGAAGCTCGCCCCCTCACAGTGTCAGACGTTAGTCTCCGCCAATTTATTTCTCGTTGCATGCCAGATCAAAAAAGCTCTCCAAAACTGGTCACATGATATGAAGAACGTGACTGCTGAAACGAACAACCACTGAATATGTCCATCTTGCTATGGGTCCCGGTAATAGCGGAAACAAGCATGAGAATGGCTGAGCTGGAACGTTGTTGGTATCGAGGAGTTAGGACGAGACCGTACGAATTGACTGAGGCAGTTTGCGCTCACATCAGAAATAATACTCCAACTATGCCTAGAAAGAATCACAATGTGAGACTGGGTGCGACAATTTCAACGAGACTCCGATGTGTACGCACAATATCTGAGAAAAAACGAGCGCAAGTTGTAGGGATAGTTTAGTCAGAGTTAGCCCTTGTCCGCAGCTGGAGGAGGAACTCACTGTAGCGTCTGATTTGTGGTAAACATGGTGAATGGTGCGGGTCCCTTCCTGCATGGTGTCAAGTTAAATATGAATGCGCTAGTCGGGAAAGGGAGTTGTGCGATAGGCTGGCAATATTACACACAGTAACATAGTTACTGCACTGATACGGCCTGTGCAGTCGCTCGAACGCTCAAGGGCTAATGTGCTTCTGGCCCATGGTTGCACGAATCGGGGAATCGTACGATTCAGAGTGCTCGCGCGCACTGACGGAAGATGATTTATAATCAACGCCAGAGCCTCTAAAATCAGCGCCAACCGCACTGGGAATCGTACTACGGAGCATCCTTACTGGCTTTGCACCTAGCAATGGCAACACTGAGTATCAAACTCTCTTAGTATCTGAACCCTGAACCTTGATTGAGTCCACATAGGTAGAATCGGCTGCAGGACCATGTGATGGATAGGGCGAATATGAAAGAGTCGCGATATTCGCCTGGTCGTAAACCTGCCATGTGATAATTGACCAGAATGAGTACTAGATGTTGAGAGTGAGAGGCCTCATGCACATGGGGTCAATGTGAAGTGCCAGTGCCATTGGATGCTTAGTCATCACTGCTCTTACGTGTCAAGATTCAAGAAACATTATAGCCACGTCGACTATTACCCTTTTCAAATTCTGTCAACTTGAAGAGGTGGTGCAGATGCTCGTCCGAGTCGTGTTCTTCTGGTGAATTGCGCTACTCTCGCTTATTATTTCTCGTCATGCATAGTTTCTCTCTACGGAGAGCTCTCTGCCTCTTCGTTCTCTTCACGCTTCTCGAAAACTCATTAGCCGCGGTATTGGCCATTGACTATGGCTCCGACTGGATCAAGGCCTCGCTAATGAAGCCAGGCTTGCCCTTTGACGTCTTGTTGAACAAGGACTCTAAGAGAAAGATACAGTCTTCGGTAGCTTGGAAACGAGATGACCGACTAGTTGGAACTGACGCTGCCAACCTCGTACGTGTCTTCCCATCACCTATGTCCCGACACGTACCCAAAGCATTTTCCAGGCCTCACGCTTTCCTTTGGACTCATTCTCATCTCTTAAACTTCTTCAAGGCGCGCCGTACGACTCGCAAGCGGCCTCTTACTTCTCACAAATATCCACCTCCGACATCGTCAAGTCACCCCGGTCCACTGTCTCGTTTAGACAAAGTGATGGCACCGAATGGAGTTCTGAAGAACTCATTGCCATGCAGCTCTCCTATGTGAAGCAACTCGCAGAAAGTCTTGCCGGGGAACCCGTTCGAGACGTCATCCTCACCGTCCCACCCTACTACTCGCAGTTTGAGCGTGATGCCGTCGTGGATGCAGTGGAGATCGCAGGCATGAAAACGCTTACGTTGATCAACGACGGCACAGCCGTAGCAGTCAACTATGCAATGACGCGAACCTTTTCGTCAATTCCGGAGTACCACGTTATCTATGACGCTGGCGCGTCGTCCACGCGTGCAACTGTCGTTTCTTTTGTGAATGCCGAAGACCCAAAAACCAAGGCTTCCTACCCTCAAATTTCAGTTCTTGGCGTAGGTTTCGACCGATCCACAGGCGGTACCGACCTCGATCGAAGGCTGAGGGAAATCCTCATTGAGAAGTTCATCACTCAACACAGGCGGGATGTCCGCATGGACAAGCGCGGCATGGCGAAACTATGGAAGGAGGCGGGTCGCATCAAGGCAATCCTTAGTGCTAACACGGAAGCAGTGTCAACGGTATATATCCCTTGTCCTCGCTCAATTTACAATGACCTGACACAAGGATCGCGTAATAGGTGGAGAGCGTTGCTTTTGACGTAGATTTCAAGACTACGGTTACCCGTGAACAGTTCGAGAGGGCGTGCTCTGACTTACGCAGCCGCTTTGCCAAACCTATTTACGACGCTCTGGCCAGTGCTGGTTTATCATTGGTATGTCGTGTCTACGAATCACTAGTGTTGCGCTAACCTGCCGTAGGACCAAGTATCCTCCGTAATTCTGACCGGTGGAAGTTCACGGACGCCGATGATCCAGGCTGCAGTTAAAGCAGCTGTTGGAGAGTGAGTCCCCTGGCGTCGGTCATTTGAAAACGCTTAACAAACTTCCGTCCAGGGATCGGATAGCACTGAATGTCAATGCTGATGAAGCTGCCGTCCTTGGTACATGCTGCCTTGTTCTATACCCTGCACCTTTAACTGACCAGTGTCTCTCCGTGACAACAGGTGCTGCGCTTCATGGTGCCTCCCTGTCACGCCAGTTCAAGACCAAAGATATACGCATTTCCGATATAGCAACGTACGATATACAAGCCTCTTACTTCGCCTCCAGCCTCGAGTCACGGACCATCCATTCCTCAATCTTCCCGAAAGGCACCAAATATGGCACCCGCAAGACCTTATCGTTCAAGCGCAAAGAGGACTTTTCCGTCTGGTTTGACTACAAGGACGAAATTGCTTCGTACGTCTCCCGCTTTCTTACCTGCCTGCATGTACCAATATCGAACGCGTGAAAAATGCAGCGGCTTTCCTCGCGAGATCCTCCAAGTCCAAATCAGTGGCGTTGCAGAAGCAATAGACGAGCTCACTGAACGTGGCGCCACCGACCCCATCGTCAAAGTCACAGTTGCCCTGTCCGAATCTGGCTTTGCCTCCGTCAAGGAAGCGATTGCGGACGGCGAAATAAAGGACGAGTCTCTCACAGGTATGTAAACTCTGATGCATTCCTTCCTCGATCATCGAACAAGTACAGGGAGGCTGAAGGGGCTGTTTGGTGGAGCTTCAGGGGAACAGGAAGTGCTAGAAGATATGGAGCGGCAGGGCGGTGGTGCGGAAGGCGAGGCTCAACAGGCCAGCGCGTCCGCCAAAGAGAAGAAGGTCAAGGGGGACAAGAAGGACTTGAGCACTATTCCTCTGGAAGTGAATGTGGAGTTCTCGAGTCTTCCCCCAATGTCAGTGGCAGAGAAGCGTGCATCTCACGACCGGTTCGTCCATCTCACTTCCGGGTTTCTCTTCATCTCACTAAGTTGTTTGCCTTGATCAGACTACGTGCGATTGACAGGAAGGAAGCCTCGAAGCAGGTTCGTGAGGAGGCACACAATACCCTAGAAGCATACCTTTACAAGCTCCGCGACGTCCTCAATGACGGACCTGACATGCCCTTCATGAAATGTTCGAAACCGTCCGAAAGACAGGCGATCTCGCAAAAGCTTACCGAAACCGTCTCCTGGCTACATGAGGAAGGTGAAACAGCTGATACCACTGCACTATGGGAAAAGCGCGGCGCACTAGAGTGCGTACACGTTCATCTGCTGCTGGCATATGCACTATCATTGCTAACTGTATTTCAGGTCCCTCGAAAGAGCCATCGTACACCGATACAAAGAAATAGAAGCCTTCCCGGAAGCCCTCAACAACAGCCAAAAGTGGAATTGGTCCACACGCCTCTTCCTCGCCGAAGCACGCGCAAACGTCACTGCTGAAGAGGCTGCTGACATCCCCTCGAGATGGACGTCTGTAGAGCTCGACGCGCTAGAGGCCGCATTGAAGGAGCACGAAATATGGTTAAACGACGGCGTCGAGAGACAGAAACACGTGAAGATGAACGAAGACCCTGTGATTGAGACGAGGGACATGAAAGAGCGAGCTAAGAAGCTCGAGATGCATTTGCAGAGATTGGTGAAGAGGAAGGCACCAAAGGTGAAGAAGGCGTCGCCATCGAAGTCGGCGGGGTCGGATGGGTCGTCGGGGTCAGAGCCGAGACAGACTAATTCGGATAGACAGGCTGGACATGACGAACTGTAAATGCGAGTGGCTCGTTATTTAGAGGAATAGACGACATTCATACCATTCACATTCAGTCGTGATCTCCTTGGTGCGTTTGGCTGGCTTAGAATGCTGACCCTCCTATGGCGTCTTCAAGCCTTCAGGTGACAATGATCTGTCCCGGCTGTCATGCATAACTGGTATGTGCCATCTCACCACGACCCGTTTCTTTTCACGTCATTAACGATATCTTCAACAGTGGGCGGACGAGGCGTGTGCTGAAACCTTCTTTCTGTTAACTTACATGGCGATCTTTTGTGAGAGCTGAGATTAAAGCTATGCGATGGTCAAGTTCATACACCCAGTAACGTCTTCGTTTCGTACCAGCCGCATCCTCAATGAACTTGGCGGGATGTTATTTGTCTCCGGGCTCAGCTCAAGCCAGCAATAAGCAAAAGCAACCCCTGCCAGACCAAACATTACGGAAATCGTGTCACAACTGGCCACGACGACATAGTCCCTTTCTCGCTCATACAGATCATCCGCATTGGTTTATTTTGACTGACGCGAACACTAACAGCCTTATGATCCATCAAGATGTATCAAGCTCCTCAGATACCGGTCCTAATCAAGCGCCACTTCTCCGAACTTCAGGCCTCAAAAACGCTGAGGGAGTTCAACATTCAGAGCGCTACTGGTATTCAACGACACAGACCTGCCTTTTCGCCCAGGCCGTCATGCATCATTACCAGACGGTTTTCATAAACGGTCTTCAAGTTGGAAACCTGTACACGACAATCATTATCACCCTTTGATTGATTGTCACAGCAGTTTACGACCGCTGGCTTCCTTCGCGTGCTCGCTGCCGAGATCTATTCTGACGATTTCCTAATTCACTGGTTAGCTCAATGCGTCAACTTAATGGTCGTCGTGTGGGATGACGCGACGTCTAATCTGCAGCCAAGACACCCGAGGCCCAGAACAGCTCGTCTCATGCAACTTCTCGCGGAAGTGCGAACGGACGTAGAGATAGTGAACGATTGAGTGAGTACCGCGCTGTAGGGTCTGGAGATTCCTCGCCTATGCATGTTTAGTCAGGCTGTCATCTGAGATCGCAGGTCTAACTTGAAGGTAGAATGTTTTCGTCACCGACCTGGATGCGGAAGGACGGGGGGAGCTGGCGATCATATGCTATGGTATAAGGGCGATGCGATCCTGTGGAGGTGTTCGGTCGTGATACAACTCTCGAGTCCAGGATAGACTAATTAAGGAATGTAAACGCCTCAAGTTCGGCAGGGGAAGTAAAGCTAGCTATTTTGGAGTTTCCGTAGTAAATGTTTTTGGATGATCTCACTTCATCAGTGTTTGTTAGTGCTTGCGACGCGGTGTAACCTAGCACTGGTAGGGTCAAGCAGGGTAAAGTACGCCGTGGATATATACTATCTTGGTAGACCACGATCCATTTCCTCCACATTACCTATTGCTTCTGTACGCCAACCTTCTCGTTGTGTACATATTGCGCAACAACCATAATCTCCCTAGAGCAGCAAAGCTCACCCATCACGTTGGTTCTTATCCGACACCATGTCCCAGCTCTCAAGACGGAGCTACGATGGTGGCACTCACGAGAAACGGCTCTCCAGGTATCGTGTCACAGACGATGATCTCTTTGAGTACGCATCATTAGCGATTACTCTCCGTGTCTACTGATCATCCTCCTCCAGCTCTGTCCTCCGAGTAGCGTAAGTTACCCCTCAGCTTTGCAGCTAACCCTGGCTCACCTCCGATCCACGTGCTCTAGCTTCCTCAGCTATCTCACGTCACCGAAAGTAACAGGGACTCAATCGAATGGGACAGAAACCAAGGAGAAAGAGCACCATTACAAAATCTCGGGCGCCATATCGAACTCCATCATATCTATAGGCGATATCTTCAAAGAGATTAGGGATGGCTCCAAGAGTGTTAAATTTCCAGAGAAGCTTCTCAAAGTTCTCGAGCAGAAACTCCAGAACATAGCCATGGGAAAGGAGGCTGCGTGCGTGGCATATCTGTCTTGGCGATGAGTTGTCCTGACTTTCGGTCATGAAGGTATTCTGACCAACTAACGCGGAGGACCATGGCTGTGTTCTACAACCAATTCATGGGAGACCCGTTTCGCAGACAAATGAAAGAGAACAGGAGTATCGAAGAACTCATTCTGATGTTCGCCTCACAAGCCACTAATGTCCTCCGGAAGGAGCCAACACTGGTTGATGACGCATGGAAAGTCGAGGTAAACAACCAGATCGCACAGTTCGTAAGGATGCTTCGCGATTGTTTGAAAGGCCTCAGCCACGTTTCCCCCGAGTTGAATTCTCGTTTGGATATGTACCATACAAAGCTCTCGCAGTCTTCGAACGACTCGGGCTCTGCCTCGACTTACCCGAGACCGTGGAGATCCCGTCAGCACTACCCCACACATCAGCACGAGCGTATATGACATGCCATTGGTATTGACTGTCGCAAAACTATTCAAGGTCCCTGAAAATGCGGCCCAAGGTGAGGTCGACAGGCTAAGGAAGATGTGCACAGAGAAGGTGAGGAAATCGAGTTTTTTTAGTTCTCTCGAAAATTGATCTTTCTCTAGGCAGCGCTTATTGACCTTAAGGTGCGATAACCCGAGCTACAACATACTTTGGAGGAAACGCTGATGGAAATTTGTACTAAGACTTGCCTCAAGAATATCAACGCAGGCGCGCCGTTCCCAGGTCGGCAGAGAAGACTTTGACAACGACGCTGCATGGAATCAATGGCGGACAGTCGAAACGTCCCATCTCTCACAGCTAATGGTGGCCATGATGTCCTTAAATCCGGAACTCGCTAAGTCCATGCCAACCGATAGTGGTTCAGCCTACAGCAGCAGCCAACGTCCGGGTTCTATATACTCTACAACATCTGCAGGAGCACTCAACCGCCACATGTCTACCAACTCCATTGCAAGCCAGCGGTCCATTTTCGTTGGAGCAACAGGCGGAGACGGCGTTCCCGACACAGTCTCAGAAGAGGACGACGGCGACGACGAGATCAGTGTAGGGCATAATTTCACATTCATTCCCCCTAACCCCAAGAGATTCTACAAACGCCTAGTCGAGTACTGCCTCACCTCCGACCTCGACAGGATGTTCGGCCCCGATGTAGATGATGCGGATGAGGTCCCCTTGACGATCCTGAGCGCACAACATGTTGATCTTATCAACGAATGTGCATTACGCTGGCGAATAGGTCAACCATATCGCGCGACCTGCTTCTTGGATTTAATCAGACAGTTTTATGAGCGGAGCGATGTGCCTATGGAATGCATTCCCGAGGCATTACAGGCGGTCTCGAAAGTAGTACAAGACCTTGAAGTCTCCAAATGGCCCATACAAGACGTGCGTTGTGACTACGGAATACAATTGTCTCTGCTAAATCGTACATTCAACATAGGCTGAGCTTTTGGCGAGCGTCTACGGCGCTCTTTATAATATCTTTTTGTCTTCCCTCTACCATGCTATGGAGACAATACCGAACCTCAAGGTATCTGAGATACAGCCGTATCTCAAAGTGCTCGACCACGTCCGGGAAAGCGGGCTCATAGACCGCTTTGAAGCAGATATTAGTGCACGTCTCTTGGATCTGGAAGACCACATCAAAGCACTGTCCGCACAGTATTACCAGGAAAAGATTCGGCAACTTGAAGCAGCTCCTGGGGTTAACCGCGCATTGCCGCTTCTACTAGTGACAGACGAACTGGAGAAGGCTGCGAAGCAACTTGATAAGCGATTCCCTGAACCGCTGGCTGGGTATGCGTGCTTGACTTGGGTGGTTCTTACCTGTAGTTGCTGATTTCTCTTGTTTTTCTCCTGCAGTCGAGTCGACCTCGTGTCTCTGGTGGTTGAAATAGCGGTTCCATTGTTCATCGCTGACCTGCAGAGCTCTTCAAAGAAGCTTCTCGAGTCTTCCATGAATGGGCCCACGCCAGATGTTCCTATCCAAGATATTTTCGCGTTGTACCGAAGAACAAAGACGCTGCTCTCGATGTTTGAAGCGTTCTGCCCTAAGTAGGGTTGCATTATTCTCTTGTGGTCATCGGAAACTCACCTATGACAGGGCTCATATTGATTTTGATCTCGGCCAGTTCTTCATGCAATATGTCCACCAATGGTTGCTAGAAACGGATAACAAGACAAACCAATGGGTTCAAGCGGTATGTCCTGGCGTCATGACAGTTTCAATACTAGCTAATCGTGCAAGCCAGGCTATAGCAGCTGACAAGGTCAGTCTTAATAGAGCTGCAAAGAACGCTTACTGATAAGCCCAGTTCGAGGCGGACAATGCGGATGGCCACAGTTCATCTATTGTCGATCTCTTTGATTCACTCCGTAGCCCCATCACATTTCTCCAGGATTTGGAATGGTCAGATGAGTACCAGAGCGCTAGGTTCTTCACCAGTCTGTCAAAGGTACAGACACCCTCACCAAATGGTGACAACTTAGGCTTATCGTTGTCGCCTAGACCATCTCCAAAGCCGTTGAGCAGTACTGCCGAAGTATCGAAGAGCTCTTTATGACTGAAATGTTCCCCCGTCCCACCGACTACCTCCAACCCCAGAAGTCCTCTGCCTGGATTGAAAAGGCCAAACAGCTTGCAACGACGGGCGAAAAGAAAGTCGAGCCATTCAACTTCCGCCCCGAGTCATGTGTCAAGTTGAACAACGTCGAGGCTGCCCGGAAGCTCCTCGATAATATGTACAATCAGATGCAAGTCGACAAGATCACTGATGTGCTTGCTGCGTCGCCACCAGTGCCAGAGAAGAATGACAGACCACGGTTTTTGTTTACACTGAAGATCGTGATGGCCGAAGGACTTGTACCACTAGATAGTAACCCGTCAGCCCAGCTGGATACGTTTGTCACCCTCAGCGACGAAGCAGGGAACCGCTGGGTGAAGACTCGAACAATATACGAGACCCTTAATCCTCGATGTGGGTTTCCTCGTGTTCACTTCCTCACGCCGTGTTATGATTTTGACTGACACCCGTGATAGGGGAGGAAACCTTTGACCTCTCGGTCGACAAACCACTCTGGCTCATGTGTAGTATAAGAGACCGTGCGCTGATGGGTCAACACGACGTAGTTGGCCGTGGTTTCATCTGCTTGAACCCTGCCCAATATGGCGACTTCCTGACACACGACGCCTGGTTGAACCTGGAGTCCTCTAATCAGGGTCATCAAGGTCGAATACTCTTGCGAGTCAGCATGGAGGGTGAAAAGGATGACGCCCAGTTTTACTTCGGACGAGCTTTTAGGTCCCTGAAGCGAAGCGAGGGCGATATGATGCGCATTTTCGTTGACAAGGTAAGCAGATGAGCACCGAGCCGTTTAAGCTCCCCTGGTGATCTTCTTCTCCACAGATGTCTCCATTTATACGGCAGTCACTGTCACGCTCTGTTCTGAAAAGTCTCATCAAACCTGGCACAGTGCTCGATTACAACAAGGCCCTCGCAAACGTAACAGGTCTCTACCGGTCTGCGCTCGGCTCGAACATAAACGAAGTGCAGATACCGCTACCTTCGTCCGAAAAGCCCCGCGTTCGGCCAGAGGAACTAACCGATGTGGAGATCGAGCGTGCCATTGTGCAGCTGTTTGATTATTTCGACGCCAATTTGCATATCCTTAACACGTACCTGAGCGAAACGGCCAAAGACATGGTGATCCTGAGGGTGTGGAAAGAGATTTTGACGATTATCGAGGGCCTTCTCATTCCTCCACTGTCCAAACTCTCGAGCGATATGAAGCCCTTGAGCGATAAGGAGGTAGACATCGTGTTCAAGTGGCTGAAGGTAGTGTTGTTCGACCTGCTTACTATCTGGCTGCTTGCTCACACGATACAGTTCTTAAGGGATTACTTCCATGCTGAAGGTGAAGGTATTTCGTTGGAGGCCCTCCAGAATCAGAAGTATCGTGACGTGGTGTCGATCCGTCTATACTATGATTGGCATACGTGAGTTAGAGCATACCCCGCCCATGGACGTGTCTAACTCGCTTTGTAGTGATGCACTCATGGAGGAGTGTGTTCGCGCCATGCAACAGAGTATGCGAGAAACTGTACCTGTCAAGAAGCGCGTAAAGAGTGTTTACAATCAGCGAAACCTCGGGACGATCAAGGAACGCAAGAAAGAAAAGCAGGAGAAAGAGGTTTTCAGTGGCGAGAACCATCATTCGTATCCTTCGCAATGAGGTGCGGAGCTGTGTCCCGTATCAAGAGGTTTTCGCTCATTCAGGCCCATAGACCGAATACACAAGAATTCATTGCCCAGCAGCTTGATAGTATGCAAGCCATGCGAGCCGAGCAAGAGCGAGCTCAAGCAGTGCAGCAGCAGAGGAGGTCACAACGTCATCGTCAAGGACAGATTCCACCCGTCCTCCGCTACCATCGAGAGACCCATAGTAGTTCTCTTTTGTTACTGTAACCTTCGAGGCCTTGCTTTCATTTACCCAAATTTCGACTGCCTTCCATGTCATCTGTTGACTTAACGTTACCGATTCCTAAAGGTTCGTGAGGACATTGTACTTACAATAAGCGGTACATAGCTATTGAATATCCTAGTTCCCGATGCCTAAGCCGCGTGGTCGAGCTCCGAATTCCTCAGCTGCCTAATCGGGTCTGAGTAAGAGGTTATTGTTCTCTTTGTCCAGTTACGTTGACAATTCAAATGTCTACAACGACTGGATGCTAGAGAACAATGTGGTTGCGATCTCCAAGGAAATGCACAGCTGTTTAGAGTCTCTTATGTGCCTTCCAGGCTCATGAAAACGTTGCGGAACGCTGCCACCACTCCACCTCAAGTCCATCTCAAAATTTGTTGTCGTTTTCTACAGCTTGCTGGTCAAACTATCTTTCACATTCCTGTGTAGCTCTTCTTTTCAGGTGCAGGTGCACCCATAGTACTTCCAGACCGATATAACGTCGAGACGTCTTACATCCATCTACCTTTCATCATCAATCATCTAGCATGTTTCTTCCCGGATTCGCACGTATGTCTACCATCTCCTTTATCAGACGCGTTGATGCTCAAGTATCCTTCTAGGCCTATTCATTGCTCTAAATATCATACGCGCCTTGAGCATCATCGCTCTACTCCTAGTTTTCGCAAGCAGCATCGTTGTGCTAGTTGATGATGTCAACGCTGTCAACGCTTTTATCAATGGTGGCAGCAACACGACCTCGCTTGACTCGGGAGACTCAGACTATGTCCCGTATGAAGTTTTTATGTTTCTGGGGAAGACCGTCCATGACTTTGACTTAGGAACAGCACGGTTCCCAATCAACCTGCGGGAGCCTTTTGGGCTGTGTTAAACCGGATTTTCATCATCTTCCAGACTATTGTGCTCGTCCTGTCTGAAATCGGTATGTGCCACAGTAGGAGTCTGGATTACCGAGAAACCCACAGGTTTATAGGCTGGCCTGCCAGGTTCTTTGACCGCTTCTTCCCGGTTCTGGGAAGAGGCTTTGGTCTCGGCGCACTCGGGGTCATGCAATGCCTGTAAGTGACTGCAAGTATCCCATCTGTGTCTATGCTGAGCTGTCGTTCAGACTTGGAGCATCCATTCTCTCACACTATGTCGGCGCGTTCCCGCTGGTAACCGCATTCTTCCTGTTTTCTGTTGGATGCGTCAACATTCTCGTTGGCCTTATCTTCCGTGAAAAGGTCAAGGACAAGCGTTCTATCCTTTCATGGCGCGAACGTGGCAAGGACGCCCTTCCGACACATGTTCGAGGCGTCGACATTCGACCTGTGACAGGAGCTGTTTCATCCATGTTCAGCCGTGATGAGAAAGCCGGGGATCCTACCCGAACACCTTCCGACGCCTCTAGCCGAGCTGGGCTCAGCTTCGGAAGACAAGGTGAGAAGGCAGCTGCGCTGAAAGGTATGTAGCTGCGTTCCCGTTGTGAGGAATCTGGAGACTGATGGGTCGCCGCGATGCAGGCTTCCTTATCACGAAACCCCTCGAGTCGCTTCCCAGACACGCAGCCTGACCCATCTCACCACGATACTTGACAGACGCATATCGGAATGCACCTGCTAGCAGCTGCATTACTTGTATTCTACGCCCCACAGTCTTTTCATACCACACGTCCTAACTCATTCCGCTCCTTTCCTCGTCGCGTATATTCCGGGCATCTCTTTTGTAATATAGGTTCTTTCCCCGCTTGTAGTATAGCTTGATGCACATTACTGGGTGATTCATTCGGGTTGCAACAGTACGACGAATATGACATGAGTGGCCCAGGAGCCTCTCACCGCGTCCTGATTACAAGTAGTAAACGTTAACTATACAGTATTGGACCAGCACTTGTTTGCAATTTTCATGCACAACACCACAATTTTTGGCATGGCTTCCTTTATGTATGTAGGGAATGCGTAAAAAAAACTGATATCGAAACACAGTTTGAACATTTGAACATACATCTCCACTTGTACTTCAAGTTCAGTCCTCGCCTTCGCTCGCACTATCAGAATCCATGTCCCCGTTGTCATCGCCATTCCCTTCCACATCGACACTTTCAAAGGCGGGCTTGGGTGCCTACTAAGTAATATCCGAATTTGAATCATGTGCTACTGACGAAGCAAGCGCTCTCCCAAGCTCACGGGAACTTGAAATCCATGTCTTCCAGGACTATATAATATTTCGGAAATCATCCAGAGGAGACACCCACCACTCGCCGAGACTCTTCCAGTCGTAGCTTGGAGTCATGTCCTCCACCCCCAAAGTCTGGTTGGGTATGTTCATTCTCGAGCAATATTGCCAGTGTGGTACATGACATCCAGATGCTGATACCGTCGCCCGTGCTTTAGTCACTGGCTCGTCGTCAGGCTTCGGACGCTCCATGGTGGAGCTCCTACTGAACAAGGGCAATAAGGTTCGTCGCTACCCTTCGTAACCCTGATGATCTCGCAGATCTTGCCCCCAAATACCCCACTTCCCAACTCCTCGTCGTAAAGTTGGATGTCACTCATAGCTCTGACATTTCCGCTGCATTTGAGGAAGCCCGTCAGACCTTCGGGAAGATCGACGTTGTCTTCAACAATGCGGGTCTGACCCAGATGGGAGAGGTGGAAGGCGTACCTGAAGAAGCTGCTCGCAGCGTTTTCGAGGATCAACTTCTGGGGTGCGGCAAACGTCACCAAGGAGGCCGTACGGTTCTTCCGAGACGTGAACATCCCTGCCGGCGGCAGGTTACTCCAAGTTTCCTCTCAGGTAGGACTAGCGGGTCTTCCTGCAGTTGGATTTTACAGCGCATCGTCAGTGCATTTCGATCCGTCTCCGTCCCGAATCGTATCTGACCGTTGGTATACATAATATACAGCAAGTTCGGTAAGACTATCTAGAGGCCCTAACGACTAAGGTTCACTATACGTATCCTTTGTCCAGCTCTCGAAGGACTGAGCGAGTGTTTATCTAAAGAGCTTGATCCTGCCTGGAACATCAAGGTATCGAAATATCTCGATTTCCTCCCGCTTTCACCCGCCTTAGCTTGACACCCTCTTGTGACAGATCACCATAATCGAACCTGGGCCATTCCGCACCAGGGTCATGAAAGGCTTAGCTCAACATCCGGCGTATGCAGACCCAAGGTCTCCAAGTTCGCAGATCCGCGCAGGTTTCTCCCCAGGGTCGGATTTTGTTGATGGGGATGCAGACAAGGCGGTCGCTGCTATGGAGAAGCTCGTCCACCTCGATAACCCACCTCTGCGTCTTCCTCTCCATAAGTGGACCGTGGCGGCTATAAAGGAAAAGATCCAGAGTGTACTTGAGGAAGTACAGGCATACGAGTCGTGGTCTGACGATTTGTATAATAACTGACACTAGTACTTATGTGGTGTTTACCCACGAGCAAATGATTATTGGTGGGGCGCCATCTCACTGAAACACAGGCCATGTCAGCATCTGCTGGCTTGCGCTAACGTATACTGGTATACTGGTACGGATTTAGATAGTAGCACAAAGACCAGGAAATATCTTGTCCTTTGGCATATTTCTGACAGGATAGGCCGTATCATATAGGTTATCTTACCGACACAGCACCAGTTAGGCTACTCCTCTCCGCTCTCACCGGATCAGTACCCAGATAATCTCGACTAGCCATCTCATAACCACCTTGCTAACTGGGTATATAATCCTCAATTGATCAATATTAATGATAGATTCTCTTCACCGGCCCGCAACACCAGGAGCCACTGGTCCACAAATCAAATCAGATGGTTGCGAGCACCAAGCCAATATCACCGGGGGCAAAGCCGCAAATTAGTGGAGTGAATTCACGTATGCAGTCGACACAGTGATGAAAAGTGTGAAAGCTGTGAAAGACAGAAGTATGCAAACAGTAAATTTGGAGTACAGATAATGTGGGCCTTGCTTGTCTCTGTGGGGCACACAACAAATTGGAGATGCGGATAATGAGAGGCTGCCTCTACCACTTTGATTTCTTGATCTTAGGCCGTGTCATGAGTCTTGTGGTGTCACTGGGATGTGAAATTTTTATTTTCCGGGTGGGTTTCCCAATTTGGGCCACTCATGTCAAGTTTTCATCGCATAAACAGAGTCTGAACACGGTCACTGCACTTCACATTGAGGGAGCACAAACAAACATGTTGGGGCCGAGGCCCTGTTTATGCAATGAAAACTTGACATGAGTGGCGTGAATTGGAAAGCTTGTGTGGAAAATATAACTTCGCATCCCCATAGCACTGCAAGACTCATGACTTGATCTAAAATCAAGAAATCAAAGTGATAGAAGTGGCCTCTCATTATCTGCATCTCCAATTTGTTGCGTGCCCTACAGAGACAAGCAAGGTCCACACTATCTGTACTCCAAATTCACTGTTTGTATATTCTGTCTTCCACAGCTTTCACACTTTTTATCACTGGGTCGACTGCATACGTGAATTCACTCCACTAATTTGCGGCTTTGCCCCGGTGTATATAAATACACAAATGAATTTACACAAGTAGCCGTGACTATTTGTGTTTTACTATGTAACCTATGAAACTTGGTAAGTTCACGCGTAAAACTACCACACCAACGTTCAATGATTGCCTCGAATGAAGCCCAACTTACAGTGGAACATAGCAAGACATCTTTGCCAGAAGTGACCGGAATTTGTACCCAATCGGTGTTTGGCTCAAGTGCTGGTGGTGGCACAAGTGCCTGCGGATGAATGTGCAACAGCCATCTCTGCATACACAGCCCATATGTGTCTGGCGCAAATGTCCAATACTGTAATACTGTAAGTAAAGATTCAAGACGATCGCCGCTACTAAGTAATACCCGACTCCCAGTACTAATCATTGCTTGGCAATCAGAACCATGTACCACCGTACCGATGAAGCAAGCGCTCTCTCAAGGTCACAGGGATCCATGTCTTTCAGCACTATATAATGCCTCGAAACTCATACAGAGAAACACCCATCTCGGTCCTAACTTACCTAGATTCTTCTGGTTGCGACTTGAAATCATGTCCTCCACCCCTAAAGTCTGGTTTAGTATGTTCATTCTCCAGTCAGTGTGGCGAATGATATGCAATGCTGATACCGTCGCCCGTGCTCTAGTCACTGGCTCATCGTCAGGCTTCGGACGCTCCATGGTGGAGCTCCTACTGAACAAGGGCAATAAGGTTGTCGCTACCCTTCGTAACCCCGATGACCTCGCAGATCTTGCCGCCAAATACCCCACTTCCAACTTGTCGTCGTAAAGTTGGATGTGACTCGCAGCTCGGACGTTTCCGCTGCATTTGAGAAAGCCGTCAGGCCTTCGGAAGGATTGACGCCGTCTTCAACAATGCGGGTCAGACCCAGGTGGGAGAGGTGGAAGGTGTACCTGAAGAAGCTGCTCGCAGCGTTTTCGAGGTCAACTTCTGGGGTGCGGGGGGGGTTGGGGGGAAGAGAAAAAAAAAAGGAAATTAAAGTCTTGGTTTAGTAATGTTCATTCTCCCAGTCAGTGTGGCGAATGATATGCAATGCTGATACCGTCGCCGTGCTCTAGTCACTGGCTCATCGTCAGGCTTCGGACGCTCCATGGTGGAGCTCCTACTGAACAAGGGCAATAAGGTTGTCGCTACCCTTCGTAACCCCGATGACCTCGCAGATCTTGCCGCCAAATACCCCACTTCCCAACTCGTCGTCGTAAAGTTGGATGTGACTCGCAGCTCGGACGTTTCCGCTGCATTTGAGAAAGCCCGTCAGGCCTTCGGAAGGATTGACGCCGTCTTCAACAATGCGGGTCAGACCCAGGTGGGAGAGGTGGAAGGTGTACCTGAAGAAGCTGCTCGCAGCGTTTTCGAGGTCAACTTCTGGGTGCGCAAGTGTCACCAAGGAGGCCGTACGGTTCTTCCGCGACGTGAACACCCCTGCTGGTGCA
>MU123725.1:188746-216384 GCA_014904935.1 Melanogaster broomeanus | reverse complement strand
TCTTGGGTGCAGCAAGTGTCACCAAGGAGGCCGTACGGTTCTTCCGCGACGTGAACACCCCTGCTGGCGGCAGGTTACTCCAGCTTTCCTCACTGGCGGGAATAGTGGGTGCTCCTGCGATTGGCTTTTACAGCGCATCGTCAGTACATTTTGATTTGCCTCCGTCCCGAATGGTGCCTGACCATTGATATACATAATATACAGCAAGTTCGGTAAGACGATCTAGACTCTGGCCCTTAACAACTAAGGCTCAATGTATCCTGTATCCCTTGTCCAGCTCTGGAAGGACTGAGCGAGTGTTTATCTAAAGAGGTCGATCCAGCATGGAACATCAAGGTATCGAAATACCTCGATTTCCTCCCACTTTACCCGCCTCACCTTGATACCCTCTTGTGACAGATCACCATCATCGAGCCAGGGGCATTCAACACCAAGATCGTGACAGATAACATGAAAGCATCAGCTCAACATCCGGCGTACGCAGACCCAAAGTCTCCTAGTTCGCAGACCCGTGCATTCCTCTCCCCAGGGTCGGATTTTATTGGATGGAGATGCAGACAAGGCGGTCGCTGCTATGGAGGAGCTCGTCCATCTCGATAACCCACCTCTGCGTTTCCTCTCCATAAGTGGGCCGTGGCGCTTGTAAAGGAAAAGATTCAGAGTGTACATGAGGAAGTACAGGCGTATGAGTCGTGGTCTGATGATTTGTATATTAACTGATACTAGTATGCACATGTACCCATGAACAAGTTATTATCATTGCAGACTTATCTAGAGCGGGGCGCCATCCAAACACAGGTAAAGATGACTCCAGCTTCCCCAGCTTCGGCTGATTCCATCGCGTTCGGCGCTTCTCCGCCTTTCGCCAGCGGCCTATCTTCCCTCCCACTGGGTTGCAAGCTCGTCCTTGGAGGCCTGTCTTCGGACTTGGTTTCCTTCGAGCCGCGCTGCTTCTGCCTCTTTCCACATCCCTGTAAGTGATCCAGACCGCTGTCCGCTTATAGCTTAGACCGTTACGCCAAAAGGCAGTAATACTGAATACTTTATATTCAGTATCGCAGGCGGTATATATGCTAACCTAGGTAAGCTGTAGGCTTACAATCCCCATTGCTTCTGCAACTGCTGCCAACGCAGTACTTCCTGTAATGCAGCTGGACTAACTTTTACGGCCAAGTTTATGAAAGCTTTCCCTAATCGAGAGGGCTCTGAGTCGGATCAGTAGCATAAATACAAACGGCGGTTCCACTGACCCGAGCTTTGGCAATTTGGCAGCAGCTGTGCATTATTGTTTTGTTTGGCAGCAGCAGTGCAAACTGAAACTCAACTGAAACTGAAGCCGATCACCGTGCAGCATTTGTGGTTGTCCTCACAAGTTGATTTCGCCAGAAGTGACCGGAATTTGTACGCAAACGGTGGCTCAAGTGCCAGTAGTGGCGGCGCAAGTGCCGGTGGATGAATGTACTCTCGGCCATCTCTGCATACCGTATGATGGCGTGTGTCTGGCGCAATTGCCAGTTCAAGACTGTAATTACCGTAATAAAGATTCAAGATGATTATCGCTACTAAGTAAAACCCGACTCCGAGTGGGCAGGTTACTCCAGCTTTCCTCACTGGCGGGAATAGTGGGTGCTCCTGCGATTGGCTTTTACAGCGCATCGTCAGTACATTTTGATTTGCCTCCGTCCCGAATGGTGCCTGACCATTGATATACATAATATACAGCAAGTTCGGTAAGACGATCTAGACTCTGGCCCTTAACAACTAAGGCTCAATGTATCCCTTGTCCAGCTCTGGAAGGACTGAGCGAGTGTTTATCTAAAGAGGTCGATCCAGCATGGAACATCAAGGTATCGAAATACCTCGACTTCCTCCCACTTTACCCGCCTTACCTTGACACCCTCTTGTGACAGATCACCATCATCGAGCCAGGGGCATTCCACACCAAGATCATGACAGAGAACATGAAAGCATCAGCTCAACATCCGGCGTACGCAGACCCAAACTCTCCTAGTTCGCAGACCCGTGCATTCCTCTCCCCAGGGTCGGGTTTTTATTGATGGAGATGCAGACAAGCGGTCGCTGCTATGGAGGAAGCTCGTCCATCTCGATAACCCACCTCTGCGTCTTCCTTCTCCATAAGTGGGCCGTGGCGCTTGTGAAGGAAAAGATTCAAAGTGTACATGAGGAAGTACAGGCGTACGAGTCGTGGTCTGATGATTATGTATATTAACTGATACTAGTATGCACATGTACCATGAACAAGTTATTATCATTGCAGACTATCTAGAGCGGGGCACCATCCAAACACAGCCATGATGCCAGCATCTTTGCTGGTTTGCGCTAACGTACACGACGTATGACTCACAGGGGGAAGTGCAAAGCTCAGAACTTCCGGCGTAGTAGTCGTATCCTTTACTCAGCTCCAAAATCCGTTGTTCCATATCTTCTTCGCCTGTTCAATGGTTTTGTCCTCTCTGCGACCTTGCTGCTATGTTGTCGTGTTACACAACCACAATTTTTTGGAATGGTTTCTTATGTACTTAGGGAATCTCTAGAAGAATTGAACGCATCCAACAGTTGTATCTCGCGCAGTTTTGAACATACCACTTGCGCCAGTTTCAAAAGAATGATATCAATAGGATTCGTTAGTGATTATTCCGTCACATCTGATAAGCGCCATCATGCAGTCCCTGCCACGCCAGCGCTCTCAAGACGGCCTTGGGTAAAGATGACTCCAGCTTCCCCAGCTTGGCTGATTCCATCGCGTTCGGCGCTTCTCCGCCTTTCGCCAGCGGCCTATCTTCCCTCCCACTGGGTTTGCAAGCTCGTCCTTGGAAGCTTGTCTATCTGGACTCGATTTCCATTTGCAGACGCTGCGCTAGCTTACTGCCCAGTAACTGTATCGCACAATCCCCATGCTTGCTATGCTGCAACGCAGCACTTCCTGTAATGCGAGCTGGACTAACTTTTACGGCCAAGTTTATGAAAGCTTTCCCTAATCGAGAGGGCTCTGAGTCGGATCAGTAGCATAAATACAAACGGCGGTTCCACTGACCCGAGCTTTGCAATTTGGCAGCAGCTGTGCATTATTGTTTGTTTGGCAGCAGCAGTGCAAACTGAAACTCAACTGAAACTGAAGCCGATCACCGTGCAGCATTTGTGGTTGTCTCACAAGTTGATTCGCCAGAAGTGACCGGAATTTGTACGCAAACGGTGGCTCAAGTGCCAGTAGTGGCGGCGCAAGTGCCGGTGGATGAATGTACTCATCGGCCATCTGCATACCGTATGATGGCCGTGTGTCTGGCGCAATTGCCAGTTCAAGACTGTAATACCGTAAGTAAAGATTCAAGATGATTATCGCTACTAAGTAAAACCCGACTCCGAGTGCTAATCATAGCTTGCCATGAACCTCATGCCAGTGACGAAGCAAGCGCCATCCCAAGCTCAGGGTAAATTCATGTCTTCCAGGACTATATAATACTTCGGAACTCACCCATCTCGGTCCCAACTCGCTAAGATTCTTCCAGTCGCAACTTGAAGTCATGTCCTCCACCCTCTAAAGTCTGGTTCAGTATGTTCATTCTCGAGCAATGTTGCCAGTGTGACAAATGACACGAAATGCTGATACCGTCGCCCGTGTTCTAGTCACTGGCTCATCGTCAGGCTTCGGACGCTCCATGGTGGAGCTCCTCCTCAACAAGGGCGATAAGGGTTGTCGCTACCCTTCGAAACCCCGATGCCCTTGCAGATCTTGCCGCCAAATATCCCACCTCCCAACTCGTCGTCGTAAAGTTGGACGTCACTCACAGCTCGGACGTTTCCGCTGCATTTGAGAAAGCCCGTCAGGCCTTCGGAAGGATCGACGTTGTCTTCAACAATGCGGGCCAGGCCCTGATGGGAGAGGTGGAAGGTGTACCTGAAGAAGTTGCTCGCAGCGTTTTCGAGGTCAACTTCTGGGGTGCGGCCAACGTCACCAAGGAGGCCGTGCGGTTCTTCCGCGACGTGAATACCCCCGCCGGCGGCAGGTTACTCCAGCTTTCCTCTCAGGGGGGAATAGTTGGTGCTCCTGCAGTTGGATTTTACAGCGCATCGTGAGTACATTTTCATTTTGTCTCCGTTCCGAATCGTATCTGATCCATTCGATACACATAATTTACAGCAAGTTCGGTAAGACAATCTAGACGTCCTTATCGACCAAGGCTCACTATGTGTATCCCTTGTCCAGCTCTCGAAGGTACTGAGCGAGTGTTTATCCAAAGAGCTTGATCCAGCATGGAACATCAAGGTATCGAAATATCTCGATTTCCTCCCACTTTCGCACCCCTGACCTTGATATCCTTTTGTGACAGGTCACCATCAATCGAGGCAGGACCATGCCGCACCAAGATCATGTCAGAGAACATGAAAATATCTCCTCAACATCCGGCGTACGCAGACCCAAAGTCCCCAAGTTCGCAGCTCCGCGCATTCTTCTCCCCGGAGTCGAATTCTATTACTGGGGATGCAGACAAGGCGATCGCTGCTATGGAGAAGCTCGTCCATCTCGATAATCCACCTCTGCGTCTTGCTCTCCATAAGCGGACCGTGGAGGTTATAAAGGAAAAGATTCAGAGTATACTTAGCGGAAGTACAGGCGTACGAGTCGTGGTCTGATGATCTGTATATTAACTGATACTAGTATGTACGTGTACCCATGCACAGGTTGTTATTGCAGAGTTATCTGAGCCACAGAGCGCTGTCCAAACACACGCCATGCCAGCATCTGCCCATTTGGATCGCGCTAGCGTACACTAACATACTAGTACATGTCCGTATGACTAGTTAATATACAATGGTGAAAAATACGAGGGGGGGGAGCGTAAAAACTCAGGACTTCAGAGGTAGTACATCGTATCCTTCAGCTTAGCTCCCGAAACCCCGTTGTTCCATATCTTCTTCGCCTGTTCAAAGACTTTGTCCTCTTGCGACCCCTTGTCGTTCCTGTTGTTTCCCCTGCCTCCACCCACAGAAGCACCGCCGACTTGTCCTCGCAAGAGTTTACGCAGGTAGCATCGTCCCCGCTCGCACGCGACATCCGCCCAGTATGCAGGGGAGACGAGGCTGACAGCCTTCGTTGCCCGAGCGAACAAATAGCTCAGGTCATTCGTGACGCCTTGGAGCTCGTCGGCCTTGAACGAATTTTCATCGTGCACGACGAAGTAATGTGTCGGTCGAGTCGTCCCTTTTAAGCCGCCATGGGCTACATGTATAGTAAAATGGTCAGCTGGTGTCGATAGAGAGACATGAAAGAGACAGGAACAACAGAACCTTGCAGGAAGAAATCGAACTCGTATGCAGGCGTTACTCCCCGATCCACGACCGTGCCAGGGAGCGGATTCCCATCCATAGCAGCATTTCCCTCCTCGGTAGGATAGAAACGTGTGTGGTGCCTTTTGCCGCAGACAACGATGGTGAGCCTGGGTTTGTATGGCGCTTCCCGCCTGTCGAACTTCGTGAAGGCCATCTGCATCTGTGGCAGCTCATATTGGCGTAGTTGCGCGTATTGACTCTGTAGGGTGATGTCAGCATGAAAACAAGAGTTCGACTATGGTCAATATTCACGGACCTCAGAGACACCATCCCGATATATGATAACACGTTCAGGTAGGCTTCCATTGTTACGAGACTCGTATAACTCGAAGCGACTGATGAACATGTCTCTGAGGACATTATCACCATCTCGCTTTATCATCTTGACGGTCGATCTGTACCAATGATCTTTAGCCAGTATTTCGTAGCAGGGAATGCAGAATCACCTACCTCGACTTTACTCTTTCGAATGGCAAGGGTTGCAGGATATTGCGCATAGTGTTCGTCAACACTTGCAACCACGGCGACAATGGAAGCTAATCGAAACGGACATCAGCTAACTTGAAGATATTGAGAGCGTGCATACGAATAAAGACTTACGAGTCCCTTTCACGCTCCCCGGTGAAGGGTGTGTGACATCGATGCCGAATACCATCGTCGGAGCACTCCGGAGCCACTCCCCACTCTTCGCATCCAGTTTGTGATTGATACCGCCCATCTTCATGTTGACCTTGAGGGCAACATTTGCTAAGTACTGTGGCTTCGCTGGTCTGACTTTCGCGGACTGCACACAGATGGTTGCAAGGTCCAATTGGAGGTCACAGAGGGACTCGAGGCCATCGTATATAGCGCTGTCCTCGCTGGACAGCATGACGAGTACCAGGTCAGGTGCACTTTGTTCATGAGGTTCCTCAGTACGCCTTCGATTGCTCTGATGGCGGCATCTCGAAAGGGGTCAGCCTTCGGGGGCAACTGAACTTCGGCGTAGGCGGGATTCCTTGGTACATCCATTCCACTTTTGTTGCACATGCCACGGAAGCCATCTGCGAACTTGTGTAGCTCAGGGTCGCCAGTACCGTTGAAATCGGTGTTATTACCATCCTTGATGACTAGGATGGCCCACTTGTCCAGTCGAGCACCCACAGCAAACTTGACCTTTGCCAGGTTCCACGATGCACGGTTGTCGATGGTCACAGTAGTGTTGCGGGAGTACGCCAACCCCGGCTTGTTTAAGATACGGCCGGGCACGACGGCCATATTGGGATCTACGGAAACACCAAACGCATCTAGCACTGGCCCAGGGTTCTGGAAACCAAGGAGATCAAGACCCCGGCCGACGATCTCCTTGGCGTTTACATTCGGAGGCTTGCAGGCGACATCGAGCATCCGTTGTGCATGCTTCCTGTCAGAGAGTTCTCCCCGGAAGCTCTGGTCTGGAAGGATGTCGCAGACTTCAGGGGGGAGGAAGTTGTTGTTTCCTGCATCGAGGAGAGGAAGCTCTGGACGCTTCAATTCGAGGTCGTACTCTTTTGTCCGTCAATATAATGCCACAAGAAGAAGAAAAATGTCCCCACTAAGCTTAAAGAACTGCTCCACCGTGATCTCACCAAATTGGGAAGATTTGAACCTTGTACTCTCGTGCACTCTTCTTTGAGAGGCCCCTTATCGTCACTATACACTTCGTGTGCGTCGTTATCACCCTTACTTGGGCTCCGAAGCCACTCATACCACCAGCGACGAACTTGCGATATTCCTCCATTGCATCTACGAAGTTTTGTGGTGTGTAAAATGGCGCATGACATGTGTTCACGTTGGCCATGAGCTGTTGGTGGCCAGGGCGAACGGAAAGGTAAAATCCTTGACGTGCTTCGAGCCCTCCACCGAGGGGTACAGGGTTTGGAGAGTTAAAGAAAACTCGCTGGTCAGGGTTTTTCTTGTCGTCATCGTTACGACCGATTTTGACTCCTGTCTGAGACGGATGTGTGGTCAAGACGAGATTCAACGCGGAAAGAACCTTGGACAGCGCTTTGGAGTCGACGGGATTTCCTGCAAGGGATCTAAGTGGAAAAACTTAGCCTTAATTCATAAAAGAACATGGGAAGAGCGTACGCTTTGAGGACATCTTGGTCGACTTCTCCGTCAAAAGATAACGTTAGAGTGTACTCTTTCTCTCCCTGAGCAGGAGGCCCACTCTCCTCTTCTTCATAATACGCAATGTGTATGGCCAGCGGCTGCGGAAGCAGGCTAGCGGCGACGAGTTTTCCAGCACCGTCGTGAGCCACGCGGTCAGACATCCCCGCCTGCTTCCAGTCAGTGGTGTTCTCCGCAAGTTGGAAAACGCGACGCTTGATGCGACGTGAGTCTTCCTTTCCAAAAGGACTGGTCGTGTGAGTGACAACCGCTGTATACTGATACATGGTTCCTTCCATGTGGACGGGAAAGTAATTTGTACGAAGAGTGATTTCTTTCCCTTTCGTCCCAAAGTCTGGGCGAAGAGGGAGATCGCCAGCGCCAGCCTTGGATGTGTCGAAATTTGCGACAATGGCCTTGTCAGATCCATTGGCCAGGCGGGCATCAATGGTAGCTGGTTGATCCTGCATGAAAATGCTATATGACAAACGCAGCCTGTCATCGAAAGTCATTATAAAGAGACAAAAGGAACACATACCTTCCGCTCATATGGAAACCTCCACGACCTCCACGGGGAAACTGGGACCCCCTATTGGGTCCAGCGCTAGAGCCTTGTCCACCGAAGCGGTTGCGACCATCACCGTGGAAAGCGGGTGAACCGTGACCTCTGTTGGCACCACCACTCTGCGGCGGTCCTCCTCTCAGGACGGTATCTCCCTGGCCCCAACCTCGGCCACGACCACGGCCACGTCCTCTAGCTTGGCCTGGATTTCCACGACCACTGGCACTCATATGAGCTTCAAGTTGAAGTTGGTTAGAGGTTTCTGGTCTGTATTACTAGTTAGTAGCCTATGTCCAAAAGGATGATGTTCACAATGCTGCGAGACTGGGTTTTGAACAACAATTAGGCCACGTCTTCGTTTCGCACCAGGGTAGTGAGTTTGCAAATGAGATTGTGTTCTCTGGGTGGAGTGGTGCACCACCGTGTAAGTTAGAAAAACTGATCTACGCAACCTTTTCAAGGTCAACGCTCGAGGAGTTTGAGCTAACCATTTCGTCTCTTTCACTTTATATATGGTGCAATGACATAATTTAAACTTCTCGGAGCCGAACTTTGATTCGACTTGATTCGAACTTGACTCGATTGACTCAACTAGCGCTACCGGCCCACGGTCCTTTGAGGTCTTTGACCACACGATGTTAATGAGCACGTATTTACAGTAACCCTCCAGCAGACTCAAGCACGTCGAATAATTACACATTTCAAGCTGGATGATCGTCTCCGACGCCTCAACAGGGGATTAATGTGAAGAGTGTGTGTTCCTACTATATATTATACCGAGTCCAATACCTCCGTTGACGCCAGTTCCATATGTCCTCCATTGCTCATTGCCACCGTGGTTGCAAGTGTCGACGATGGTCAATTCCAAGTACCAGTCGAGAGACCTTATCAATGTTGACGGTTAACAGAGCAGTAACACACTGCCCTAGTAACCAGTCCCTTGTCGCAGCGACACCACCTTCAATTAGGTCGTTACAGCCGCTCGACTATAGGTCACAACAGTGTGAGCAGATAATCACTCCTCTTCGGAATCCTCCTCGGAGTCACTGTCCGATGACATTTTAGAGTCAGCGCTGCACTCGTCGTCTTCGTCACCCGACCCCTCGTCCTCGTCACCTGAATCCTCGTCTTCGTCACCTGAATCCTCGTCTTCGTCACCTGAATCCTCGTCCTCGTCCTCTTCATCAGTCCCCACGTCCTCGTCCCCATCAGCCTCCTCGTCCTCGTCTCGTCCCATCACCAGACTGCTCGTCCTCCTCGTCTTCGTCACCGACCTTGCCCTTTGATTCTTCTTGCCGGCTCTTTGCGGCTCTCTCCTTTGCATTAATATCAAAGATCAGAAGTACGAGGACTTGAATCACACAATGCTTGGGAGCTCACCTTGTTTTTCCTCTTCTCCTCCCCCTCTGCAATCCCCCAACGGTCAGAAGTAGCTCGAAGCGAGTGTGCGAACTCATCGTCATACTCCACATACTTCATGAGAAATATACTGATTTTCTACCAGGCGTGAGTCACTATGGTCAGCGTTGAAGCAACCATCGACAATTAGAATCCTACATGATGACTGTCAGCATAAGACCGTATAATATTCTTAAGGGAGGCCTTGACGGAAGCCGTGCAAGCCTGTCTTTCTTGCTCAACTTCCGTGAATTTAGGAGTTTTGCATGCCGCTTCTGGGCCTGAAATCGACAATTAGTCGTCAGGTTTCCTTGAAGAAGGCAGAGAATACCTTGATCTTCTGGGCCTTGAACTCAGCTGGGGTCATCTCATCGATGCACCGCAAACGGTACTCGCCAATGTACCTGACTAGCTTTCGCGATTTTTGCGCGAAGCACGACCACATACGAGAGCCATCCTCGAGGAGCTCTCTATCACAAGACAGGAAGAGTCCAGGGGAGCCAAACTTCACGGGAAAATATGGGGCTTCACGTCCCGTGATTATATGCCTGGTAGAGGAGCTCCCGGTCTTCAGAGTGTACTTGAGTCGAGCAACACCTCCTCGATTGGACACTGCGTTTTGCGCAAGAAAATGTCGTGACACAATGACTGATGGCCTAGGAGGGGGGAGAAAGGAGAAGGAGACATTTCGCAGGTATTCCTCGGTCCTCTCAATTGACAAAGTGAAGCATTTCGTCGACACTTTGTTACTGAACTAAACAAGAGTGATGATTTTGAACACCAGAAGAGGTATTACTCACGTGGAATGCCACAAGATCCTCCACGGAACAACTGGCCCGCGTACGCTGATTTTCGTCCCGGACGAGTGGTTTCACCTTGTCCGCAGCCTGCAAACAGGCCTAAGAGTTAATAGAGAACTGCTGGCACATTAGGGATCACCTCACAGACTCGCCGTCCGACACCATCACTTGGTCCTCTAATACCCCGGTTTTCACCAAAGGGGTAGTCTGACGAGGACGAGAGATTGTGTGTGGGCCTGCCTGGGCGTTAGTTCGTGCACCCTGAACCGTCATACTTCCAGATTGTCTGTTGTCCACCCCAGCACCGTTCGTTTGCGCTGGTTCCATACGACTTCTCTTTACATCGTTACGGGCTTCTCCCACCTGAGGTGCTGCTGAGGAAAGAGTGTCTGACAGATAGACCAGCACTTACTGTGGATCCGGGGCGCGGGCGTTTCAAACTCTAAACCGACAGTTTACGTGGCTACATTGTGGGTGTGATAAGTGGGACAGACCTTCGCCGTTACAACAGCCGGGGATGACTGTTCATCTTCGCTGCAGAGGTCGATAACTATCGGGTTTGGCTCATCTGGGTCAGCCTTGACGACGGCATTCGCGACCGGGTTGCGGTTGTTACCCGCATTCAGCTCGGCTGATACTTCTTTCATCCTCCTCAGGCCGTCCAGGTCTGAGAGCTGGGCAAATAGCGCATCGATGTCGTTCTGTAATTTAGCATTTTCAGTTCGAAGTCTTGCTGTCTCTGATCGGTAGTAATCTCGTTCTTGCAGAGCTTTCCGTAGGGATTCGCGAAGCAGCTCAACTTCGGACATTTACTCGAAAGAACAGACTGCCTGACGTTCGGAGAATGCGAAACGGTGTTAGTGTGATTTGAGAACCACTAGACCAAGGAATTGGCTGGGTGTGGTTCTGAAATCTACGCAGGCAAAGATCTAGAATGGGAGGTGCAAGGCTGGCAGAGAAAGATGTGTGGTACTCGTCTAGCCCCGTGTTCATAATGTATTGTACTAGCACAACAGCCGACAAGCCTCTTTCCCCACGTTCATTGCAACCTCCCTTTGGACAAGCTAGTCTACCACGTCCCTCCTTCCTCTCTGTGCATTCTACTTGCTTCATTCGAGATGTCCAACTTGGATGTGAGTAATTTGGTTTGTCCCAGTAATACATGAACTGGACTGTATCATGTTCAAGTCTGCCCCCGACTCTCAAGAGTCTGAGGTCGGCTGAGAACTTGAATGACAAGGACTAGTCTCCCGTAGCCAGGCCGTTTATAAGGAAGACCGCGGTCTCTTTTGTGCAGATATCGATAAAGACCATACTGAAGCCACAGCAGGCGTTGTGTACTGCCGATGTTTGATCGATGTACTTAGTTACCTGTATGTACTTGCCCCTATTGCAATGGCGTAGAACCGAGCATCCCACGCCATGGTAATCGCCACTGCACCGGTTTCGCCAACCCGTACATATCTAGCAGTTAGCTTTTGTTTCAGTTGGTAACCAGACTCCGTGACGGGAACTTCCTTTGCGTTCAGGACTAGGGTGGCAACCAGCCTCTGAAGTGTCGCAGCGCCATGCCTAGGCCTTACAGGCTACAGCCTCCAACCTTTCTAACACGAAGCAACACGTAAAAATATAACGGAACTTTATCCCTACACGTCATACATGCAAAGCCCTATGATCTGCAAGAATGTCCAGTCCATGAGCTCTAAAGTACAAGCGGGGCAGTTTGTAAACAAAATAGAGTGCGGGATGTAGTACAGATGATGCGGGGGATGGGAGCTGGTATAAAGTTGACACAGGTATAAGGATGTGCCCTTGATCAGGAGATTAGGGCCTCGGAGACGAGGAGATTCGAAAAAGGCCTGAGCGTTAGGTGTTGCGAGGGACCTTATCGTAACATGATAAATAAGCCGCACCAAAACAGCACGGTCAGCAAAAACAGGTAGCACAGCGACGGAGAAACGAAAAGACGGAAATATCCTCAGCGTCCCTGATCAAAACCAGTTTGACAGGTCCAATTACTCGAATCAGTGTCCGGCTTCATCAGCTGGAAAGTATTGTGTAGGCCCGCCAAGAGAAGTCGCTAACATTGCGCAGTCTGGTGGGAAGGAGGAAGGAAGGAACCTAATCCTCTTCTGGCACTTCACAGATGCTAGACAGGGAGGGCCTGCGCGTGTGGCCCCGAAGACTGGCACTACTGCGTCTTCGGTGATGGCCAGTAGTCTTTCTCTGCGCAGGCTGAGGTAGGACCCCAATGCTGAGAGATGGCGAGCCAATACCACTATTTAGCGGAAGAACAGGAGTGGTGTCCTCAGAAAGTGAAGATAGGGAGGAGGTTGGAGATGAGCTGTATATGATGTATGGCTCCTCTTCTTCCACTTGGGGGAATGGAACGACGGAGGCTTGAGGAGTGGAACTCATATGCGTCAAAAGACCCGAATCCTGTACGGGAGAAAGAGGGAATGGTCGTGAACGACCAAAGGCAGTCTGGACGATAAACTGTTAGAAACCGGAAGAAGCACATGTAACGTCTTGGGACTCACATCATTCTTCTGAGAGTTTGTTTCCCTCACCCACTCAGTGACGCGTCGAGCCCATTCCCTCCGCTTGAGAAACTCGATTCGTTCTTTTCTCTGTGCCTCCGACTCGACGAAAGTTCTCTGTCTGCCGCGAGTGTCGTAAACAGGGGGGCTGTCGTTGGAGAAGCTCGTCATGTTGGTCGGAAAGTGGTAATCATTCAGCGTTGGGTATGCTGGACCGGGAGAGTTGTAGGCTAGCATCGTATAATATATAGAGGTATCGATAAGTGAACGGTGCTGATGTCGACGAGGAAGCGGCAGCGATGTACGATGTGGTATGGAAGGGCGTTGTGTAGCTTGGGGGTTAGGTTACTGATAATTTATTATAATGACAGATCGAAGTTCTAGATCGCGTTGTGTGGCGGTGTCGAGATTGACCTCACATTCGTCATGCGCATGTGACACCCCTGTCTAATTCATTTTCCAATAGCGATGAGTAGCTATGCTGTTTGTCGTTGGGGGAGGGGGTTGCACAGGCCTTTTCATTTCATTTTACGACATGCCTTCACAGCGGCACGGCACGGCACGGGGTAAGAGAGATGCCGTGTCACCTTTCCGCCGGGGGGTTTACTACCCCGTATGCAGTAGGCGGCCCTCGAAACATTGTTCGTTTGCAAATCGAGCGGGCTCGACCAAGTTGCAACGACATAGTCTTCGGCGGATTTAATGCCACCATGTGGAACAACATACTGTACCCTCAGATTCTGCCGTTGCGAGGTTCTCGTGGGGGGATGTCGTCGGTAGTAGCGCTAAAGATGTTACACGTCGTAGGCATGCTTCAAATGCATGGTGATGAATCCGCTGTGATAGGACATTGCTGTACTGCCTCAAATCATCCACACACCGCGATCCCCAGGAACATCGCAGTATACATTGGACCGTACAACACGAGATGATTTTTTGTCGAGTAAACGAAATTACGAACCCTTCGGGTTCTTCCCTTCCGATCTCTGCTTACAGCCCAGCTCCAATGAAGAACCTGGTAAGGTATGCAAGCAAACCTCCATCATCTCATAGCCCGACCGTGTCTTCTTCCGTCCATCCTGCACAACTTCAACCAACGCTTGCCGCCGCTCCCGGTCAAGAAGCCAGTCAGGGAAATCAATAGTTTTCATGCGCAACAGAAGCTCTCAGGGTCCTCGTTATGACCTCGGACGCTGACGTAGCCGGGGGGGCCGAAGGAAGGAGGCATGTGTACATACCTGACTAGGTAAGCTCCGGGGCGAGAGGTTTGCTGGGGACCTGGAAGAGGGTTCTTGGATACTGCATCAGTAAAACACTGGCGGCATCTTACGGCATAAATACAGGATGGGGAGAATTCGTTCAACATGGCGCAGGAGACGTCAAACCACAGTGAGGCAAGGCGGTTCAGTAGCACGTACACAACGGGTTCCTATCCACCAGATGCGGTGACCCTGGATGATCGCGGGCATACAGACATGCTCATTAGACTCACCCCTCGTGATAAGATCCTTTTAGTCCATCAAAAGTCCCCTACTAGCCTACGATAACGACTGATGGACAGCACGAACACTCCAATTAGGCAAAGGGGGAAACCCTTTACTTTCCTTGAGGCCGAAAAACTGCACCACCGTCACCTGGATCTGCATTGCGATTTATAATGCACGCGGGGTGTTGCTGGCAGATCGACTTCTGGGGCAGATTCATCCGATTCGGTACGTCACATTGACAGCTTGAATTACAACGCACATCCGACAAACTACCGGTGACGTATAGATGATTTTAATCCGGCCGATGGAGTCTTAAAGTCCAATGCCAGAGTAGGGGTGCTAGACCGTCGTTATCTTTGCATCAACTGAGAAAAGTTGGTGTCTCGCACCTCCTGACAGTCAGCGGTTTGTTCTGCTGTTATATTAGGTCACTGCCTAGTCCTTGAGTATAATGCGAGCTTGTGCGACAATGTGTATAGTATGAAATCCGATTTGAATGGACGGCGTGCTGAAACACGGTTGTCGTCATTCCACTGAGGCAACAGGGAATCACCGGAGTTGTGGTCGAGGCCCTCTAAACATTGTTCATTAACTTTCAGGAGTTCTGCCAGGGGCTCGACCTAGTTGCTCGTACATGAACAAACGACAACTCACATCCGTCTTCGGCGTAATATAAATTCCGCCGTGTGGAAAGACGCATCACTCGGGACTGTAAAAACTACAGCTGGCTGAGCATCTTCTCGCGCCTCAACTGCGTTTGGGAACGAGCTTTAATGAAGAGTGAGGCCTGCGAGTATGGCAGTGCCAAAGCATGCGTTAGGTCCAACTTGATGAATCCAGTGTGACAGCACATTCCTATACCACCCGTCAAGTCATCCACAGATGCACTATATCAACGTCGCATTCTACCATATCAATCCATATTCGACAGTAGAAGCACGAGCAGTCACCAATTGTGACATGATTTGTCGAGTGGACACGATTATGAACGCTGCGAGTTCTTCTCCTCCGACTGCTTCTTCAAGCCCTGTGCCATGGCTGTGAACCCTTGTTGCAGTCGACTTCCGAGGAGGAAGCTGATGATGTACGCCAGCACACCACCGAAAACCTCAATCGTCTCATAGCGCGTCTTCTTCTTTCCGTCCTCCACAACTTCAACCAACGCTTGCCACCGCTCCGCGTTAAGAAGCCAGCTAGGCCACTCAACATTTTTCCATGCACAGCGGAAGTTCTCAGGATCCATTGTAGTGATCACCTCGAACGCGGAACCAGTAGGAAGTATCTTTGGGGGATCGAAGGAGGGAGGAAGGTGCACGGGTTGGATGAGAAGGTGAGCACCGGCACGAGGGGTTTGCAGGGAAGCAGGGAGAGGCTTCCTGGATGCGTCCGTGAGACACTGGTTGCGTCTATCGGCACAGATCCAGGACAGACACGATTCGTTCAACATGGTGGAAACATCAGCCGCAGCGAAGGAAGCGGTACAGTAGCACGTACATAAACGGGTTCCTACACACCGCATGTGATGAGCTTAGATAGCGGGGATGTAGACACACTGGTTAGACTCACCACTCGCGATATGATCCCCAGTCCATCAAGACTTCCCAAACTAGTTCGCGTGGCGCATCAATAACAACTGATGCAGACGCGATGAATACCCCCTTTGAGGTAAGTGGAGGAAGACCTGTGTTTGGGTTTTCGTTACTTGAGGCCATTCGTGGTGCAGTTAGCTCCAAGTTGAAGCGTTGAGGACTCTGCTGTACATCATGCTGTGACTGCTGCCGTGACACTTGTTATTTCGGATGTTTGCTCCTTTACGTAAGGAATAGTGGGACGATAATATTATCGAACTAGCGCCACCTGCACCCCAACACACATCAATCTCTGAATCCATCTCTGGAGACCAGGCTGATCCAATGGACCCACAACTTCTATTTTTGCAGAGGAAATACAGACATCTCAAAGGCAGAGTTGTTATAAGCTAACAACGGGACGAGACACTGAATTCAAGTAAGTAACATTGGAAAACTGATGGCTATTCTTCAATGTCCATCTTTTTCCTAGTTACAGTAGCTAACGCTGTCAGCAGCACCAACGACATGATTCTCATTGTACCACCAAGCCGGCAGCGACTCCAGTGGCGGAGACTTCCATGGCCAAATGCCCCTCCAAGTCCAGCGAGAAGCTAATGGACACTAACTCACTTCGCGTCCTTCAAAGCTCCACCCTTTGTCCTGATCAGTGTCTGATGGAGACGTCGTTCATGGGGTTTCTTGTGCTGACTGTGCAAGCGTGTCCGGGGGACTGACATTAAACCATTCGTCGAGTGGCACCATGGTTCGTTCGACGAGTGGAATAATGATAGTCCTCCATGCAATGCAAAGGATACATGTGCATATTGCATATCAGTTCATGGACGGAGTCGTTTGTCGTCCCATTACTGTAACAAACCAGTCCCTTCTCTCGAAGGTCCTGCGCCATGTAAAACCATATATTTATTATTTTCTCGACTATACAATGTAGCTGCATTGTACAGTAAATTTGTACTTTAGCATTTGTGATCTTGAACAACTTCCTTATAAGGACAAGTGTAGATAAGCAAAATTTTGAGACTTGAGGCCGAGGACTGCAAAGTTGGTCTGGCTAAGTACCTGAGTTCCTAGAGCTATAACGCTAGATAATCGGGGCACGACCCCTCGATTCCAACATTACTGCACAAGAAGCGCAAGATGCCCTCTGCTCTTGCGACACAACTCGCTGCATCAGCTTCCCTCAATGCGTCCTTCCTGCAGGACCGTTCAAAAAAGAGGCAGACCGAATCATACCTATTCACAGGTAAGGATGCTGATGTACATGACCTCGACTCGATACACGCACTCGCAACCGAGCGCATTCAGCCAGCTTTGCACACTCTCGCCTGCAGTTCTCGTCTCGGACTGTGAAAGCGGGCGACGATGGTATGCCCTTGGCCGTGGAATTCGAACATTGTCTCTTCTCGGATGCTGCGAAGGTTATGGACCGGACCTTGCAGACGCGAGAAGTGAATGCGAACCTCGATCTGAACATAAACGCGTTCCTGGGACTCCTTGGTCCTTGGCTTATGGAGGTACCCACTAGTAAAGTTTTGGAATGGCTCGTGAGGCGATTCAGGTAAGTCTCGGAGTTCCATGTAAAATATCATATCCATAACGTCTCTATCTAGAGTCAACGAGTTTAATGTCGGAGCATTGCTCGCTCTGTTCCTGCCTTACCACGAGTCTCCACATTTTGTCAAGATGTTGTCAATCCTGCACGTCCAGTATGTACTCTGTTCACAGAAGGTAGCGAGGCGCTGATGGAATGCTTAGGCCGAACTCTCCCTTTTCGTTCCTACTCGCTTTCAAATCTGCAGCAAAGCCCCTTGCACGGAGTGCATTGATCAAAGCTATGGTGTCAAACACGGAGGTTGCTCGTTTCGCTGTTAACCTTCTGCCCACAGCAATTAAATGTATATGAAGTTTATCTTGTCAATGCAATCTCTGTTCGCTCATTCTTATCTCTAGGCTCGCAATCCCATCGCACGTTGCTCGCTTTTCATGCTGCTACAATACACGACTACATATCCAGTGTCCCGACTCTGGATGATGGCATACTTGCGTTGATTCTACCTGCCTTGCTCACTCCATTCCAGGCGGTCCAGAAAGACGCGAATGTCGCAGTGAGTTTTTTCTTCATTTCTTGTCTTACGAAGCCCACCTTACTTTTTTGTCAACCAGCTTGGGAGCTTTGTTCTTCTCTGCACCCTCTCGCACAGAGCGAACTTAAAACCTGCCGCCATGTCCGCTATCATTGCAGCGATGGCGACCCAAGTGCGGGGAAGCCAAGGCTCAAGCAAGATTTCTGTCTCCACCTCGCATTTCGTGAGGGTCGCAGTAGCAATTTGCTCACCACAAGACGAAATTCAGGAGTTCCCCATCAGCACAAGTCTGTCGTGCTCGAAGATGTCGTATGTCGTTTGATTAAGATATCATCTGAAACCTGGCTGAAATTAGTATGACGGTATAGCGGGTTTGCCGATGAAGTCGATAAAGCAATGGGGCTTGTGAACGCGGAGAAGTTCGTTATCCCGCTCTTGCGATCACTGCGTAACCAGTGTGTAATTCAGTGTTTCTTTTCGCCCTCGATCAGCTGACACAACGCTGCATTCAGCATCTACGAGCCTCGGGTCTCGGGTCTCTTTTCTACAGTTATTAACTCCCAGAATGCTCCATTTGGGGTTATCAAAGAAGTATCAAGCATTCTCATTCGCCTCGCCATGACCGCAATCAACGCAGAATCTAACGGAGCTGCGGGCGAAACTGAAGATAAGACCACCCGCGCTGCCCGGTCACTGCTTTCCTTCGTGCATCAGCGCCACCTTGGCCTCCTCCGTGGTGTTGCAGATAATATACTTGCTGAGGCTAGTAAGGGGGATGATGGATCAAGCGATGGTCGGAAAGAGCGGAAAAAGAGGGCCAATGAGCTCTTTACGTCATTTTCTCTGGTGGGTGGAGTGCTCTCTGTCAGGTGTGAAACTGAAGGCTCAGACATCATATTAGAGTCATCCCTTGGCTGAGTCCAACGACGTAAATGCGGCCGTGGTTGCTTCCGCAAGTGCAACGAAGGACGCACGTGTTGTGGCTGTAGAGAAGTTATATTCAACGCTGAGAGATGCACAGGGTACAGACAACTTATCGATTGAAGATATGGTCTGTCATTCCTACTTGCGGTTTGCTGACATTCCGACTGACGGTGTCTTAGGCATCCATCCGCTCAGCGCTACTTGGTCGGATCTATGACACCCATCCAGGGGTATTGCAGGCACTCTATGCCTCGCCCGACTTATTCCTATCGACAGTTGCCCCAGCTGCATCACCGCAGAAGTTACTGGATATCCTTACCTCCCAGCTCCAACCTACACCTCCCGCTCGTGCAGTTCTACGTGCACACGCAGCTTTCCTTGCGGGTCCGTTCATCAAAGCGCACTCAAACTGCACCGCTGCCGTCCAGCAGACCGCACTTTTCCCGTTCTTGTTGGCATCGAAGGCAAAGTTCAAGACGGCGCGTGGTGTATGGGAAGCCATCAAGGAGACCGGTGGTTTCCACACTGGGTGGTTGCGGGGTTGTGTGGATGTATGGAACGGAGCGTCGCTACTAGGTAAAGATGAGACAGATGACAGCGACGGAAGCGTCGAAAGGATATGCGAGGTGAATCTCGATGTAGCAAACAAGATTGCAGGTTCGTAGGCGTTTTGTCATCCATGAAGAAAACACCTAACTTTTGTATACTTAACAGAGAACATTCTCGCATCGAATAATGTCGCTCAGGAGATTCAGCCTTATACTACCCAAGCTGCATGATTCCATTGCCTCATGCTCGAGCTCTCGCATATCTTGTATGCCGCGCACTGCTGATGCGAACTTCGGGTGATCAACAGTTTTCGCTGGCTTACGAGATTGTACGAGCTATGCGTTTGACTTTTCTCGAGGGAAAGGATGACTTCTTGGGAGATTTGACTCTGCAAGAGGTTTGTCGGTTCTGTTTCTGTCGAATGGGTCCATGCTCATGATAGTCTAAGGCATTGAGTGAGCAGCAGGTGGGAATGAAAGTGACCATTAAACCAGGAGGACAAAGCACTACGCATGTTTTGCAAGCTGCGATCCTGGTCGTGATTCCAGCTCTTCCTGTCCCTCGAAACTTTGCGACTCCCTGGATATCAGTGATTCCTTCAGTCTGTATCTACTGTAAACTTTCCTCGTTGTCCACACCTCATTGATTTTATATAGGATCTCAAGACGGGCCAAGGCTCCAGCGACGCCAGTCAACGTTACATGTCCGTGATGCGTGAAATCTACATCCTTGCGTCTACATCCGCAATTGCTGCACCAACGCAACTTTCAACTTCCCTTCTGCAAGCACTGTTCCTCAATCTCAGAGACAACTCACTAGCTTTCCTTCTCGGGATTCTTCTGTCCACTTCATCCGTTGCAGAGCTGGTACGAACGCACGCCCTTCTCCACGTTCTCGCGTTCCTACGTGGACATACCGAGGCGAGCGCAGTGGACTTCCAGACCGTGCTTCCTTCGTTGATCACTGTATTACTACAAACGCGAACCGACAAGCGGGACCGAGCATTGATCTTTGAGAGCATTTCACTTATGGGCAATATAACCGAGAAAAAGCACATGTATGGTCTGGACACGATCTATGGTGCAGCGTCCTGTGAGTTCATCTCTATGGTTTTCACGAAGTGGTACTCACGAACTTGCGACAGCTCAACTGCAATATATTGACACTCACGATCTTTCCATCTACATCAAAGCCATGGTGCAGAATCGGGATCAGCTAGTCCAAGATGCGAACTACATTCAGATGTTCCATCAGAGACACTTCGAAGGTTCTAATGCAAAGTGTGGCTTGTTATCAGGTCGCTTGTTCTCTAACGCTGACAGTTGTGCCCAGGTATAAACGTCGAGTTATCTGTTTCTTGCTCTCTCATGTCATCACGCATCCCGTCCCGTCCGCCCGGATCGCACTTCTCCGTTCCATCGAGGTTGTTGCTGACTTCTCCAAGTCTCAGATGCTACTTCCGGTTGTGAAAGACTTGACCAGAGACTCCGCTTCCATTTCCCAGACGTTTGGATCGTCATTCGAGGAATATATGTTGCTTGTCGTTGCTGGTTTCCTCAGCACTACCCCTGCAGACCTCACAACGCCAAATGACAACGAAACATGGCCCACGTTTGTTGGGAACCTCCGGCTGTACTTCCAATCTAGTCAATCCGTTCAATCTTTGTGTTATCGCACGAGCTGACCAACATCTATAGACTCGGGCACATCTGCCCGGATGCTATATGCGAACGCTCTTGAGCAGAGACTCTTTGCGGGTCTCGATCTCGAGAAGCGCTTGGAGGTTTGTACAGTTCTGTTACAAGCAGGCGCAGAAGGTGGAGAAGCGGTGAGCGAGCATTGAGCGTTGTTTAATCTGTCCTGGCTAACCTAGAACCTCAGTATCTGGCATCCAAAGCCCTCCTCGGGAAGCTTCTTCGGGATGTTGTTCTGATCGTCCAGCTTCTTGCGCAATTCCAACCCGTCCACATCGAGAGCGAGGCGCCAGTTAGCAAGCGCGCGAAATTGGACAAGTAATGCAAGCTTTATTCTTGCTTAGGAATGTTGATTGATGGGTTCATAGGGCACCACACACCTCGGAGATCAATAAACTGCAGCCATTGAGTTTGCTGGCGGAGGTCCTTGCAACGATAGAGATTCCAGGATCCTTGGATTTGATCTCTCATCTGTTAGAAACCCTCAGCAGAGTTATCCGCTCCGAGCTTTGGGGACCCTCAGATACAAGCTATGTGTGTCAGTTGTTGATGGCTGCGACTGAAAAAAGCGCAAATAGAGTCTCTGTAAGTGTCCTTCCTCCACAGTATCGGTTTGATATGCAACGCCAAACAGGAGCCCCCGCCGAGGCCCATTCGCTTGGATGTCTTAGTTGAACTTATTAGGGGTTAGTTACGCTGCTTCCTCTTCATGCATCAGTTTTCTCAAAATTAGTTGCAGTTACCGATAACCCTCAAACCTTCAATGAGGCCTTGCTATTGATGGCCAACTTGGCCCGACTCACCCCTGATTCCGTCCTTCACAATATAATGCCTATCTTCACGTTCATGGGATCCAATGTCTTCCATAGGGACGATTCCTACAGCTTCAGAGTTGTCCAGAATGTAAGCCCGAACTTGCTCACTTGTTGGATACTGGCTCAATGTTGTGACACAGACCATCGATAGCATCGTGCCAGTCATGGCCTCATCTTTGGAGACAAAGCATTCAAGTGGTCTTGATCTCTACATTGCGGCGAGGGATTTCCTCCGTATCTTCACTGATGCGTCCAACCATATTCCCCGACACCGGAGACAAAAGTTCGTGATCTCTTGGGTACTTACATTAACGTCATAGCTGATCTTCAACTCTCTGGTCAGCTTTTTTGTGCATCTTACGGAAGCACTCGGAGGCCAAGCATTCTTGGCTCCGGTTTGCATGCTGTTGATTGACAAGGTTACCAACCGCGCAAGTCGCCAAGCCCCAGAGGAGGCACAAAGTACTCTCAGTCTTCCTATTTCGCTGCTCCGACACTTCGATCGGTCATCGCAGATATTCGTGAGATGTCCCGCTTCATTCACCTGAGATGCCACTCACCATCAATCGTAGGTTCTTACAGAGATATTGAGGGAGTGCTTACGGCTTACGTCGTGCCTTTTATGCCCCGAGAATGCCACGGCTGCATTTTTGGGCTACCCTCGGTGAATCACATGATTCTTCCATCTTCATGGCGGGTATTAACACCAATGTGCAGGGACGGAGAGCACTCCACATCCATCACAGCTGCTTTGCAACGCCGCATTCAGGCCCTCGTCCTGTTTGCTAGCACGTCTTTGACACCGTCGGAAGCGGACAAGGAGATGGAGATCTCAGAAGGCGGAAGAACCACTGATCTCATCACCCACCTTGTGGACCTTGCCACGCTTCAAACCGGGCAGGCTCCTGAGAGTGAAGTGGCAACGATCATTGTCGCGGCTCAGACGGCGATTGGACGGATCCTGGGTGTGATTTCTGCTGGGGAATTCATGTCTGGCGCGCTTGTTATGCTGAAATCCGAGGAATCGAGGGTGTGTATCATCTTGATTGTAAGGACAGGATGCCTCTTGATATTGCTGTTCAGATCAAATCCGGAGCTCTTGTTGTCCTATCCGAAAGAGTTCCCGCCATCCACGAGAAAGTGCGCCAGGAACATCAAGTCACAATGATAAACGTCATCGACCAGATCCGCGACATCATCACGCGTCAGTCAGCTGGCTCTTTGGTTGAATCTGCGCTAGCCGCCTTAAACGCTATTGCGTCCACTTGTTGTGCTGGAGAGGAGTCTGCACTGTTGGGTACTTTACCTCATATCATCAAAGTGGTGCGATCCCGGACATCCGCTTCAGCCGCGGTGGCAGTTTTGCCTTGTTATATGTGAGTTGTCGTATAACTCTAAAGCAGCTCATTCAAACCACATCCTGACACGATTTGATAGCTCGGCCCTGGGACCACGCATTATCCCTCACTTCAAAGACATCGCACAAGAATGTATCTCTATTCTTCGTGAGGGTCTTATTGGCAAGAGCCGTACGTCATACCACGCACTCATCCTTTACGAATTTGACCTGCTGTACAGAGCTTGGGGGCGTAGGGGGATCTGCCCTCACGACACTTCAAAGTCTACTATCTTCCCTACCCGCTTTCTACGGTGCCACAGAGCTAAATGAAGTAGCCAAGCTTTACACCGAATACAGCGCGACAACAACGAACCAAAACAACCCTCTCACTGGACTGATCAAAGCAATATCCCAGCGGACGTCGGCTGAAGTTTTGCTCCCCGTCTTGTATAATCTTTGGCCCAAGATTGGCAAGGCGCAGACGAAGGTTAGTTTTTTCTTTTTTTTTTTTCTTTTTTCCCGTCGATTAGAGATAGATGCTGAACGACAATCCAGGAGGATGTAAATGGCATGATTGGATACTTTATCTTGCTCAAGAGGGCCCTGCACGCTGCTCCTCGGCCTGAGGTACTGGAAAATATGCGCCAGGTTTTCAAAGTTTTCATGGAAGCTTTTGAGGTGAAGATGGCTTTCGGATCCAAGGAGGTCAGCATCGATTTGCTCGGAACGATATTTACAAGTAATCGTGAGCTCCTTCCCAGGGCGAGCCACATATCATATCCGCATTCACGGAACTCGTTGTGAAACTTAATGAAAGCGCATTCAGACCTCTGTTCCGGCGCTTGCATGATTGGGCGTTTGCAGACGACAACGGTGAGCATTGTCTTCGGCTTCGCTATTTGATGACCAGCTTAGCCCCCCTCAGCTACAAACGAGAGGAAAACAACCTTCTGTCATGTCTATACCGCCTTACTCGATTACTTCAAGGTCTGTTCTTGCGTCTCAACTCCTAGCTGCCATCTGTTTGGACCTAACTCCTCAAATACCAGGGACTGATGAATCCGTACATGTCGATGCTCCTGCATCCCCTTATCGAGGTCCTACAATCATTCAGCTCCACTTCTGCATCATATACGCCGTCAGACGCAGCGCTTTGGTCGGGGATCGTTCTGACTGTTACGAAGTCCTTTGAAGCGGACGACGGAGGTACGTCCATCGTTTCTTGACCTCCAGTCAATCTGAAGATATGAGCATACTTCATCCAGTTTTCTGGCGTGAAGATAAATTATCCGCCATCCTTCCCCATCTGCTGTCACAAGTCCCCACCGTCATATACTTGCCTTCCCCGTTTCCCGTCGCCAGCACCACTCCAGCTCCGCAGTGTCCAACTCCAAGACAACTTCTAACTTCTTCTCTCCTCTCCTTGATCTCCCTCCTTCCTAATACTTCCTCCGAGCTTCTCAAGCGTCTCAATCTTCACCTCCTCATGCATACGCGTTCCGAAGACGCTCGCATACGAATCTTAGCGCTCGAGTGCGCGTGCGAGATGTGGAAAGCTGAGGGAGGCAAACTTATCGGTACGCAATTCAGACCTTTGGAAAAACCCTGATGCAGGAGAACTCACTCGTGCTTTGCCATTTCTCGACTTGTAGGATTCGTTGCTGAAACTGCGACATTCATCGCAGAGTGTGCAGAGGATGAGAACGATCGCGTCGTTAGGGAAGCTCACAAACTAAAAAATGCTGTCGAGAGTATTGCTGGCAGCATTAACGGCTTGTAGAAAGCATCAAACCGTTGTGTGCTGAAATCATCCGGGTGTATGTATGTACATAGTGAATACCGTGCCATATGGGCTGAGCGGTAATATGTAGCCCTGATTACTATATTTAGTAAAGGCTCCTTTCAGGAACTGCAGAGACTCGAACATCGTACTCCATGAGCTGTTCGTCAAGCGGTCAGGCTGGTCAGGTTTGATGCCCTGCCTACAGCGCCAATGACCTACCCTCACGAAGTTTCCTTGAACAAAGCGATTGATGCACCGCCAGTGAATCGGTAATGCACGTCTCCGAGCCCAGGGTGCCGCAGTGAGAACTACTAAGTTAGCTTTTGCTGACAAGGATACGCAGTCTCTTCGCAACGGTTCCCATACCGAAATTGATTTCTGAATATAGGTGCCAGCGAATGAGCCTCTACTATATGCCATGATGCCTTGTACACGCTGAGGCTCACCAGGACTTCACATACAGCTCTCATGTCCACTGCACCGCCAGTAACGTCCAAAACGACTAGCGATGACTCGAAGAAGTCCACGGCTTGCACGAAGCTCACAGACCAGACTAACCTACTCACTTCAGAAAGATCACCGCTGTCTTCTCCTGCCTTGCTCTTTGTATGGTTGTCTCTACCCCTTGTGGATACAGTGAGTCTACCCAGTATTTCCACTGCTTTCGACGCATGCTGCGTGGCATCATCGGTCCAGCTCGCGTGTATGCTCACTTCTACGAGCTTTCAGCCGTTGTATGGTCCTTTCAATGATATACAGTTGAAAAGGTCATAATGCCTAGCCTGGGAACCCGCCAAATCCTCAATGCATTATGACCTTTTCAACTGTATTAGGTCGCAAAGCAGCGCTTTGCCTGGCCATGGTAACATTCATGATCGGTAGCTTGGACGCAGGTTTCTCGACGTCTACATCCAGCTAATCTGAGGTCTGTCAGCTCTGTTTATGTTGACCCCTTTCTCATGACAGTCCAAGGCATTGAATGAGCAGCAGGTGGGAATGAGCGTGACCATTAAATCAGGAGCACGAGACTACGCATGTTTTGCGAGTTGCGATCTTGATCGTGGTTCCGGCTCTGTCGTCCGAAACTTTCCGACGCCCTAGATGTCAGTGCCTCCTCCAGTTCGTATCCCGCTGTAAGCTCTCTTCGCTGTGCAGGATCTCAAGACGGGCCGAAAGGTTCTCACCGCACCAACGCAACTCCCGAACTCCCCCCTGCAAAAACTGTTCATCAATCTCAGAGACAACTCTTTAGCTTTCCCCTCGCTGGGACTGTTCTTTCCTCTTCGCACCCCCTCCCCATGTCCGCGCGTTCCTACTACATGAACATACCGAGGCGAGCACAGTGGATTTTCAGCTTCCTTCGTTGATCACTGTATTACTGCAAACGCGAACCGACAAGCGGGACCGAGCATTGATTTCTTTCAGCATCCCACTTCTAGGCAGTCGAGAGAAAAGTATGGTCTAGACACGATCCATACCTATGTCAGCTGTTTTGCAACGCCCCATTCAAACTCGCTTCCTATTTGTGACCCACCTTGTGGACCTTGCCACGCCTCAAAATGAGCAGGCTTTTAGGGAGTGGAGTAACAACGATCATTGCGTTCGTACCATGCACTCATCTTTTATGATTTTGACGTGCTGTACGGAGCTTGGTGGCGTAAGGTGATCTGCCCTCACGCCACGTCAGAGGCTACTATCCACTCACTCGGGTTTTGTAATCCTCGACCTGTAGGATTCGTTGCGGCCACTGCGACATTCGCACATTGCGGAGTGTGTAGAAGATGAGACGATAGCGCCGTTATAGAAACGGTAGTTTCAGCAGTAGTAACCTGACTTCGGTATGATAAACTAGACTAAGGTAAAAGTAACTACGCGTACAGAATGTACTACGTGATTATGTCAGCGGTGGCGTAGCCACTCGACAGTTTGTTTTCCAACACTCCCCCACAAACGGAGCATGGACATAATCAAAGGATGGACTTAAGAATATGAGAAAAAAGGGGTGGATACTTATAAGTAAACTCGTCCCAAAAAATTAGTGAACATAATCTTGTGTCCATATGTTACTTGCGGCGGTAGCGGCACGGAAGTAAGAGGTTCGTGCCGCTTTCCGCCGCTCGCACAAAGACTAAGCTCTTCCACTCCGCTCGTGCCTCGCTACGTAAAAGAGTGGCAATTTGCGATATCTTTGGATCTTAACTCTTTGCAAATCAACGGTTTTCGTTTCGTCGCAAACACAGCTTCCTATAGACCCCATTTTTTCTTCTTGTATATGGTGTAGACATTCCACAACGGACTTCTTACAAATTCATGGAGTGTAAGTTATCGGAACTCTGGTGTTTGGGGAGATTTGCATTGCGCAAGACATTTGCAACAAGGCAGGGCTCGATTAGTAGCAGTAATGTCGCGATTCGCTGCCACAGGTCAACCGGTCACCGGTCACCTATGTTATACACAACTTTGGATCCACTTCCCATCACCAGGCATGCATCCCTCCCATCAATCTCCACAAAGGTGAGACCAGGGATATCATCGAGTAGCTCCTGAACCGTGTCCTGAAAGTCATCTTGCGACATTGATGACCTTGATGTATAG
>MU123725.1:19063-175896 GCA_014904935.1 Melanogaster broomeanus | reverse complement strand
AGATCCCTGCCAGTAACTACTTGCAAGTATTTGCTAACTGATCTATGTCAGGGTGGTGTCACGTTCCATGGGACTCGCCTCTTGTTCTCACTCCACTATGCTCTGGTGTCCTCATCATCGTCATATTCTGCTGCTGGGAATGGAAAGGCGCAAACTTGCCTATCGTGCCCAGTATGTTCATCCTATCATTTCCCTGGCGCTCTGTGTAGCTGATATAGTGGTGCGTGGGCAGTGTACATATTCAAACACATCACTGTCACTGGGGTTTATATCGCCATATATCTACGTTATGCAGGAAACTTCTGGCCATTGATTACATCGGCGCTGGACTGACCCTCCTCGGTTCTACCTTGGTTATATTACCACTTATATGGGTGAGATGATCCCTGCCAGTAACTACTTGCAAGTATTTGCTAACTGATCTATGTCAGGGTGGTGTCACGTTCCCATGGGACTCGCCTCTTGTTCTCACTCCACTATGCTCTGGTGTCCTCATCATCGTCATATTCTGCTGCTGGGAATGGAAAGGCGCAAACTTGCCTATCGTGCCCAGTATGTTCATCCTATCATTTCCCTGGCGCTCTGTGTAGCTGATATAGTGGTGTGTGGGCAGTGTACATATTCAAACACATCACTGTCACTGGGGTTTATATCGCCATATTTATCTAGTGCGTTCGCTTCCGCTCTACTCCACAACTCATCCCAACTTGAAGTTCACGATCCGTTTCGTCTTCTTGGGCTATAGTGGATTCATATTTTTCTCGTCACTTTACTACCTCTCGCAGTTCTTTCAAGTTGCGTTAGGATACTCTCCGACACAATCTGGAGTATTCCTACTTCCGGTGCTGGTCACCCAAACCTTTGTCACCTGGGTTGTGGTACGCAATATTTCGTCCCGTTTTGATGTACGATACTTGATGATGATCACATCTATAGGGGATTATTGTGAGCAGGACAGGCAGGTACCGAGTGCGTACCATCTGATTAGTGACACTGCTCATGCATCCTGATTTGAGTAGGCAATTATCTATACAGGCTTCAGTGTTTGGGCAGTCGGCTGTGGTTGCCTCTCGACGGTCACTGCATCGACATCGAAAGCCCTCCTTGTCTTTTACATGATCTTGGCTGGTTCCGGTGCTGGGCAGGTAAGATACATAGTTTTTGTCTGAGGTTTTGCTGAGTCTATGTTGTGTTTCGCACGTTTCAGACTCTGCAAACGGCTACCGTCGCCGCTCAAGCAAGTGTTCCTAGGAAGGATATGGCTGTGGTGACGGCCGTTAGAAATGTCAGTTCACTTTGTCGTGCTTTACTAAAAAGAAAACTTACCAAGTTCGTGTCAGTACATCCGACTACTGGGAGGAGCATTGTCTATGGCTGTTGGATCAATGCTAACGTATACGCTTCCGTCTTTCACTTTTGCTCGTGACTCATTCAGAGTTTGTAATACCAGAAACAACCACCTGCGCAGCGTCCTCTCCTCACTCTCTCTCACGCCGTCTGCGATGACGACCATCATAGACAACCCCACCATCCTCGGATCCCATGCTTCGCCCTCTCAACTTGCCTCCCTGGGACTCACGCCGTCGCAAGCTGCCTACGCACTCTTGCATGGCTACACTGCGGGCTTCAGGATTCTGTTCATACTCAACGCATGCTTGGCGAGTGTTGCGACGATTACCAGCATTTTCTTGATTAAGCATGAGGAACTTATGAGAAGTGATGAGGAGACCCTCCAGGCGGAGAAGCGACAGCTATTGGGGAGCAGTGGCAATGGCAACCAGGGAGCGGTCAAGGTGCTGCCTTTAGACAGAGAGGGTCCGGAGCAGGGGGATAGTACGAAGGTGGATTTGGAGATGGGCAGCTGGTGGGTCCTGCATCTCATTTTGACTGGTCTTTCTGGGTATCCAACACCTTCTTCATTAGAAGCGACACCCTTGACTGGGTGGTCTGCGTCAAGTCGCCATTAGGTGCCCAGTTGTGGCGAAACCTGGTGTTTCACGCCTTGACTTGACTTCATCTGGCTACTTACTAGGCATGAACGTCTCCCCGTCACCTCCCTCTCTCGACTTAGCCACAGTTACGACAAATTATCTAACACATGACTGGAGTAAATATACCAGATGCAAACAGCAGACATGAGTAAACCCCTGGCAATCTCCAGGGAAACTACCTGGGTCGAAGACGTGAAGGGGTGAACACCCAACTGCGCCCTATCAAAGGTGTTGCTTCTGAAGAAGGAAGTGTCAGACACCCAGAAAAACCACCGCCGTGCGATCAAAAAGAAACGCCGGATTTACCAGGCTGTCCATCTCTTGAAATTCACCTCCATAACATTCCTAGTCGGGCCTCAGCTCTAGATCAACTTAATCATGATGCATATAAAGACGGGGCCTCGCCTCTCATCACCTCTCATAAGTTCCTTATATAATTATGCTTAATCATGAAACTGCCTGTAACCGCCGCAAGTGGCCCGCAACACTCGCCAAGCACGCGTTGAGTACGTATAAACAGAATCTTGAATCCTTTAGTGTAGCCGTGCAAGAGTGCGTAGGCAGCTTGCGCCAGTGTGAGTCGCAGGGAGGCAAGCTGAGTGGGCGAAGCATGAGATCCGAGGAGGAACTTGAACAGGATAAGAGGGAACCAACTTGAAACGGATATAAGTTATTTTTAGTCTTTTCACGGGCATCATAGCTACAGCTGCGTGTGAGTGCGACTTAAATTTTGTCTGTGGGCCCTTATTTAGGAATGTTACACGCATCATGATCTTGGCCGACTTGTCAAGTGTTCCAGTGCATACGAGACATGTAGTGCTGGCAAGGTGTATATGAGTCGAGGCTGCATCGTAGAGCGTGATACGTGTGATACTCGATACGCCAGCGAAGCATTTCCTCCAAATCCAGGGTGCCCGCTGTGAGAACAAACTTACCTCGAGAGAAGTGTGGACCTGCGGAGTCTCTTCACAGCGCGGCGGCAGTTACATTTAATACCAGGTATTAAGCACTTCATCGTGTCGTTATTTTTGTGCTACGACTGTAGCGACATCGCCATCCAGAAACTAATATCTCCGGCCGTTCCACGCCGGACCCTCGTACGAAGTCGTACCCTATTGGTTTTTGAACATGCATGTTAGCGCACGAGTCTCTATGGTATGCCTACTAGTAGTGCAAGCTGAGACTCACGAACCCCTTCGCATACACCTCCGATGTCCATTGCACCCCAAGTAACGTCCAAAGCGACTAGCGATGACCCGAAGCAGTCTATGGCTATCCCACTGAAGCTCACAGACCAGACGAACTTGCTTCCCTTCAGGAAGATCGTCCCTCTCTTCTCCGGCATCGCTCTTTGTGCAGTCGTATCTGTCCTTGACTCAGTCATCATAGCCACAGCCCTACCCACCATTTCCGCTGCTTTCAACGCAGGCTCCGTGGCGTCATGGGTCCCGTCTGCCTACATGCTCACTTCTACGAGCGTTTCGCCGTTGTGCGGTCGTTTCAGCGATATATTTGGTCGCAAAGCCGTGCTTTGCGTGGCCATGGCAGTATTTATGCTCGGCAGCTTGGCCTCGGGATTCTCGAAGTCCATCATCCAGCTAATCATCTTCCGTGGTGTCGCTGGTGCAGGTGGTGATGGCGTTCTCACCTTGGGGCAGATCATCCTGTCGGACGTCGTGAGCCTTCGCGACAGGTATGCTATTCAGAGTCCTACTTATGTGTTATGCCAAGTGAAACATGTGTTATTCCATGATTTAGGGGAAAATACCAGGGTTTCATCTCTGGCTTTGTTTCTCTGGGCTTTGTTATTGGACCTCCCATTGGCGGTGCTTTGTCTGAAACAGTGTCTTGGAGGGCGCGTATTCAACCCCTCGCTTTCATTCAGGTCATTAACCCATGGCAATGCAGTGGTGTTTTTGGGTCAATCTCCCCATCTCGTTATGCGCTATATGTGTGGCTCTTTTTGTACTCCCTTTCAAACCCGTCGAGGGAGATGTGAAAAGGCAAACACGTCCTTGTTCTTCTACTCGTATCATCTTACACTGCCACGTTATGCAGGAAACTTCTGGCCATTGATTACATCGGCGCTGGACTGACCCTCCTCGGTTCTACCTTGGTTATATTACCACTTATATGGGTGAGACCATCCCTGCCAGTAACTACTTGCAGGTATTTGCTAACTGATCTATGACAGGGTGGTGTCACGTTCCCATGGGACTCGCCTCTTGTTCTCGCTCCACTATGCTCTGGTGTCCTCGTCATCTTCCATATTCTGTTGCTGGGAATGGAAAGGCGCAAAATTGCCTATCGTACCCAGTATGTTCATCCTATCATTTCCCTGATGCTATGTGTAGTTGACATAGTGGTGCGTGGGCAGTGTACATATTCAAACATGTCACTGTCACTGGGGTTTATATCACCATGTTTATCAAGTACGTTCGCTGCCGACTCTACTCCGCCAACTCATCCAACTTCGAAGTTCATGATCGTATATCGTCTTCTTGGGCTATAGTGGATTCATATTTTTCTCGTCACTTTACTACCTCTCGCAGTTCTTCCAAGTCGCGTTAGGATACTCCCCGATACGATCCTGGAGTATTCTTGCTTCCAGTGCTCGTCAGCCAAACCTCTGTCAGCTGGATTGTGGTATGTATGCAATATTTCGTCCCGTTTTGACTGTACGATATGTGATCGTCGCATCTACAGGGGATGATTGTGAGCAGGACAGGCAGGTACCGAGTGCGTGCCATCTGATTAGTGACACTACTCATCATCCTGACTTGAGTAGACAATTATCTATGCAGGATTCAGTGTTTGGGCAGTTGGCTGTGGTTGCCTCTCGACGGTCACTGCATCAACATCGAAAGCCCTCCTCGTCTTTTACATGGTCTTGGTTGGTTCCGGTGCTGGGCAGGTAAGATACATAGTTTTTGTCTGAGGTTTTGCTGAGTCTATGTTGTGTTTCGCACGTTTCAGACTCTGCAAACGGCTACCGTCGCCGCTCAAGCAAGTGTTCCTAGGAAGGATATGGCTGTGGTGACGGCCGTTAGAAATGTCAGTTCACTTTGTCGTGCTTTACTAAAAAGAAAACTTACCAAGTTCGTGTCAGTACATCCGACTACTGGGAGGAGCATTGTCTATGGCTGTTGGATCAATGCTAACGTATACGCTTCCGTCTTTCACTTTTGCTCGTGACTCATTCAGAGTTTGTAATACCAGAAACAACCACCTGCGCAGCGTCCTCTCCTCACTCTCTCTCACGCCGTCTGCGATGACGACCATCATAGACAACCCCACCATCCTCGGATCCCATGCTTCGCCCTCTCAACTTGCCTCCCTGGGACTCACGCCGTCGCAAGCTGCCTACGCACTCTTGCATGGCTACACTGCGGGCTTCAGGATTCTGTTCATACTCAACGCATGCTTGGCGAGTGTTGCGACGATTACCAGCATTTTCATGATTAAGCATAAGGAAGCTTATGAGAGTGATGAGGAGAGACTCCAGGCGGAGGCGCGGCAGCTATTGGGAGGTAGTGGCAATGGGAACCAGGGAGCAATCCAGGTGCCGCCTTCAGATACAGAGGATCCAGAGCTGGGGGGTGGTACGAAGGTGGATTTGGAGATGGGGCAGCCTGGTGGGTCCCGCATTTCATCTTTGCTGTAGTCTTTCTGGGTATCTGACCCCTTTCTCCATTAGAAGGCAACAGCCATGATCGAGTGGTCTGCGTCAAGTCAGGATTAGGTCCCCAGCTGTGGCGGTTGTAACCGGGCCTAGACCCAAAGGTCACTTTCACCTGATTTCTTTTTATCATATGCTGCTCTTATTGCTACGATACTGATCATTATATTCCCGCATTTTATCTGGTAGGTTTTCTTAGTCATCTTTCATTTATTTTTCCAACGCATATCCCTAATGCAGCGACGCAGCTTTGCTTTTTGGTTGCTGTTCGGTTCTCACCCCCGAAAGGCCTCGTTGAAAAAGTAGATACAAGCCCCAGTTGTCGTAGAGTAGGAAAACTGTTGTTCCGTGGATTGACCTGACTTCATCTGGTTAGACCACCTCCGACTCTCGACTTAGCCAGTCGTCAAACAGTCACGACAAACTCATCCCAACACATGTTTTCACTGCAATGATGCACTCTCCGATAGCTCGTCTACATGTCTAGTACTGCCAGATGACGTAGAATGTCCTATCCTGTATGTTTCGGACTGTGTGATATCAGCTATACCTACTGAGGTACTGAAGCAGATATACCGGATGCAAATTAACAACAGACATGGATAAACACCTACTTGGCAATCTCCAGAAAAGCTGCCTGGGTCGAAGGTGTAATGGGCTGAACGCCCAATCTGCAACTTGATCCAGACCCACCCTCAGGCTATCAAAGGTGTTCCTTCTGAGGAAGGAAGTGTCGGACACCCCAGAAAAACAACCGTGGGCTCAAGTGAAACGCGGGACTTACCAAGCTGCCCATCTCTAAATCCACCTTCATATCGCTCCTCGGCTCTGGATCTTCTTTGTCTAAAGCCGGCGCCACACTCGCAGTCGCGTCGGTTCCCACTGCTACTATTTTCCAATACCTGCCGCGCCTCCGCTCGAAGTCTGTCTTCATCACCTCTCGTAAGTTCCTCATGCTTAATCATGAAGATGCTTGTAATCGCCGCAACACTCGCCAAGCACGCGTTCAGTATGAACAGAATCCTGAAGCCTGCAGTGTAGCCATGCAAGAGTGCGTAGGCGGCCTGTGATGGCGTCAGCCCCAGGGAAGTAAGCTGAGAGGGTGAAGCATTTGATCCGAGTATGGCAGGATTGTCTATGATGGCCTTCGTTGCAGATGGCGTGAGAGAGAGGGTGGAGAGGACGTTGCGGAGGGAGTTGTTTCTGGTGTGACAGGTCTGAATGAGCCTCGAGGAACAGTGGAAGAGGGAAACAACTTGAACGGACATAAGCGTTGATCCAACGGCCAAGGAGAATGTCCCTCCCAGCAGCCGGATGTACTGAGCGTGATGGAATAAGATTTTATTTGGGAAGCACAACAAAGAGAACCGACATTTCTAACAGCAGTCACCACAGACACATCCTTCCTAGGAACACTTGCTTGAGCAGCGACGGTGGTCGTTTGCGTAGTCTGGAGTGTCCACGACTTAGAACCGGTAAAATCCCAGACAAATCAATCCGTCTTACCTGCCCGGTACCGGCACCAGCCACGAGCATGTAAAAGACAAGGAGGGCTTTCGATGTCGATGCAGTGACCGTCGACAAGCAGCCACAACCGACTGCCGAGACAGTGAATCCTACATAGACAATCGTCTACTCAAATCAGGATGCATGAACGGCGCCAGTGATCAGACGGTGCGCACTCGGTACCTGCCTGTCCTGCTCACGATCATCCCTGTATGCATAATTGTCAGTATCGTGAATCAAAATGGGACGAAATATTGCGTACCGCAACCCAATTGACCAGCATTTGGGTGACCAGCACTGGAAGGGAGAAGATTCCGGATTGTATCGGGGAGAATCCTAACGCGACTTGGAAGAACTGCGGGAGGTAGTAAAGTGACGAGGACACTGTGAAGCCACTATAGCCCAAGAAGACAATTATGAAGTTGGATGGGTTGGCAGGGGATGGCGGAAGTAAACGTACTTGATAAACATAGCGATATACACCCCAGTGACAGTAACATGTTTGAAGATGTACACTGCCCACGCACCATTATGTCAACCACATGATATCGGGGAAATCATGAGAGGAACATACTGGGCACGATAGGCAAATCCGCGCCTTTCCATTCCCACCAACAGAATAGGAAGATGACTAGGACACCAGAACATAATGGAGCAAGAACAACAGGCGAGTTCCACGGGAATGTAACACCACCCTGACGTAGTTCAGTTAGCAGATACTTCGAAGTAGTTACTAGCAGGGACCGTCTCACCCATATAAGCGGTAAAACCACCAAGGTAGAACCAAGGAGGGTCAGTCCAGCGCCGAGATAATCAACGGCCAAGAGCTTCCTGTGTGTGTGGGCCCTAAGGTGACATGAATAGAACAACTTCGGATACGTGCTTGCCTTTTCACATCTCCCTCGACGGGCTTGAGAGGGAGTACCAACAGAACTACACACGTAGCGCACAATGAGACAGGAATGTTGACCCAAAAACACCACTGCATTGTCATGAGTTAAGACAACACTGAATGAGAGCGTGGAGTGCATCAAACACGCACCCTCCAAGATACTTTTTCAGACAGAGCGCCGCCCAAGGGGGGTCCAATAGCATAGCCGATGGCAACAACCACACCAATGATGCCCTGGTACTTACCTCTGAACCAGGCACAAACCCGAGTCTCGCTTAGCTACCATCCGTTTCGCAACAACAGGAAACATACTGTACCTGTCACGAAGACTCACGACGTCCGACACGATGATCTGCATCAGGCCGAAAACGCCGCCTCCCCCTATACCAGCGACACCACGGAATACGATAAGTTCGTTGATAGACTTCGAGAAACCAGAGGCCAAGCTGCCGAGCATAAATATTACCATGGCCACGCACAGCACTGCTTTGCGACCAAAGATATCACTGAAACGACCGTACAACGGCTGGAAGCTGGTAGAAGTGAGCATATAAGCGGACGGGACCCATGATGCCACGGAACCTGCGTTGAAAGCAGCGGATATGGTGGGTAGTGCTGTGGCAACAACGACGGAGTCGACGGAAGTGACGACGACACAAAGAGCAAGGCCGGAGAAGACGGGGAGGATCTTTCTGAAAGGAAGTAGGTTCGTCTGATCCGTGAGCCTCAGTGGGCTAGCCATAGAATTCTTTGGATCATCGCTAGGCGTTTGGGACGTTACTAGGGGTGCAGTGGACATTGGAGGTGTGCAGGTATGAAAAAAACTGCTGTGACCCTCGTGTCAAAGATTATATTGAGAAACAAATATGTTCGACCGAATATACTTGTCTTTTGGATCATGCCGCAAAAGTACTAGCGGCACGATGACCTGGATGTGGAGAGATATTTCGACATGGGGTTCCGTGTTCACTGGATGCGGAGCTGAAGTGCTGACACTTACGAGCTCAAAGCAAACCGCAGGTCCGTGATGACGCTCATTAATGGCATCCAGTGCTTCGCGAAGTAAGTCACCCCAGTTACGGTCTAGCGAAGCTGCACTTTGAAAGTCTCCCATCGACCATCTAGTACTAAACAGGATTAGAGTACATGAATCGGGGTCTGTATGATCAAGTGACTCGCCTGGTAAGTAATAGATGTTGAAGTGCGGCGAGTCGGATCCGAGTCACCGGAGCAACCAACCCTGCAAGTAGACACACCGTGACTGGCAACGAACCAAGTACGTTTTCATAGAAATTCACTCTGTCATCTTTTGTACCGCGCGACTGCCACTTGATTATAATCTTTCGTTGTAGTTCGTAACCTCACACTTGGACCAGCCTGAGAACGGAAAGCACTTGGCAAGTTGGAATGTTGAGCGCCAGCGTGACCCATGAAACAAGCGACACCATTTTTGTCACAACTCACGACCCGTTGAATCCATCAAACTCGCGCACCATCGAGACCTCCACACGACGATGGTAAAAACAGAAAGGCTCATTTACACTGTCGACCCTCCTGAAGTTCGACCCTCCTGAAGTCTCAGCCCTGCACTCCTGTCTCGTCCCTCAACGCCCACTGCCTTCATCGAGCTTCAACTTCGCGACACTTTCGATATTGATCCTCTCCGCCGAGTGTCTGCATACGAGAAGGTCACCAACAAGATCAAACCAATTGCTACTATCATGCCGAGCCATGCCCACATCGTTGGAAGATTTCCTGAAGACCCCCTGAAGTCACTCCCCGCTCTATTGCCTCACCCGCCTCAGTCAGGACCGAATTGACGAGCCCGGCCTCTTGGCCAGCGATTTTCTATGGCCGGAGGAACAAAAACTCGCAGTACAGGTACTGAAGAATAATGAACCGGACTCGCCTGAGAGGATCCGAAAAGGGTCATTTCCGCGACGACTACTTTGCCCCCGTCGTCATTCCAACGACCGAACATACGCCATGGGTTCATCGCCGGCCCCCCGATTCCACCTGGCATGTGCAATGAAGTTATCATTGTCTCGATGTCAATCGCGTTCTCCCTTGCCTTCCTTATACACGCTGGCGCCACTGTATCTGCGAAGAAATTTTTTATCTGTCACCCACAAGTTATTGTTGTCAGACAGCAGTGTAATTATGACGGGCGCATTCCTGACGACTCCAAGGTTTCTAAAGTCAAGAACTGGCCCCCCGTGCGAGACAAAGACCGACGTTCGAGGATTCTTAGGCAGCACTGGCACTGTTCGCATCTGGATCAAAGATTATTCCTAGCTTGCCTGATCGCTCTGTTATACTGGCCGTGCCCTCCTCTTACATTGCTGCCCGATGGATACGAACGCGAATTACGGTGCTCACAGGCAAAGATTGAACTTTACAGTTTGTTCTGTATGCTCAAAGCCGCAAAGTCTGGATTACTGGTATCAGAAATCTAACTGTCGAGGTCGAAGCGGATATCCAACCGAACGCTGCTATGAACTGATGGATGGCCGCAATTCAGGCGACAGACTCTGGCGCAAGGACCCCTTGGGACGACACCAGCTCGTTATTTTCGGACCCGATTGTCCTCCGTATCCTCCGCAGCAACACTTGATGAATTTGGACGCAAAGGAATCTACTCGACATGACATACCATCACCGATTGTTTCTGGTGGCCTTCGCTCAATCATGATTTATCTTGGTACATCAAAACTTGCCACCAATGTCAAATCTGTTCGGTCGACAGGGCCATAACTAGTACCAATTCTATGTCCAATATATTTCTGTTCCGCTTGACACGCAATGAGACTGCGAGCTCAATCTTACGAATGCCAGGCAACCAAGTTATAATTTGGTTGCATGCCTTGTCATTTCAGCGAAATTAGCACTTCACATTTATTGTTTGCAGTTGTAATGAGAATGTAATCCGACCGCAAATTGTCATAGGCATAATGTAACCAGTTACTATAACTGATGCATGATGGTGGTGCTTGTCAACGATTGTAGAAGCTATAATGTGATTATAACCCCCCCGCAACCCATCTAATTCTCCCAGGTTCTTGCTAATGTGACCATCTCGCTCCCGATCGCCCCAACTGCCCGTTTCTCTGTCTGTTTTTCACCCACCAATTCCTCCCCGGCTGGACTCCCGTCTCGACACCCCGCGCTTCGTTCACCTTTCCCCTTCAGGGTCCCAAGTTCGCTTCTGCCCGCATCATTAGGGATTCGTTCATCGTTCATAGAAACGCGAACTAATTCTTAGCGTTTGATCGTTGGCTGAACGGGTCCTCTTCCATGCTTGGGACTCAACCGGCCACCTAGGCATTGATTCACCAAAGCGAAGCTCCTGTGATCGCATCCTTTCAACGGAACACTTGTCTTCTAGCTCATCTACAAGTCTGCTATACTCACGCTAGAAAACGCTGGATCTCTCGCAAAAGACCAGATCCACAGTGTAAAGTGGTACAAAATCGGTGGTGGGTGGGTAGGGGACTCGGGAGAGAATATACTGACAACACTAACAACCACCTACATCTATCTAAACAATTATACTTCCTTTACTTGTACTGCGGGAGGGTGAACCCAGTCATCAGTCGTCAACATCAAACAAAGAGACGAAAATGAAAGAAATAATAAATCAACCTGGCTCAGGTTCTTTCATCCCTCCAGGACTTTCGATCTGTCTCCGGATCCCAAGCAAGCCTCGAAGAACTTCTTATCATCCTCGCTCTCCGAATCCAGCTTCTTATAGTCATAGCTCTCCCAGTCAGGCGCACAAGCTACGAGGGCTTCGATGTCGTGACCTCGAAGGATTATGCGCCCGAGATGACAGATGCGTTGGGCTCCTCGGGGACACCCACCGACGCGAAGAAGCATTTGGGGGAGGCTTCAAGACGGTTGAAGAATCCTCCGATTTGGTTGGAATATTCCAATACGACGGCGAGTTCTTCGTTGTATTTGAAGTCGACGCGCCAGACCGAGAACCCTTCTGTGTCGAAGCTATGCGTGTGCAGGGGGTGCAGTCAGCCAACTTTCAAGACGATGTGGCATCAAGAATAAAAGAATCAGGGAATCGAAAGAAATGAGACCTGACGTACCTGGCATAAAACCGCCGAGGAGTACTGCCGGCCCCACGTGTTGCTTTGTTGGAGTACGCGCGTTTCCAATCTTCAAGCTCGAAAGCCGATTTCGGCAGGAGATCGAGAGGGTGCTTCTCTTTAGGTTCCTCGAATGAAGTGTCGGACAAGCAGAAAAACCGCTGCGCGGTCAAAATAGGACGCACGACTTACCAGGCTGCCCACCTCTAAATCCACCTCCATAGAGTTCCTCGGCTCTGGATGCTCTTTGTGTAAAGACGGCACACTCGTGCCCTTGTTGGCACTGCCACTACTTTCTAATTCCTGCCGTGCCTCCGGTCGAGGTCGCTCCTCATCACCTCTCGTAAGTTCCTCATGTTTAATCATGAAAATGCTTGTAATCGCCGCAACACTCGCCAAACACGCGTTGAGTATGAACAGAATCCTGAAGCCTGCATTGTAGCCATGCAACAGTGCGTAGGCGGCTTGCGGCGGCGAGAGTCCCAGGGAGCCGAGCTGAGAAGGCGAAGATCCGAGGATGGTAGGATTGTCTAAGATGGTCTTCATTGCAGAGGGCGTCAGAGAGAGGGTAGAGAGGACGTTGCGAAGGGAGTTGTTTCTGGTGTGACAAGTCTGAATGAGCCTCGAGGAACAGGGGAAGACGGAAACAACTTGAACAGACATAAGCGTTGATCCAACAGCCAAGGACAACATCCCTCCAAGCAGCCGGGTGAACTGTGAGAGAGATGCATTAACATTTCATTTGGACAACATGACAAAGGAAACTGACATTTTTAACAGCAGTCACCACAGACATATCCTTTCTAGGAACACTTGCTTGAGCGGCAACGGTGGTCGTTTGCATAGTCTGGAGTGTCCACACTTAGAATCGGTAAAATCCAAGACAAATCAATCTATCTTACCTGCCCGGCACCGACACCAGCCACGAGCATGTAAAAGACAAGTAGGACTTTCGGTGTCGATGCAGTGACCGTCGACAGGCAGCCACAACCGATTGCCCAGACACTGAATCCTGCATAGACAATCGTCTACTCAAATTAGAATGCATGAACAGCGCCACTGATCAGATGGTGCGCACTCGGTACCTGCCTGTCCTGCTCACAATCATCCCCTGTAGGTATGATTGTCAATATTGTATCTCAAAATGGAACGAAATATTGGGTACCGCAATCCAGTTGAGGAGGATTTCGGTGACCAGCACTGGAAGTGAGAATATTCCGGATTGTATCGGTGAGTATCCTAACGCGACTTGGAAGAACTGTGCGAGGTAGTAAAGTGACGAGTAAAATATGAAGCCGCTACAGCCCAAGAAGATAATCATGAAGTTGGACGAGTTGGCAGGCCATAGTGGAAGCAAACGTACTTGATAAACATGGCGATATACACCCCAGTGACGGTAACATATCTGAATATGTACACTGCCCATGCCCAGCTGTGTCAACCACATGGTGTCAGGAAAATTATAAGAGGAACATACTGGGAACGATAGGCAAATATGCGCCTTTCCATTCCCAACAGCAGAATAGGAGGGTGGCTAGGACACCGGAGCATAGTGGAGCGAGAACAACAGGCGAGTTCCACGGGAACGTGACACCACCCTGATATAGTTCAGTTAGTAGATATTTCGAAGTAGTTACTAGCAGGGATCGTCTCACTCATATAAGTGGTAAAATAACTAAGGTAAAACCGAGGAGGGTCAGACCAGCGCCGAGGTAGTCAACCGCCAAGAGCTTCCTACGTGGTGTCGGCCATAAGATAACGTGAGTAGAACAACCTCGGATACGTGCTTGCCTTTTCGCATCTCCCTCGACGGGCTTGAGAGGGAGTACAAACAGAACTACGCACGTAGCGCACAACGAGACAGGAATGTTGACCCAAAAGCACCACTGAATTGTCTGAGTTAAGATGACACCGAATAAGAGCGAGGAGTGTGTCAAACACGCACCCTCCAAGATACTCTTTCAGACAGAGCGCCACCCAAGGGAGGTCCAATAGCATAGCCGATGGCAATAACGCCACCAATGAGACCCTGGTACTTCCCTCTGAATCAAGCACGAACCCGGGTCTCGCTTAGCTACCATCTGTTTTGCAACCACAGAAAACATACCTATCTCGAAGGCTCACGACGTCCGACACGATGATCTGCATCAAGCTGAAAACGCTGCCTCCCCCTACACCAGCGACACCACGAAAGACGATAAGTTCGTTGATAGACTTTGAGAAACCAGAGGCCAAGCTGCCGAGCATAAATATTACCATGGCCACGCAAAGCACTGCTTTGCGACCAAAGATATCACTGAAACGACCATACAATGGCTGGAAGCTCGTAGAAGTGAGCATATAAGCGGACGGGACCCATGGTGCCACGGAACCTGCGTTGAAAGCAGCGGATATGGTGGGTAGTGCTGTGGCTACAATGACGGAGTCGACGAAAGTGACGACGACACAAAGAGCAAGGCCAGAGAAGACGGGGAGGATCTTTCTGAAAGGAAATAGGTTCGTCTGATCCGTGAGCGTCAGTGGGCTAGCCGTAGGATTCTTTGGATCATCGCCAGGCTTTTGGGACGTTACTGGGGGTGTAGTAGACATTGGAGATGCTGGAGGTATGAACCGCTTTGAGAGCCTCGTGTCAAAGATTAAATTCGAAAACAAGTATGTTCGACCGAATATACTTGTCTTTTGGATCATGCCGCAAAAATACTAGCGGCACGATGACTGGGATGGGGAGATATATCTCGACATGGCGTTCCGTGTTCACTGGATTCGCAGCTGGAGCGCTGACACTTACCAGTTCAAAGCAAACCGCAAGTCCATGATGACGGTCATTAATGGCATCTTGGACCAACGCCAACTGGGTAAGTAACTCCCAGTGCTTCGATAAGTGAGAAGCCTGAGCTACGGATTACAGTAAATGGATCGCGGCCTGTCAAGTGACTCACCTGACAAGTAATAAATCTTGAAGTGCTCCGAAGTCGGGTCCGAGTCACCCGAGCAACCAATATGGCGGAAATTACCACCGCTTATCTTTGGACCTGCCAGTGGTTCGTTGTGTCCGCTTGCAGCCAACCAGACCTCCGCATCAGCAAACTAACCCTAATCCTGTCCTAAGCTGTTGCATGCCATTTGGTTAATAAGTTCATTGATAAGTTTGACACGAACGACCCGGGACACGGTGCTCAATGCGTTCCAAACCGTCCTCGGGGGCCTCGGATCAGCTGGTAGGCGGCTGCAGTGGAAAACAGGGATCGACTCGGATTCGATTCAATGCCCACATACTTTACATAAATTGCTAAGACGGAAAACAAAAAGTAAGCAAACGACGATATCCTCGTGATCAATTATCCACGGTAACACCCTCTTCCATGCTTGGGACTCAACCGGCCACCTAGGCATTCGTTTCTGCGGCCACAGCCGCAAACGCGTCTTGGTTTTGTCCCAGAGTATTTTCGGATGACCAGTCAATGATTCAAGTTCCTGTGATCGCATCCTTTCAACAGAATGGTTGTCTCGCAGCTCATCTACAAGTCTGCTATGCTCACGCTAGAAGACGTGGCGTGTCTCGCCAAAGAACAGATCTAGATTCTACAGCGCAAAGTGGTACAAAATCGGTGGTGGGTGGGTACTAGGGTGGGGACGATACTGGACAACAACAACCACCTACATCTATCTAAACAATTATACTTCCTTTACTCGAACTGAGGGGAGAGAGAAGCCAGTCGTCAGTCATCGTCATCAACCAAAGAGACGAAGAGAATAGAAATAGTAAAGCATCCCTGCTCAGATTCTTCCCATCCTTCCAGGCCTTGCAATCAATCTGCAGATCCCGAGCAAGCCTCGAAAAACTTCTTATCATCCACGCTCTGCAAATCCAGTTTCTTATAGTCACACCTCTCCCGGGCAGGCGCACAAGCTACGACAGCTTTGACATCATGACTTCAGAGGATCAATGCGCCAGAGATCACAGATGCGTTGGGCTCCCCGAGGACACCAACCCACGACAAGGGGTTTCCTCCCAGGGCTTCAAGACGGTTGAAGAATCCTCTGACTCGGTTGGAGGGCTTGAATATGACGGTGAATTCTTCGTTGTATTTGAAGTCGACGCGCCAGACTGAGAAGCCTCTTTGTCGAAGCTGTTCGTGTGCAGGTGAGATAGTCAACCAATTTTCAGGAAGATGTGGCATCAAAAATAAAAGAATGAGGGAATCGAAAGAAATGTGACATGACGTACTTGGCGTGAAACCACTCAAGAGCACTGTTGGCCCCACGTGGTCCTTTGTTGGAGTACGTGCGTTTCCAATCCTCAAGGTCGAACGTCGGTGTTGGCAGATGATCGAGGGGGTTCTTCTCTTTGCGTTCCTCGAATAAAGTGTCGGACAAGCAGAGAAACCACCGTGGGCTCAAAATGAAACACGGGACTTACCAGGCTGCCCATCTCTAAATCCACCTTCATATCGTTCCGCAGCTCAGGATCTTCTTTGTGTAAAGCCGGCGCCAAACTCGCGCCCGGTTTTCCACTGCCACTACTTTCCAATACCTGCCGCGCCTCTGCTCGAAGTATCTCCTCATCACCTCTTATAAGTTCCTGATGCTTGATCATGAAAATGCTTGTAATCGTCCCAACACTCGCCAAGCACGCGTTCAGTATGAACAGAATCCTGAAGCCTGCAGTGTAGCCATGCAAGAGTACGTAGGCGGCCTGTGACGGCGTGAGTCCCAGGGAGGTAATCTGAGAGGGCGAAACATTGGATCCCAGTATGGCAGGATTGTCTATGATGGTCTTCATTGCAGATGGCGTGAGAGAGAGGGTGGAGAGGACGTTGCGAAGGGAGTTGTTTCTGGTGTGACAGGTCTGAATGAGCCTCGAGGAACAGAGTAAGATGGAAACAACTTGAACAGACATAAAGGTCGATCCAACAGCCAGGGACAACGTCCCTCCAAGTAGCCGGATGAACTGAGAGAGACGGATTAACGTCTTATTTGGAAACATGACAAGGGGAACTGACATATCTAACAGCCGTCACCACAGACATATCCTTCCTAGGAACACTTGCTTGAGCGGCGACGATGGTTGTTTGCATAGTCTGGAAGGTCCACAACTTAGGATCCGTAAAATCCCACACAAATCAATCAATCCTACCTGCCCGATACCGACACCAGCCACGAACATGTAAAAGACAAGTAGGGCTTTCGATGTCGATGCGGTGACCGTCGAGAGAAAGCCGCAACCGACTGCCGAGACACCGAATCCTGCATAGATAATCGTCTACTCAAATCAGGATGCATGAACAGCGCCAGTGATCAGATGGTGCGCACTCGGTATCTGCCTGTCCTGCTCACAATCATTCCCTGTAGGTATGATTGTCAGTATCGTAAATCAAAACGGGACGAAATATTGGATACCGCAACCCAGTTGAGGAGGACTTGGGTGACCAGCAGTGGAAGTGAGAATATTCCGGATTGTATCGGGGAGTATCCTAACGCGACTTGGAAGAACTGCGAGAGGTAGTAAAGTGACGAGGAAAACATGAAGCCACTATGGCCCAAGAAAACAATCGTGAGGTTGGATGGGTTGACAGGGTATGGCGGAAGCGAACGTACTTGATAAACGCAGCGATATACACCCCAGTGACAGTAACATGTTTGAAGATGTACACTGCCCACGCACCGCTATGTCAACCACATGATATCAGGGAAATCATAAGAGGAACATACTGGGCACGATAGGCAAATCTGCGCCTTTCCATTCCCACCAGCAGAATAGGAAGATCACTAGGACACCAGAACATAGTGGAGCGAGAACAACAGGCGAGTTCCAGGGGAATGTGACACCACCCTGATATAGTTCAGTTAGCAGATACTTCCAAGTAGTTACTAGCAGGGATCGTCTCACCCAGATGAGCGGTAAAATAACCAAGGTAGAACCGAGGAGGGTCAGTGCAGCGCCGAGATGATCAACAACCAAGAGCTTCCTATGTGATGTGGGCAATAAGATAACGTGAGTAGAACAACCTCGGATACGGCTTGCCTTTTCACATCTCCTTCGACGGGCTTCAGAGGGAGTACAAACATAACTACACACGTAGCACACAACGAGACAGGAATGTTGACCCAAAAACACCACTACATTGTCATGGGTGAATATGGCACCGATGACAGCGAGGAGCAAACACACCCTCCAAGACACTCTTTCAGACAGAGCGCCGCCCAAGGGGGGTCCAATAGCATATCCGATGGCAACAACGCCACCAATGATACCATGGTACTTCCCTCTGAATCAGGCACGCACCCGGGTCCCGCTTAGCTACCAGTTGTTTTGCAATAGTGGGCAACATACCTGTCTCGAAGACTGACGATGTCCGACACGATGATCTGCATCAAGCTGAAAACGCTGCCCCCTCCTACACCAGCGACACCACGGAAGACGATCAGCTCATCGATAGACTTTGAGAAACCCGAGCCCAAGCTGCCGAGCATAAATATTACCATGGCCACGCAAAGCGCTGGTTTGCGACCAAAGATATCACTGAAACGACCGTACAACGGCTGAAAGCTCGTAGAAGTGAGCATATAAGCGGACGGGACCCATGATGCCACGGAGCCTGCGTTGAATGCAGCGGATATGGTGGGTAGTGCTGTGGCTTCAATGACGGAGTCCATGGAAGCGACGACCACACAAAGAGCAAGGCCGGAGAAGACAGCGAGGATCTTTCTGAAGGGAAGTAGGTTCGTCTGGTCTGTGAGCGTCAGTGGGCGAGCCGTTGAATTCGTCGGGTCATTGCTAGTTTGAGACGTTGCTGGGGGTGCAGTAGACATTGGAGATATGCAGGTATAAACCGCTTTGTGAGCATCCTCTCGAAGATTATATTCAGAACCAAATATGTTCGACCGAATATACTTGTCTTTTGGATCATGCCGCAAAAATACTAGCGGGACGATGAGTGACATGAGGGTATATATCTCGACATGGGGTTCCATGTTCACTGCCAGTGGATGCGCAGCTGGAGCGCTGACACCTACTTGCTCAAAGCAATCGCAAGTCCATGATGACGGTCATTAATGGCATCTTGGACCAATGCCAACTTTGTAAGCTGCAGTGCTTCCAGAAATGAGAAGCCCGAGTTATGATCTAGCGGAGCTACACTTTGGAAGTCTCTCATGATCATCGACCCAAAGGGGCCATGGGCGGGCCGCCCATCGTACCATCTAGTACTAAACAAGATTACAGTAAATGAATCAGGGTCTGTCAAGTGACTCACCCGGTAAGTAATAGATCTTAAAGTGCTCCGACTCGATCCATCAGTCCAGAAACAGTCTCGAGGACGAAGTCTCGGATTGATAGGTTGGCAACATTCCACATGTTGCGCGTAATGAGGCATTTTGTTGTCTGAGGTTGTAGCTGAAACTACTATGGCCTATCTTTGAACCTTGTATGAAAGCGTACTTGGTTCGTTGTGTCCACTACCACTTGCAGCCAACCAGACTTCTGGAAAGTTTGAGACAAGCAATGAATTTATTGATAGGTTTGCCACGAACGACTCGGGACACGACGCTCAATGCGTTCCAAACCGGCGTCCTCGAGAGCCTCGAATCAGCTGATGGATCCGACGACCACAGTGAAAAAGCGGGATCGAATCGATTCAACTTGAATCCCCACACACTATAAATTGCTAAGACAGAGAAGTAAGCAAACGATGATATCCTCCTGATCAATTATCCACGGTACACCGTGACTTCCCGTCATGGTGCGCGCTTTCGCGCGCCTGGTTCAACACTGAACAGTCAAAGCGCTCTTGTTCGGCTTCGTGAATTGCATTTCATACTGACTGCTACGGATTCGCTCACCGTCTATGGAAACGCGAAGCAGTTCACAACATTTGCCTGTTGGCAGGACAGGTCCCCTCTGTTAGTAAGTACATGAGTAAAACGGTTTGCCCTATTCATGTCATCCGCATTCGGTCGCATACCGAAATGGAAAATCCAACACCTTGCTTGAGACTCAATTGATCAACCAGCCAGCTAGGCATTCGTTTTTGCAGCCACAGGCGCAATCGTGTCTTGGTTTGGTCCCCGAGTATTTTATTTCGTCATCCCGGATGACCAGTCAATGATTTGATTGCCCCGAAACGACTGTCTTCTAGCTATGCTATGCTCACGCTAGAAGACGTAAAGATATAAGAACAGATCTACAGCGCAAAGTGTTACAAAATCGGTGGTGGGTGGGTAGGGAACTCGGGAGAGAATATACTGACAACAACGACAACCACCTAGTACATCTATCTAAACAATTATACTTCCTTTACTTGAACTGGGGGGAGGGACAACGCAGTCGTCAGTCATCAACATCAATCAAAGACACGAAAAGAAAAGAAATACTAAATCAACCCAGCTTAGATTCTTCCCGTCCTTCCAGGACTCTCCATCAATCTCCAGATTGCAAGCAAGCTTCGAAGAACCTCTTGTCCTCCTCGCTCTCCAATTCCAGCTTCTTATAGTCATAGCTCTCCCAGTCAGGCGCACAAGCTAAGACAGCGTCGACATCTTGACCTCGGAGGACTAACACGCCTGAGATGACAGATGGGTTGGACTCCTCGGGGACACCCACCGGCGCGAAGAGGAATTTGTTCGAGCCTTCAATGCGGCTGAAGAATCCTCCAATTTGGTTGGAAGACTCGAGTGCGACGACGAGTTGTTCGTTGTGTTTGATGTCGATGCGCCAGACCGAGAACCCTTCTTTGTCGAAGCTGTTCATGTGCAGGGGAGATAGTCAACTAATTTTCAGGACGATGTGCATCAAAAATAAAAAGAATCAGGGGATCGAAAGAAATGAGACAGGACGTACTTGGCATAGAACCACTCAAGAGCACTGTTGGCCCCACGTGTTTCTTTGTTGGAGTACGCGCACGCGCGTTTCCAATCCTCAAGGTCGAACATCGATTTCGGTAGAAGGTCGACGGAGTTCTTCTCTTTGGGTTCCTCGAATGAAGTTTCAGACAAGCAGAAAAACCACCTTGCGGTCAAAACGAAACGCGGGACTTACCAGGCTGCCCACCTCTAAATCCACCTCCATAGCGTTCCTCGGCTCGGGATGCTCTTTGTCTGAAGACGGCACACTCGCGTCCTTGTTGCCACTGCCACTAGTTTCCAATTCCTGCTGCGCCTCCGCTCGAAGTCTCTCCTCATCACCTCTCGTAAGCTCCTTGTGCTTAATCATGAAAATACTTGTAATCGTCGCAACACTCGCCAAGCACGCATTGAGTATGAACAGAATCCTGAAGCCTGCAGTGTAGCCATGCAAGAGTGCATAGGCAGCTTGCGACGGCGTGAGTCCAAGGGAGGCGAGCTGAGAGGGCGAAGCATTGGACCCGAGGATAGTGGGATTGTCTATGATGGTCTTCATTGCAGATGGCGTCAGAGAGAGGGTGGAGAGGACGTTGCGAAGGGAGTTATTTCTGGTGTGACAGGTCTGAATGAGCCTCGAGGAACAAGGAAAAACTTGAACGAACATAAGCGTTGATCCAACAGCCAAGGACAGCGTCCCTCCCAGCAGCCGCATAAACTGAGATAGAGATCGATTAACATTTTATTTGGAAAACATGACAAAGGGAACTGACATTTCTAAAGGCCGTCACCACAGACATATCCTTCCTAGGAACACTTGCTTGAGCGGCGACGGTGGTCGTTTGCATAGTCTGCAGTATCCACAACCTATACTGGGTAACATCGCAGACAAATTGATCTATCTTACCTGCCCGATACCCACACCAGCGACGAGCATGTAAAAGACAAGTAGGGCTTTCGATGTCGATGCAGTCACCGTCGACAGGCAGCCACAACCGACTGCCGAGACACTGAATCCTGTATAGACAATCGTCTACTCAAATCAGGATGCACGAACAGCGCCAGAGATCAGATGGTGCGCACTCGGTACCTGCCTGTCCTGCTTACAATTACCCCCTGTAGGTGTGATTATCAGCATCGTAAGTCAAAATGGAACGAAATATTGGTTACCGCAACCCAGTTTTGGACGACTTGGGTGAGCAGCACTGGAAGTGAGAATACTCCGGATTGTATCGGGGAGTAGCCTAACGCGACTTGGAAGAACTGCGAGAGGTAGTAAAATGACGAGTAAAATATGAAGCCACTATAGCCCAAGGAGACAATCATGAAGTTGGATGGGTTGGCAAGGTATGGCGGAAGCGAACGTACTTGATAAACATAGCGATAAACACCCCAGTGACAGTAACATGTTTGAATATGTACACTGCTCACGCACCATTATGTCAACCACATGATATCGGGGAAATCATGAGAGGAACATACTGGGCACGATAGGCAAACCCGCGCCTTTCCACTCCCACCAGCAGAATAGGAAGAACACTAGGACACCAGAACATAATGGAGCAAGAACAACAAGCGAGTTCCACGGGAACGTAACGCCACCCTGATATAGTTCAATTAGCAGATGCTTCGAAGTAGCTATAGCAGAGATCGTCTCACCCATATAAGCGGTAAAATAACCAAGGTAGAACCGAGGAGGGTCAGTCCAGCGCCGAGGTAATCAATGGCCAAGAGCTTCCTACGTGGTGTGAGCCATAAGGTAACCATAAGGTAACGTGAGTAGCACAACCTCGGGTATGTACTTGCCTTTTCACATCTCCCTCTACGGGCTTGAGAGGGAGTACAAACAGGACTACGCACGTAGCGCAAAACGAGACAGGAATGTGGACCCAAAAACACCACTGCATTGTCATGAGTTAAGAGGACACGAATGAGAGCGTGGAGTGCATCAAACACGCACCCTCCAAGTCACTCTTTCAGACAAAACGCCGCCCAATGGGGGTCCAATAGCATAGCCGAGGGCAACAACCCCACTTATGATACCCAGGTACTTACCTCTGAATCAGGCACGAACCCGGGTCTCGCTTAGCTACCATCTGTTTTGCAACCACAGGAAACATACCTGTCACGAAGACTCACGACGTCCGACACGATGATCTGCATCAAGCTGACAACACTGCCTCCCCCTACACCGGTGATCCCACGAAAGACGATAAGTTCGTTAATAGACTTTGAGAAACCCGAGCCCAAGCTGCCGAGCATAAATATTACCATGGCCACGCAAAGCACTGCTTTGCGACCAAAGATATCACTGAAACGACCGTACAATGGCTGCAAGCTTGTAGAGGTGAGCATATAAGCGGACGGGACCCATGACGCTACGGAGCCTGCGTTGAAAGCAGCGGATATGGTGGGTAGCGCTGTGGCCAAAATGACGGAGTCGATGGTAGTGACAACCATACAGAGAGCAAGGCCAGAGAAGACGGCGAGGATCTTTCTGAAGGGAAGCAGGTTCGTCTGGTCTGTGAGCGTCAGTCGGCTAGCGGTTGAATTCTTCGGGTCATTGCTAGGTATTTGGGACGTTCCTGGGGGTGCAGTGGACATGGGAGATGTACAGGTATGGAGCCCTTTGTGAGCCTCGTCTCGAAGACTATCGTTCAGAAACAAATATGTTCGACCGAATATACTTGTCTTTTAGGTTCTCACTGGATCCAGAGCTGACACCTACATAGCCCCAAGCAAACCACAAGTCCATGATGACGGTAACCAATGGCATTTGGATCAACGTCAACTGGGTGAGCTCCAGTGCTTCGAGAATTGAGAAGCCAGAGTTACGATCTAGCGGAGCTGCATTTTGCAAGTCTCTCATCGACCCAAAGGGGCCATCATACCATGATATTACCATCTAGTACTAAACAGGATTACAGTAAATGAAACGGGGTCTGTCAAGTGACTCACCTGGTGAGTAATAGATCTTGAAGTGCTCCGAGTCGGATCCGAGCCACCGGAGCAACCAGCAGTCCAGACACAGCCAGAGGACGAAGTCTTGGTGTAACGACCCTGTGAAAATGGAACAGGATGGAGTCGAGCCATCCAAGCCACTTTTCCAAGTGTCCTTGTAATGGGGTTTAATAAATTTTACACGAAACTAATTGGACGAGTACAGCCTTGATAGCTTGCGCTTGAACCAGATGTGCTTCGGGCAAGCTTCCGGAAACCAATTGCCTCTTAAGGGCCTCTGGAGTCCTTTGTGGCTGCCGAACTTGAAGGCGTCTAAAATTTGAGTCACGACCTTAACGTCTTTGGTTTCAAATGGTTTGCCCTTGGTCTACACTGAAAAATGTATTTCGTCTATATGATAATATCTCGCGCGCAAATTTCACGTCGTAGGTCTCCTCATCGTACTGGGGAGACCGTCTTTGCTGGCTTCCATCTCTCTTTCGCCCCATCTGGCCGGGGTCAATTAGCCCGGTCGTCGTTACACTCCCTAAGTGCCGTTGCACGGGCCCGAGCTAACAGTCGTACTTCCGTTATAGGGGTCGCAATTCCCTACACTCGGATATATAGGTGCAACATTCCTTGTAGGTGAAACTACTATTAATACGGCGTATCTTTGACCCTTGTATGAAAATGTACTTGGTTCATTGTGTCCATTTGCAGCCAACCAGACTTCTGGAAAGGTTGAGACGAGCCAATGAGTGTATTGATTTTGCCACAAATGATCCCCTTGATGGTGCTCAATGCGTTTCAAACCGTCTCCGGACCACCGCAGTGAAAAACATCGATCGAGTCGATTCAATGCCCACATACTTTAAACTGCTAAGACAGAGAAGTAAGCAAACGAACTTCGCGCCCGCGGACTTCCTCGCCCGGTTCAACAGTCGGCCTGAGAGCCCTTTTGTTCGGCTTCGTCAAGGTTTCGTTTTGCATTTGATACTGATTGTTATGGATTCGTTCATCGTCCATAGAAACGCGAACTAATTCATTTGCTCGTTGGCTGGACGGGTCCCCTCTGTTAGAACTTCGGGCAGGGAATGACCAGGGTAAACACTGGCTGGATGCCAATTCCGTTGGCAAACGCACGCGGTACATCGAAGTGTAACTACTCGTATTTTGCAGTAAGCAAAAAGAACAAATGGAAGTCAATGAATCAACTTTGCATCAATCTCCAGATCCCATGCAAGCCTCGAAGAACTTCTTATCCTCCTCGCTCTCCAAATGCAGCTTCTTATAGTCATAGCTATCCCAGTCAGGCGCACAAGCTACGACAGCTTTGACATCTTGACCTCGGAGGATTAATGCGCCCGAGACCACAGCTGCGTTGGGCTCCCCCAGGACACCTACCGATGCAAAGAGGTATTTACCCGGGGCTTCAAGACGGTTGAAGAATCCTCCGATTTGGTTGGAAGACTCGAATGCGACGGCGAGTTCTTCGTTGTATTTGAAGTCGACGCGCCAGACTGAAAAGCCTTCTTTGTCGAAGCTATTCGTGTGCAGAGGTGGCAGTCAGCCAACTTTCAGGACGACGGCAAAATTAAAAGAATCAGGGAATCGAAAGAAATGAGACCTGACGTACTTGGCGTAAAACCACTCAAGAGCACTGTCGGCCCCACGTGATTCTTTATCGGAGTACGCGCGTTTCCGATCTTCAATGTCGAATGTCGACCCTGGCAGAAGGTCGACAGAGTTCTTCTCTTTGGGTTCCTCGAATGAAGTGTCAGACAAGCAGAAAAAACTCCTTGCGATCAAATGAAACGCGGGACTTACAACACTCCCCATCTCTAAATCCACCTCCATAGCGTTCCCCGGCTCTGGATCCTCTTTGTGTAAAGACGGCACACTCGCGCCCTTGTTGCCACGGCCACTACTTTCCAATTCCTGCCGCGCCTCCGCTCGAAGTCTCTCCTCATCACCTCTTGTAAGCTCCTTGTGCTTAATCATGAAAATACTTGTAATCGTCGCAACACTCGCCAAGCACGCATTGAGGATGAACAGAATCCTGAAGCCTGCAGTGTAGCCATGCAAGAGTGCATAGGCAGCTTGCGATGACGTGAGTCCCAGGGAGGCAAGCTGAGAGGACGAGGCATGGGATCCGAGGATGGTGGGATTGTCTATAACAGCCTTCGTTGCAGATGGTGTGAGAGAGAGGGTGGAGAGGACGTTGCGAAGGGAGTTGTTTCTAGTGTGATCAGTCTGAATGAGCGTCGAGGAAGAGGGGGAACTACTTGAACGGACATAAGCGTTGATCCAACAGCCAAGGCCAACGTCCCGCCCAGCAGCCGGATGAACTGAGAGAGAAATGGATTAACATTTTATTTGGAGAACATGACAAAGGGAACTGACATTTCTAACAGCCGTCACCACAGACATATCCTTCCTAGGAACACTTGCTTGAGCGGCAACGGTGGTCGTTTGCATAGTCTGGGGTGTCCACAACTTAGAATCGGTGAAATCCCAGACAAATCAATCAATCTTACCTGCCCGACACCCACACCAGCCACGAGCATGTAAAAGACAAGTGGGACTTTCGATGTCGATACAGTGACGGTCGACAGGCAGCCACAACCGACTGCCAAGACACTGAATCCTGTATAGACAATCGTCTACTCAAATTAGGATGCATGAACGGGGCCACGGATCAGATGGTACGCACTCGGTACCTGCCTGTCCTGCTCACGATCATCCCCTGTAGGTATGATTGTCAGTATCGAACGTCAAAATGGGACGAAATATTCGGTACCGCAACCCAGTTGAGGAGCATTTCGGTGACCAGCACCGGAAGTGAGAATATTCCGGATTGTATCGGGGAGTATCCTAACGCGACTTGGAAGAACTGTGGCAGATAGTAAAGCAACGAGTAAACTATGAAGCCACTACGGCCCAGGAAGACAATCATGAAGTTGGATGAGTTGGCAGGGTATGGCGGAAGCAAACGTACTTGATAAAGGTGGCGATATACACCCCTGTAACAGTAACATGTTTGAAGATGTACACTCACCACACACCGCTATGTCAACCACATAATGTCAAGGAAATGATAGGATGAACCTACTGGGCACGATAGGCAAATCTGCGCCTTTCCATTCCCACCAGCAGAATAGGGTGATGACTAGGACACCAGAACATAGTGGAGCGAGAACAACAGGAGAGTTCCACGGGAATGTGACACCACCCTGATATAGTTCAGTTAGCCAATACTGCCAAGTAGTTACTGGCAGCGATTGTTTCACCCATATAAGCGGTAAAATAACCAAGGTAGAACCGAGAAGGGTCAGTGCAGCGCCGAGGTAATCAATCGCCAAGAGCTTCCTAGGTATCGGCCATAAGATAACGTGAGTAGAACAATCTCGGATACGTGCTTGCCTTTTCACATCTCCCTCGACGGGCTTGAGAGGGAGTACAAACACAACTATACACATAGCGCACAACGAGACAGGAATATTGATCCAAAAACACCACTGCATTGTCATGAGTTAATATGACACCGAATGAGAGCGAGGAGTCAGTCAAACACGCACCCTCCAAGACGCTTTTTCAGACAGAACGCCACCCAAGGGAGGTCCAATAGCATAGCCGACCGCAACAACGCCGCCAATGATACCCTGGTACTTACCTCTGAATCAGACATGAATCCACGTCTCGCTTAGCCACCATTCATTTTGCAATGGCAGGCAACATACCTGTCTCGAAGACTCACAACGTCTGACATGATGATCTGCGTCAAGCTGAGAACGCTGCCTCCCCCTACACCAGCGACACCACGAAAGACGATGAGCTCATTGATAGACCTTGCGAAACCCGAGGCCAAGCTGCCGAGCATAAATATTACCATGGCCACGCAAAGCACTGCTTTGCGACCAAAGATATCACTGAAACGACCATACAATGGCTGGAAGCTCGTAGAAGTGAGCATATAGGCGGACGGGACCCATGATGCCACGGAGCCTGCGTTGAAAGCAGCGGATATGGTAGGCAGTGCTGTGGCTTCAATGGCGGAGTCGATGACAGTGACAACCACACAAAGAGCAAGGCCGGAGAAGACGGCAAGGATCTTTCTGAAGGGAAGCAGGTTTGTCTGGTCTGTGAGCTTCAGTGGGCTAGCTGTAGCATTCTTCGGATCATCGCTAGGTGTTTGGGACGTTACTGTGGGTGCAGTGGACATTGGAAGTGTGGAGGTATGAGCCGGGTTGTGAGCCTCGTCTCAAAGATTATGGTCAGAAACAAATATATATACTTGTCTTTGGATCATGCCGCAAAAATACTAGCGGCACGATGGCTGGGATGAGGAGTTACGGGTGACCTGTTATCATTCCGAAATTGTTCGGTTCCCACTGGTACGATTCCAAATTTCCAATCCGTGCACGGAAAAAGACGTGAGCAGGACCTCGGTCACTGCCCCAATTACATCACCATAATGATAATAAACAATAAATCCTTTTGAACCGCTCTCGAAGGACATCCATGACTGGAATAATCGTCTTAACAATGAGCGTCATCAACCCTTTCGACTTCATGGACGTGATCTCTCTGCAAGGCAAGACCAACTTCTTCGAGAAGCGAGTCTCGGACTACTCAAAGGCGAACATGAACGTCTCCAACTCAAAGATGGAAACAACCGCGAGCAAGACTTTGTGAGTACATTTGTGCCTCATACTGATCTAGATGTTATGCAGCTCGCTGGACGAGGACTTCTAAGCTGTTCACCGGCATGTTTGCCCAGCAACACAACGCAAATGCGAGTGTAGTGCGTGCGAGGCCAATGGCGCAGGCGAAGAGGTCAACGACGATGCCCGGAACCCAGTGCAGCCCACTGGCGCAAATGCGGGCACACGAGAGGGTAGAGGTGCCGCAGACCAAAACGCGAACGGCGTAAGCCCCGCAGCGGCGAGCAGCCAAGGCGACAACGCCTGGAACCCAGTGCAGCCCGCCGGCGCAAACGCGGGCACACGAGAGGTGCCGTAGAGGCGTAGGCCTTGCGGTCACGGTGGCGAGCCGCGAGAAGAACTCACCAAAGACCCAAGTCGACACCCGGCAACCTCGCAACAAGCCCGAATCGCCATACCCACCAAAAACAGTCCCGTCGCCTCAAAAACAGCCCCGTCGCCTCAGGACCAGCCCGCCACCTTAAAATCAGTCTCATCGCCTCAAGATCATACTTCATTCACCCGCTCATTTTAGATATTATATAATTTTTGTTGTAGCTAGATACATGAATATACGAAACTGGCGCTGCACGAGCAGACGGCGCACCCACCTTCCCATTACACAACAACCAACTTCCTTAGCCAGGAAGAGCCAGTGAGCAAGGAATGTGGACCAGACGACAACAAAGCCCCCCAGAGCATGTCGCTCCCATTGATGCCGACGAAAACGAAGAGACCGGTCGTGGCATCGCAATCGAGTACGTCGAGTCCGGACCCGTTGGGTACAGACCACAGACACACAGCCGTCAGCACCGAAGCCGACGAAGGGACGACTGAGGCACCATGAAGCCTCATCGGCGAAATATGCAAGACGCCCCCGTGAATTACCAAATCGGGACATCGCGCAGACGTAGTAGTGCTTCGACATCATGAAACTCGGACTCATCGGGCACTCGCGCACTCAAGAAATTTCGTCATTCATTGAAATATACATAAAGGTATTCATTCATTTAGTCTACCTACATTCCTTTGTTCCCCCCGTACTCCTTGAGGGGGAGTGTTGGAAAGTCATCTCGTATGTTTACGTTCGACAAAGTGGGTGGATGAAAATTTGTGTGAGAAGGAGTGTTCGGGGACTCACCAACGTAACCATGTCCGTACCTTGAACTTCTCAAAATGATGAACCGAACAAGTTCGGAATGGTAACAGGTCACCCGTCACTCACTACTACGGCCTATCTTTGAACCTTGTATGAAAACGTACTTGGTTCGTTGTGTCCACTTGCAGCCAACCCAGACTTCTAGAATGGTTGAGACGAGCAATGAGATTATTGGTACGTTTTGCCACGAACGACGTTACGAGACCAATCCGGGACACGGCGCTTATGTGGTTTTGCGTAAGTTGCTTAGACAGAGATAAGCAAACGACGATATCCATGATCAATTATCCAAGGTACTCTTCTCGTCACGCCCGCGGGCTTCCTCGCCTGGCTCAACAGTCAGAGCGCTTTTGTTCGGCTTCGTGAAGGTTTTCGTTTACATTTGATACTGACTGTTACGGATTCGTTCATCGTCCATAGAAACGCAAACTAATTCTCAATATTTGCTCGTAGGCTGGACGGGTGCCCTCTTCCATGCTTGGGACTCAGCGGCCGGCCTCCTAGGCTGTTCTGCGGCCACAGGCGCAATCGCATCTTGATTTTGGCCTCGACTACTTTGTTTCATCGTCCCCAATGACTAGTCAATGATTCACCAAAGCGGAACCCCTGTGATTGCATCCTTTCAACGGAAGGGTTATCTTCTAGCTCATGTACAAGTCTGTTATATTCACGCTAGAAGACGTACAATGTCTCGCCAAAGAATATATCTACAGCGCAAAGTGGTACAAAATCGGTGGTAGGTGGGTAGGGGACTTGGGCGAGAATATACTGACAACAACAACCGCCAGCTACATCTATCCAAACAATTATACTTCCTTTACTTGAACTGAGGGGAGCGAGAAGCCAGTCGTCAGTCAGCATCATCAACCAAAGAGACGAAAAGAAAAGAAATAGTAAAGTGTCCCAGCTCAGATTCTTCCCATCCTTCCAGACCTTGCCATCAATCTCCAGATCCCAAGCAAGCCTCGAAAAACTTCTTATCATCCTCGCTCTGCAAATCCAACTTCTTATAGACATATCTCTCTCTGTCATGCGCACAAGCTACGACAGCTTTGACATCTTGTCCTCGGAGGATCAATGCGCCAGAGATCACAGATGCGTTGGGCTCCCCGAGGACACCAACTGATGACAAGAGGTATCCTCCCGAGGCTTCAAGACGGTTGAAGAATCCTCTGACTTGGTTGGAGAGCCTGAATGCGACAGCGAGTTCTTCGTTATATTTGAAGTCGACGCGCCAGACTGAGAACCCTTCTTTATCGAAGCTATTCTGTGCAAGGTAGGCAGTCAGCCAACTTTCAGGACGATGTAGCATCAAAAATAAAAGAATAATCAGGGGATCAAAAGAAATGAGACATGACGTACTTGGCGTAGAACCACCCAAGAGCACTGTCGCCCCCACGTGATTCTTTGTTGGGTCGAAGGTCGATTTTGGCAGAAGATCGACAGAGTGCTTCTCTTTGGGTTCCTCGAATGAAGTGTCGGACAAGCAGAAAAACCACAGTGCAGTCAAAATGGAACGCGGGACTTACTCCCTCTCACTCACGCCATCTACAATGAAGACCATCATAGACAATCCCACCATCCTCGCATCCAATGCTTCGCCCTCTCAGCTTGCCTCCCTGGGACTTACGCCGCCACAGGCTGCCTACGCACTCTTGCATGGCTACGCTGTAGGATTCAGGATTCTGTTCATACTGAACTCGTGCTTGGCGAGTGTTGCGGCGATTACAAGCATTTTCATGATTAAGCATAAGGAACTTACGACAGGTGATGAGGAGAGACTTCGGGCAGAGGCGTGGCAGGCATTGGAAAGTAGTGGCAGTGGGAACCAGGGCGCCAGTGTAGCGCCGTCTTCACACCAGGACCCAAAACCGAGGAACGCCGTGGAGGTCGATTTAGAGGTGGGCAACCTGGAGAGGATGTGGCGAAGGGAGTTGTTTCTGATGTGACAAGTCTGAATGAGCCTCGAGGAATAGGGGAAGAGGAAAACAACTTGAACCGACACAAGCGTTGATCCAACAGCCAACGACAATGTCCCTCCCAGTAGCCGGACGAACTAAGAGAGGGACGGATTAAAGGTTTTGTTTGGAAAGCACGACAAAGAGAGCTGACATTTCTAACAGCTGTCACCACAGACACATCCTTGCTAGAAACACTTGCTTGAGCAGCGAGGATGCTCGTTTGCGTGGTCTGAAGTGTCCACGACTTAGCATCGACAAAATATCAGACAAATGGATCTATCTTACCTGCCCGGCACCAGCACCAGCCAAGACCATGTAAAAGACGAGAAGGGCTTTCGATGTCGATGCAGTGACTGTCGAGAGACAGCCACAGGCAATTGCCCAGACACTGAATCCTACATAGACCATCGTCTACTCATGTCAGTATGCACGAACAGCGCCAGTGATCAGATGGTACGTACTCGGTACCTGCCTGTCCTGCTCATAATCCTCCCCTGTAGGTGTGATTGTCAGTGTTGTAAGTCAAAATGGGACGAAATATTGCGTACCGCAACCCAGCTGACGAGGGTCTGGGTGACCAGTACTGGAAGTGAGAATAGTCCGGATTGGATCGGTGAGTATCCTAACGCGACTTGGAAGAACTGCGGGAGGTAGTAAAGTGACGAGTAAAATATGAAGCCGCTATAGCCCAAGAAGATAATCATGAAGTTGGATGAGTTGGCAGGTATGGCGGAAGCAAACGTACATTATAAACGTGGCGATATACACGCCAGTGACAGTAACATGTCTGAAGATGTACACTGCGCATGCACCGCTATGTCAACCATATGATGTCGGGAGAATGATAGGAGGAACATACTGGGCACGATAGGTAAATGTGCGCCTTTCCATTCCCACCAGCAGAATAGGAAGATGACGAAGACACCAGAACATAATGGAACGAGAACAACAGGCGAGTTCCACGGGTACGTGACACCACCCTGATATAGTTCAGTTAGTAGATACTTCGAAGTAATTACTAGCAGGGATCGTCTCACCCATATAAGTGGTAAAATAACCAAGGTAGAACCAAGGAGGGTCAGTGCAGTGCCGAGGTAATCAATCGCCAAGAGCTTCCTACGTGTGAGGCCATAAGAGAACGTAAGTAGAACAACCGCGAATACGTGCTTGCCTTTTCACATCTCCCTCGACGGGCTTCAGAGGGAGTACGAACAGAACTACGCACGTAGCGCACAACGAGACAGGAATTTTGATCCAAAAACACCACTGCATTGCCACGAGTCAATATGGCACCGATGCGAGCGAGGAGTTGGTCAAACACGCACCCTCCAAGATACTCGTTCAGACAGAGCGCCGCCCAAGGGAGGTCCAATAGCATAGCCGACAGCAACAATGGCACTGACGATACCCTGGTACTTACCTCTGAATCAGATATGAACCAACGTCTCGCTTAGCTATCATCTGTTTTGCACCAGCAGGAAACATACCTGTCTCGAAGGCTCACGACGTCCGACACGATGATCTGCATCAAGCTGACAACGCTGCCTCCCCCTACACCAGTGACACCATAAAAGACGATGAGCTCGTTGATAGACTTTGAGAAACCAGAGGCCAAGCTGCCGAGCATGAACACTACCATGGCCACGCAAAGCGTTGCTTTGCGACCAAAGATATCACTGAAACGGCCGTACAATGGCTGGAAGCTCGTAGAGGTGAGCATATAAGCGGACGGGACCCATGACGCCACGGAGCCTGCGTTGAAAGCAGCGGATATGGTAGGCAGTGCTGTGGCTAAAATGACGGAGTCGATGACAGTGAGGACCACACAAAGAGCAAGGCCGGAGACGACAGCGAGGATCTTCCTGAAGGGAAGTAGGTTGGTCTGGTCTGTGAGCTTCAGTGGGCTAGCCGTAGACTTCTTTGAATCATCGCTAGGAGTTTGGGACGTTACTGGGGGTGCAGTAGACATTGGAGACGTACAGGTATGAACGTTTGAACCCCCTTGTGAGCCTCGTATCAAATATTATATTTCAGAAACAAATATGTTTGGCTGACAATACTTGTTTTTTGGGTCATACCGCAAAAGTACTAATGGCACGACGTCGATGACTGCGGTGGGGAGATATATCTCGACATGAGGCTCCGTGTTCTCCGCGCTTCTATGGACGAAAGGCACTGGTTGCGGAGCTGACACCTATGCACTAGCTCAAAGCAAACCGCAAGTCCGTGATGACGGTCAGTCAATAGCGTTTGGACCAACGCCAATTGGGCAAGCCCCAGTGCTTCGAGAAGTGAGATCTCGAGAACTGCTAGTCGATCATGATGTGGAAAATCACAGGTCGTATCCTTACCTAATCATGTCGTATACAGTATGTACACTTGCTCGTAATGCATAAGTTTTGAGCGCAAAATCTGATGATCATGCGACTCACCGGCATAAAGACATGTTCTCGTTCACGCATGTGACCTCCTACCAGCCAAAAGTGCATGCTTGTGATGCATAGGCACGGACTTTTGGCGGTCCCAACCACATGCACTATGAGCAAGTGTATTGTACGGTAATTTGTACCTCACGCCTATCCTCCTGCCACAAGCAAACCAATGCCAGTGTAAGGTAAGTTAAACGGAAAACTCGAGCCAAACCACAGCGGAACGCTTCCGGAAAGCGGTCTAATGTTTCGAATTTTATCTTACAGTAATTTACCACTGGCAGCCTGTGGACAACAACAACCTACATCTATCTAAAACAATCATACTTCCTTTACTTGAACTACGGGGAGGGAAAACCCAGTCGTCAGTCATCATGCATCATCATCACCAACCAATGAGACGAAAGAAAAGAAAAAAACAAAACAACCCAGCTCACATTCTTCCCATCTTTCCAGGCCTTTAGATCCCAAGCAAGCCTCGAAGAACTTCTTATCATCCTCGCTCTCCAAATTCAGCTTCTTGTAGTCATAGCTCTCCCAGTCAGGTGCACAAGCTACCACAGCTTTGACATCTTGACCTCGGAGGATCAATGCGCCAGAGACCACAGATACGTTGGGCTCCCTGAGGACACCCGCCCATGCCAAGTGGTATTTTCCTGAGGCTTCAAGACGATTGAAGAATCCTCTGATTTGGTTGGAAGACTCGAATGCGACGGTGAGTTCTTCGTTGTATTTGAAGTCGACGCGCCAGACTGAGAACCCTTCTTTGTCGAAGCTATTTGGGCGCAAGGTAGGGGGTCAGCCAGCTTTCAGGACAATGCAGCATCAAAAATAAAAGCATCAGGGGATCGAAGGAAATGAGACATGACGTACCTGGCGTAGAGCCGTCCAAGCGCACTGTCGGCCCCACGTGATTCTTTGTTGGAGTACGTGCGTTTCCAATCCTCAAGGTCGAATGTCGATTGTGGCAGAAGGTCGACAGAGTTCTTCTCTTTGGGTTCCTCGAATGAAGTGTCGGACAAGCAGAAAAACCACCTTGCGGTCAAAATGAAACGCGGGACTACCAGGCTGCCCACCTCTAAATCCACCTCCATAGCGTGCCTCGGCTCTGGTTCCCCGTTGTGTAAAGACGGTGCCACACTCGCGTCCTGGTTCCCACTGCCAGCTACTTTCCAACGCCTGCCGCGCCTCCGCTCGAAGTCTCTCCTCATCACCTCTCGTAAGTCCTTGTGCTTAATCATGAAAATACTTGTAATCGTCGCAACACCCGCCAAGCACGCATTGAGTATGAACAGAATTCTGAAGCCTGCAGTGTAGCCATGCAAGAGTGCATAGGCAGCTTGCGATGGCGTGAGTCCCAGGGAGGCAAGCTGAGAGGGCGAAGCATTGGATCCGAGGATGGCGGGGTTGTCTATGATGGTCTTCACTGCAGATGGCGTCAGAGACATGGTAGAGAGGATGTTGCGAAGGGAGTTGTTTCTAGCGTGATAAGTCTGAATGAGCCTCGAGGAACAGGGGAAGTGGGAAACAACTTGAACGGACATAAGTGTTGATCCAACAGCCAAAGACAGCGTCCCTCCCAGCAGCCGGACGAACTAGAGAGATGGATTAAGAGTTTTATTTGTAAAACAGATCAACAGTGGAACTGACGTTTCTAACAGCGTCACCACAGACATATCCTTTCTAGGAACGCTTGCCTGAGCGGCGACGAGGGTGGTTTGAATAGTCTGGAGTGTCCACGAGCTTAGAATCAGTAAATCGCAGTGAAGTCGATCTATCTTACCTGCCCGGCACCGACGCCAGCTACGAACATGTAAAAGACAAGTAGGGCTTTCGATGTCGATGCAGTGACGTCGACGAGACAGCCACAACCGACTGCCGAGACACAGAATCCTGTATAGACAGTCGTCTACTCATATCAGCATGCATGAAGAGCGCCACTGATTAGATAGTGCGCACTCGGTACCTGCCTGTCCTACTCAGAATCATCCCCTGTAGGTATGACTATCAGGATCATAAGTCAAATGGGACGAAATATTGCTTACCGCAAATCAAATTGGCGAGCATTTGGGTGACCAGCACTGGAAGTGAGAAATAGTCCGGATTGTATCGGTGAGCATCCTAACGCGACTTGGAAGAACTGCGGGAGGTAGTAAAGCGTCGAGTAAAATATGAAGCCGCTACAGCACAAGAAACAATCATGAAGTAGGATGGGTTGGCAGGGTATGGCGGAAGCGAACGTACATGATAAACGTGGATGATATACACCCCAGTGACAGTAACATGTTTGAAGATATACACTCCCACGCACCGCTATGTCAATCACATGATGTCAGGGAAATGTTAAGGAGGAACATACTGGGCACGATAGGCAAATTTGCTCCTTTCCATTCCCACCAGCAGAATAGGAAGATGACTAGGACACCAGAACATAGCGGAGCGAGAACGACAGGCGAGTTCCAGGGGTACGTGACACCACCCCTGATATAGTTCAGTTAGTAGATATTTCGAAGTGGTCACTAGCAGGGATCGTCTCACCCATATAAGCGGTAAAATAACCAAGGTAGAACCGAGGAGGGTCAGTCCAGCGCCGAGGTAATCAACGGCCAAGAGCTTCCTACGTGGTGTGGGCCATAAGTAACGTGAGTAGACCAATCTCGGATACGTGCTTGCCTTTTTACACCTCCCCCTACAGGCTTGAGAGGGAGTAAAAACAGAACTAAGCACATAGCGCATAACGAGACAGGAATGTTGACCAAAAACACCACTGCATTGTCATACGTTAAGATGACACCGAATGAGAGCGAGGAGTGAGTCAAACACACACCCTCCAAGTCACTCTTTCAGACAGAACGCCGCCCAGGGGAGGTCCAATAGCATAGCCGACCGCAGCAACTCCACTAATGACGATACCCTGATACTTACCTCTGAGTGAGGCATGAACCCGCGTCTCGCTTAGCTATCCATCTGCATTGCAACAGCAGGAAACATACCTGTCACGAAGACTCACGACGTCCGAGGTGATGATTTGCGTCAAGCTGAAAATACTGCCTCCCCCTACACCAGTGACACCACGGAAGATGATTAGCTGGATGATAGACGTCGAGAAGCCCGCGGCCAAGCTGCCGAGCATGAATATGGCCATGGCCATGCAAAGCGCTGCTTTGCGACCAAATATATCACTGAAACGACCATACAACGGCTGAAAGCTGGTAGAAGTGAGCATATAAGCGGACGGGACCCATGACGCCACGGAGCCTGCGTTGAAAGCAGCGGAAATGGTGGGCAGTGCCGTGGCTTCAGTGGCGGAGTCGATGACAGTGACGACCACACAAAGAGCAAGGCCGGTGAAGACGGCGAGTATCTTCCCGAATGGAAGTAGGTTGGTCTGGTCTGTGAGCCTCAGCGGGCTAGCCGTAGAATTCTTCGGGTCATCGCTAGGCGTTTGGGACGTTACTGGGTGTGCAGTGGACATGGGAGATGTGCAAGTACGAACCCTGAACCCCATGTCAAGGGTTATATTTCAGAAAGAAATTTGCTGGACCGGATATACTTGTCTTTCGGGTCACGCACAAGAATACTAGTGGCACGATGAGTGGGATGATATGGTATAGCTCCACACTGGCCTCCGTGCGTTTCTGTGAACGAAGGGCAGTTCTCACTGGGTCCGGAGCCGACACCTACTAGCCCAAAGCAAACAACAAACCCATGATGACGGCCACCAATCGCACTTGGACCAACGCCAACTGGGCAGGCTCCAGTGCTTCGAGAACTGAGAAGCCTGAGTTACGTTCTAAGCGGAGCTGCACTTACAGGCCTCTCATTGACACCAAGGAGTCAGCAGGCCATCTAGTACTGAACAGGATTGAATGAATCTGGGTCTGTCAAGGGACTCACCTGATATGTAAGTTAATAGATCTTGAAGTGCTTCGAGTCGGATCCGGGTCACGGACTCGGAGCAACCAACACTCCTGACACAGCCACGAGGATGAAGTCTCCGATTTACGTTATCCTAATGAACAGCCAATGATTCACGCAAACAGAACTCCTGTGATCGCATCAACGGCTATCTTCTAGCTCATCTACAAGTCTGCCATACTCACACTAGAAGACGTAGAATGTCTCGTAAAAGAACAGATCTTCAGCGCAAAGTGGTACAAAATCGGTGGTGGATGGATAGGGGAGAGAATATACCGGACAACAACAACATACACCTATCTAAACAATTATACTTCCTTTACTTGAACTGTGGAGAGGGAAAACACGGCCATCAGTCAGCATTATCATCCAGAGAGACGAATAATAATAATAATAATAATAATAAATCAACCCAACTCACATTCTTGCCATCCTTCCAGGCCTTTCCATCAATCTCCAGATCCCAAGCAAGTGCAGCCTCGAAGAACTTCTTATCCTCCTCGCTCTCCAAATCCAGCTTCTTATAGTCATAGCTCTCCCAGTCAGGCGCACAAGCCACGACAGCTCCGACGTCTTGACCTCGGAGGATCAATGCGCCAGAGATCACAGATGCGTTGGGCTCTCCGAGGACACCCACCGAGGCGAAGAGGTATTTGCGGGAGGCTTCAAGACGGTTGAAGAATCCTCCAATTTGGTTGGAAGATTTGAATATGACGGTTAGTTCTTCGTTGTATTTGAAGTCGACGCGCCAGAGTGAGAACCCTTCTTTGTCGAAGCTATGCGTGTGCAAAGTAGGCAGTCAGCCAACATTCAAGGCAACGTTGTATCAAAAACAGAAGCATCACGGAACCGAAAGAAATGAGACATGACGTACTTGGCGTAGAACCACTCAAGAGCACCGTCGGCGCCACGTGTTTCTTTGTTGGAGTACGCGCGTTTCCAATCCTCAAGGTTGAAGGTGGATTTTGGTAGGAGATCGAGAGGGTTCTTCTCTTTGGGTTCCGCAGGGACGAGGTTATCATCCTCCTCCTCGTCATCTTCCGCCTTCTTTGGCTTCTCCTTCTTCTCCTTGGGGGCGGCAGGTGCAGCCGCGGGTGCTGGCTTTGCCTCTTTTTCTTTCTTGGGCGGCACGTATTGCAATGCCTTCTCGACGTAATTAGGCTCTCCCCAGATGTCTTTCAACTTAGGGTGGTTAATGATCGTCTCGTAGTGACGGATCGTGTTGATGAGAGTTGAACGGACGGCTGCGTCGACTGTAATAGTGACGGCACGATAGATGGCAGAGGCGATGGTGAGATCAGCGAGGGTGATACGCTCGCCGACGATGTAGGTGCGTGTGCTGAGGTGGGCTTCGAGAGTTTTGAGGGAACGGAGTTGGCGTTCGGTGAGGGTGGTGTGGATCTGTGAGTGGTTAGTATTGGTAAGTTGGCTAATCGAGGAAGGGACGTACGGCCTTGTTGTAAACGAGAACGCCACGGAGCATCTGGTTGATGAGCTCAGCCATGACGGCGATCTCGGTCTCTGCAAAGTGAGACCATTGGTCGACGCGGGCTGCGTCCTCTGGTGACGTGCCGAGGAGACCGGAGTTGGGCGCGAGAGTGGCAACTGTGAATTACCGTCAGCTCGTGATCAGAATAGACGATCGGCAGTAAGCGAGGGAGAAAGGGTCAGAACATCGAAACGCTGTCGACATTACAAGTTAAGACAGGGATAACTGATCATTTAGGTAGTTATCATCTTTCCCATTTCCCGTCCGCCAATCAGAGTCGAAACAAAATAGACCAGATGAAAGACGCAAGCACACGCACCGTATCGTGCAATGCAGCACCCTCGGTCAAGTTGAGACCATTAAGCAGCCTCGAGAGCAGGGATCTTGCCATGAGGGAACTTTGCAAGGAAGTCCGGTTTCTTGTTATCCTCGTAATGCTTGTAATCGGCGACAACATCGATCTCTAGGCCACCAAGAGCAGCCACGCTCTTGATCTAGATTGGAATGAAAGACTGAAGAAAGAATGTGTTGATCGCGAGTGAGGAGGAGAAAGACGTAAGAGATAAGGGATACGTACGACGAGAGTCTGACGCATCGCAGGGTACAGTAGAGTTTACCAATAGGCGCCATTTTTTGAGCGAGTGTTGTAGATGGAGGAGATGGAGAGCAAGGAGGAATCAAACAGAAACTGATCCACAGCCCTTTTTCTCAAATTTTTATCAGGCGAATACAGTCGACTCATCAGTTCGCTAGGGTTAGGGCAGCCTTATCGATCCAAATCTAGGAGGTTCCATCATCAAAAACAAATAAATAAAATATATATTCAAACGCGTCTATGGACAGCGACGATGCCAGCGACGGCGACATCTCAGAGAACGAACAAACATCGCGACTGAGCGCAACCAACGACCAGCCCTCCATCCAGCCTACCCGATCCTCCTTCGACGCGTACTTCCTACACAACTCATCCCGATCCCGTACATCCGCCAACGTCTTCTCCTCGCACGTACTCCCTCTCACACCGGACGAGTACAATGATGCTATCACAACCTACAAGGCGCGCTCCTCCTCGCCAGCCAATAACGCGATGGATGGGCCAGCATCGACACACGCACCGCCTTCCGACGCTACGCACGCGAACTCGAGCAAGGGTTCAACCTGCTCTTCTACGGATTCGGCTCGAAGCGCGCAGTGCTCAACGCGTTTGCGAGCGAGTGTCTCGCGAAGCGCGGCCACGTCGTCGTCGTGAACGGCTTCCACCCAAACACGACGCTCAAGGACATCATCGCGTCTGTAGAGCGTGTGCCAGGCGTGGCGGATGCCCCGCTCACGTCTTCGAGTGCAGACGCGCAGATACAAAGGATATTCGATTTCTTCGCTTCCGATGGTCATTCTACTTCTGCTTCTGCCTCAGCTGAACGCTCACACCACCTCTACCTCATCATCCACAACATCGACGCGCCCCCCATGCGCACTCCAAAAATAAGAAACTGTCTCTCCCTTCTCGCTCTCAACCCAAACATCCACCTCGTCGCATCCATCGACAGACTCAACGCCCCGCTTCTCTGGTCCTCCTCCGAGCTGCTTGCTCGGAAAGTGTCCCCGTCCGTCGCACGGGGGAGATGGGGAGGACGTGGACGGAGCGGACGGAGACGGCGACGAGAGAGGCACGATCCACACGCCCACCGAGCTTCGACCCCGCCACTCCAAAACGTGGATACGCCTTCCTCTGGCACGACCTCACCACGCTCGCCTCCTACGACACCGAGCTCGCCGTTCGCCGACCGCTCGTCCATCGCCGGCGCCTCGTACGCATCGACAGGATCCCGCGCCGCACTGGGGTCTCTCGCAGGCCCAAGCGGGGGCGCCAGCGCTGGGCCGCTCACGGAGAGCGCGATCACCCACGTCCTCGCCGCCGTCACCTCGAAAGCCAAAAAGCTCTTTACCCTGCTCGGCGCGAGGCAGCTGGCAAAAACATGGACGCGGCCGCGGCAGAGTCCACCACAAATGCGAACGAGAACGCGAACGCGAACACCTCGTCGGTGGACGCGGCCCAGTACGGACTGACCTACGATGCACTCTTCTCGCTCGTCCGCGACCAATTCGTAGCCACGAGTGATACAGCGCTGAGGGCTTGTTGGGTGAGTTTAGGGATCATGGGCTGATTTTGGCTGGTGCGGCTGGTGGAACAGGGGGCGAGACGCTCTGGATACCTCTGAGAAAGGAGAGGTTGGTGAAAGTGCTAAAGGCAATCGAAGCCGAATCTTAATTAGTTCGTGAGACGGACGTTGTATCATCAATGTAACTAGCTCGTCAACAGGAATTCGACCGCATTGAGACATCCAGAGATCTCGATCTCCACTCAGTCAAGAGGGTTGATAGCAGGTATGGATTTGGATCTCACATATATATATACAGTATACACATTCGCAGACAACATACGAACTAATATACGTATGGAATAATGCGGTAGGGAACAAGCTTCTTGTATGTTTCCCAGTCTTTTCCGTACCTGCACGGGTCGAGGTTGGATAGTCAGCGAATACCGTTCAAGCAAGCCAGAAGAGAAAACCAAAGGAAGACAAGCAGAAACTAGGGACCCAAACACGACGACACCGAAAAACAAAACGAAAAGAGAAGGCGGCCACTTACTTCTTCTCACAATTCTCATCATCCCTCCTCTGCCTATGGATAAGCAGTACGGCGAAATAAATGGCATAGAAATAGGTAATGGGAGTGCTAAAGCCTGTGGGGAGGGACCATGCAATTGCCATGAGGTAGTCGCCGCTGTAGATGTCTGAATAAGTGTCGTTGTCGAAAGAGGAAAAAATGAAATGCGTACAAGTAGTTGGGATGACGCGAGCGTCCCCACCATCCGGAAGTAAGCAACTTCGATCCCTTCTCCGTCGTAAAATACTTCAGATCTAAATCAAAAATCAAAAATATTGAGCCTACTCTATTATCAGAGTCAATATGTACTCCACTCACTCTTCGGATTCCTCCCATTCCTGAAATCGTTCTTCTCCCCATTGGCATCCCGGAAAATCCAATACCCAAGCAAGTTGACACCCAGTATGCCAGCCGTGCTTGCAATACCAAGTTCCACGGGGTTGAAGACGAGGTACCGGGCCTGGAGGGAGTACACAAAGGGTACCCAGGTGAGGTCGCCAACTGAGAGCATGAATCCAAACCCGTCAGTCGTGATGTCCATGGTTGTGAATATTGCTGGCTAAGTATGTCACATATCCGTCAGCACAACGAAGGGACAACGACGAGACCGAGGAGCAGGGCAACGAAACGAGGAGCAAGGCAGGGAGGCAAGGAAATGTGAGAGAGGCACAACGCAACGTACCTCGTTGTACAGCCCATCAGCTACATAAAACGCCTGGAACGCCAACACGAGCCACATGCTCCACGTCACGTTCTCCCAACCACCACGTCTCACAGCTTGCTCGCACAACATGCTGATGTCGACGAGAACCCAGAGGATAAGTCCAGGACGGAGCTCGTTGAAAGACTTTATGTCGAAGGAGCCAATGGAAGGGTTGAGTTCGCGGCCGATGTAGAACTGTGGAGGAGGTGAGTGGGGAGCTTGGTTGGTGTTTCGGAGCAACGAAGGAATCGAGAGGTAAGGGAAGGAAAGGATTAAGACGTACATCATAAATCGGATTTCCGGAATTGCCTCCAAGCGCCAGAAGTGCACCCTTTCTGAAAGAACCTGCATACACGGCCAAACCCTGCACGACTGACATCACCAACGAAGCGGTGACGAACCCAACCCACTTCTGATAAAGGAAGGTGAACGACTGTGGGCCGTACCGCATGACATAGCCAGTAGTGATGCCCAATGCGAGGAGGAAGGTTGAGAATGCTATATTACACGGGACGATGCGAATGGGACGAGAGAGCTCATCAGCGACATATTGATGTGGTGAACCGAAAGCGAAGCGGATTAGAACGCACCATTAATCTTGTACTTTTTTTTCTGCCCATTCCTCATGGTGACTCCCTCAACCCAATCACCAGGCAAGATGGCCCAAGCGACCACACAAAATGCGTACCAAGCCAAATATATCAACGCAGCCTCCGTATCCCACAGACCCATCCACCACTGCTTGTCGCTCACCGCCTGTTGCACGCGATCAAGGAGGAGCGAAGGGGTGAGGACATATGAGGGTGGACAGCCGCCTGCGGACTCGGAGCAGCCGAAGTAGAGGAGGTATGTCATGAGGGGGACACCGAATGGTGATGAGGAGGGCACCAGGGGGACCCATGAATTCATACGTTGTGGTGCGTGGGTTTAAAAGGTCATCACTTAGGAATGGTGGTGTCGACTTTGGGTTTTGTCGAGGACATGATCGGAACGCGTGAGGAGAGGACGCGCAGTGGAAGCTAGGATGTGTGAGAAGAGTATGAGCTAGGATACGGTATGTAGTAGTTGAGTGCGGTTGTTTTTGTGAAACGTGTTTTCTGAATCACGCGCCACTGCACTAGCCAACTGCAGCTATGTAAACAAATATCGGGCCATCTTTGTAGTCCAATAGGGAGTCAGCACTGCGTTACACGCTGTTGTACGATCTCACTGCAACAGTAGACATGTATACGCGAGGGAATTGTCGTGCAATACTGGACACAATGATATCAGTTCTCGATTCGACATGGTTTGTCCAAGTAGCAGCTAGCCAAGAATGACACCACCTTCAATGAATGGCTTTGAGGATTTGCTCCAGGCTTGTTGCTGCAGTGACCCTATGCAACTGCAGCGTATAAATATATAGCAGGACTGGATGCATATTCTCCTTGATGTCAACAACCCCGAATGCGAAGGGTAGCATTCGTCCATACACAACCGCCCGTTTTCTATGTTGCATGTTGCAAAGCCTCTCATGATCACTGTCCAGGCTACGTGGATAGACTATATGCGTCCGTGCGTTCACTGTTCTACGCTGTCACGATCGTCATCCAACAGGGTAAATCACTATCCACCCAACAGTTCCGGAGACGAGAACGCACCGAAGAGCGGCGGTGCTTACCCTCTCAGCGGCAGTCGCCACCTCTCCACATCCCTACATGTCAAGCTGTATCGCGTCCCTCTAGAAAGGGTCCCTCCAAAGCGCAGCACGTCTCTCATGCCCTCTGCTTGAACAGCCTCCCAATTCGACACCACGACTTCCTCTCTCTCCAGTTCCACGCCGCAGTCTTCCGTTCGCCATGAAGGTGTCGTCCGTTGCGTCGTCTATGCCGTGCAAATGTGAGGTGTACAGGGCACCAGTCGTGATGATGACGCTCCTGGGCTCGAGGAATACAGAAAGAACAGGAGCTGGGTTGATCGCCCGTCCAGAGCTGAGCCTGCATCTTGCTGAGTCGCATTGCGTTGAGCCATCCTCCGCGCTATACGCATAATAATGGAAGACCGCGTGCGATCCCAATGAGAGCGTCGCTACTACGGGGTGGTACGATGGTCCGTCCTCATGAGGCTTGACGATGAGCGAATGAACAACAGATCTAAAGTTTGAACGAGCTGACAGAATGGCGGAGTTGTTGCGTTCTCACCATGATGCCTTGTCCGGGAAGATACTGCACGTCTTGTCAGAGAGCACGCCACGCAAATCCGAGTGGCTGGATTCCACCTACTTCGTTGAGAATAACATGATTAGGTTCTCTGTGTGGGGAAAACTCGAAGGCTTTTGTCCCTTTCAAGCGTCCTATAATATCCGGACTATGCCGCACTCAGAGTTGGGAACAAAGCCAGCTCCTAATCAGCGCTCACTATGATATCAAAAACGGCGGCATATCTTCGCGGAGAAGGACGCTCTTTCGTAGAATCTCACCACCTAACCAAATGGATCTAAGCGCGAGCGCCAATCTGATGCCGATGCTACTAGTAACTCACCCCATAACTGCAGTCTAGAACAGAACGTAAATGGGGAATAGAGACGAAACCACGACAAGCACGGGCCACCGTTGCAATTAAGGCGTCGGAGGTCAAGTTCCACGATACTAGACTCGAACTTTAACTAACGGAGAATGCTCACCTGCGATTCCCGAGGGCCTTCCACTTTTGCTTGGGCGATTCATTGATCTAACCACTTGTTGTCAGTACGCTTATATGTAGGGAACTAGTGTATGATTGAGATATGCTCTATATTGAGCCGAACTTGCCTTGCGGAGCAGGTAAGCCTCTTCAAGCTCGGTTATGAAACCCGGGATGTAATAAGCCGCTTCAAGGGCGCCGGATATGAGAAAATTGTTCGAAAGGACTGTTCCACTTTGCATACTAGTTTGTAGGATGATCCCCAGGTCTACCGAACAAGCTAACAATGACGGTCAGGAGGTAGGGGGAACTGATCATCTAATCTGATTGGTTGGTGCAATTAGACTGCACGCGGTGCATGTATGTGTGACACCTGATTCTGATTGTATGACACCTACATACGAGACCTTGAAACACGCACACAGACTCAGGAAGGACCGGTCATGGGACAAGGTAGGTTCCATTTGGATCGCCGGAGTCCGGGTCTGCGCTGACTCAAACTAGATTCAAAACGTTAGACCGCTTTTCGCTGTGTTCAGCTTAAGTTTCAGTTCAAGTTTTCATTGGTTTTACTTGTGGTGCTACATGTGCTGATCCATGCGACCCTAGCAATCTTGCTGAGTCTAAGATGAACCGACATACGACGTAACTATCTGCTCCTCTGCTGCGTGGGGTATGGGGGACGAGGCATTGGTACCTGGTCTGAGCGGGGCTTCTCGATTAGGGAAAGCTTTGTTTGTGCCGGGTAAAACCAGCGTAAACCAAAAGCTAAGGTCACACACAGCAGAAAAGCAGTTTAACTTTGGTCTAACTCTTTGAATTTAGCTGTCGGGTACTAGACGGTGGCACCTACATACCATCAGCAAGCGTCTTCCTCGTTTCCAGTGAGCGGATTTCGCTGTGATGAGGAAGACTTGATATATTTAGTCTCCTAGGCACACCATAGAGAGATATCGTGATATATCCAGCATCCATCATGATCGCGTTATCAGTTGCCTGGATCGATCCGACGTCTTTCAAGTTATCGCAGTCCCGCGAGGCTCGTCCGAGTCACTCCATTAACCCGAAGTCGCGTCAACTTTAAGCGAGGCAACCCTCAGTCTCCTTTCGGCCTCAAAGGGGTTATTTCTGGCCTCTGGCCTGGACCTCGGCAGGTGCGTCGCGTGTACCCTGAAAAATATCGACAATGACTAGTCGATCGGGCCGCTTAGAAGGACAGCTAGAGTCAGTGAAATCGGGTATGTTCCTGGTGCCTACACAGCAGGACCTTTTTGATCTCGTTGATCTTATCATTCAAATATGTGGTGTACGAACGGGTTCTAGTCTTCCCGAGCTAGAGCGTTCAGAAGCCAAGATAGCGTTCAGAATGAAAATAGTCCTTGCTTAGTATGAGAGACTTCCCCGCCCGGACGCTCGGGATAATAGGCGTGGTATGGTATGCTCTGACTTGACTTGTCTGATGGTGAGTCGATCTAGCGCAGGAGCGACACCACTGGCAGTGTTAGTTAATGTTAGCCAATACTGTAATTCATACCTTGCACGCTTATTAGTTGGACTATCGTGTCGTCGGATCGTGACGCGTGACGTGTCGCCGCGGCAAGAATTCCTCCCCAAATCACTCTGGCCCTTACATCCAAGGGGTATCCCGACACCCGAAATGATCTTTGTGGAGTCCTCATGCAGATCCGTCCCGTGGCCACGGATGCGACACGGGTCCGTGCTCACGGATCTTCAAATCTTCTTCTGAGTCTCGCCCCATTTGCGAGTTACTCTTCTGTGAGCTTCTGTGCTGCTGGGTATATTTGACTGATATGAACGTGAAACGAGTTGACAGCTTGTCCGAGTCGCCCGCGTCGTCGCCACCGGTGACTTGCACCGGTCGACTCCTGATCTAATCGACAGCAAGGACACCAAATCTTACATTCTCGGCTAGTTCTAGGCTAGGCCCCTGAACAAATTTGGGTGACTCTCCATTGGTGGAACCACGGCAGAGGGTGGGACTTGTCGGCAATTCCTATTATGCCCGTGATGACGAGAATGGATGGCATGATGATCGGGGGTAATATTGTTGGGGTAGATGCTACGATGTTATAATTAGACGACCTCCATTTACTTTAGCGCGAAGCGCCAGAAAAAGTGATCACGACGTACAGGTATGATTCATCCGAGGTGATTGCTGCTAGTGCCATCACCTTGTCACTGCCTCATTACGAAGGTATTTACAGTGTATTATGGAATGAATTAGCCTACGTAGGTATATCCATCTTACAAAATACATATGTCCGAGCGGCCACCGTGCGAGTCCAGAACTCGGCGATCTCAGCGTCAACCAAAAATCTGGGCGTCACCAGCGGAATGTTCCACTAGCCTGGGCAGCGAAGCAGGAAGCGAAGAGATCACAAAGAAAGCGAAGAGATGATATGTGTCCATAATGAAACGAAATGTCTATTTTTGCTGTTCAGAACTGCGAGATGAGGCAGTGATGCATCAGAGAACGTTCCGAGACAGGAGAATGAAATCAAACGTACACCGGTGTGTATACGCATGGGTAGCCGCGACGGTTGCAATTACTGCAGCTCGGTCGACTGCCGTCGCACTTCAGCTTCCGACCTACAGACGATAAAATTCGTTCAGCTCGAGCAAAGGTAGTCATTAGCAGAAGTAAACTGGGATACCTCGACAGAATTGACATGCCATGGGTGTCCTTCGTGGTACTCTTGGATTGTCATCACTCACCATACGTATTGTATTCAGGTCGAGTATGCTAGGAAGTGACTATCAGCCAGGCGCCTCTTCGATCCAGAAAGCATGCACGCACCTGCGACGCCATTAGGATTATAGTGAGGATAATACGTTTGCCAACGAGGAGACAACCACCAAACCAGCCAGGCAAATAATGGAGGGAAAGATAGTACGAAATGGGTGAATGCGACGACACGCAATTTATGGTGGTCTGGGGAGGCATCGCTAGACGCAACATCGTAAACATCGCGAATACGTACTCGCAAGCTGTACAGCCTAACCTATGCAACCTTCTACCGCCTCGGCAGCGTTATTTTGGGTTTCTGGTCAAGGCTAGTAAATAAAAGTCAAATGCTAGATTAGGAAGAGATATACTAACGACAGTATGGCGTTCACTGTCCCGAAAAATGCACATGACGGAGTGATACTTCCATCTAAAGGACACCAAAAACGCATGAATGATAGAATCTCTCAAAGATCGAGATGCAATCGACCAATCAAGTGTTTTGGCCGGATAATCGTACCCGCAGAGCACCGGTCCCGACTTTTAACCCTAACTAGTGCTAGCACTATGATCTATCTTGAGAACAGAATGCGATCCAAGTGTACGAACGAAAAGTTCACTTACCTGGTAGTTGGTACTACCAGCGCTTCAAACTGTCAACCAACAAGACCAGGTCACCCTAAAGGGTAAAGCATCGATCGAGATCTCCTCGTGTACAGAACCCAAGTTGACAGACAATTGGGACGAGTTTTGGACCAACTTGAAGGACCTATCATAGATACTGTTCGCTCGCGGGACTCGGACAAGTGTGCTGGCACTTCGGTGGGACAGTAAGTAATAATAGCATTCCCAACTTGGGTGATAGCCACTCTGTCGCAACCTTTCGCAACTCTGACGACGAGAAGTCGTTAATTCATTTACAAGTCGGACGAATCGACACAGCGAGCATGACGGAACACGACTCCCATTACTTTATTCGAGTGACCGATTCTCCCGCAAGTGACGGTACTACGATATTGGACCACAGCCTCCGGAGTGACTCGACGAGTCGAGATTCGAGAAGTCATCCAACTAAAGAACTGCTTGCGAATCCCATTGGCCACAAACAGTCGTCCAGCTGGTTACCAGATACCGTACATGCGGGCATGACGCTATTGTTGGATCACACCTCACCATGTGCTTCGGTACATGATAGTGTCGAGTAAGGAATTGCGCAGTACTCGTGTTAACGACGATTCAGCCCAGATATTTCCTGTTGGATGATTGATCATCGTGAGAATATCATCTAGATATATAACTAGATTATCTAAGTACGAGATGTAACTTGGTACCACTATCCGTTTGCAAGCGCCCTGTTTCAACATTCCCTTTATCCAACCTCAAAGAAACTGACGATGCCAAGTTAAGTTTGTCCGTCTTGCCGACCATGCAGTGTTGGTATACAATTGACGGACTTCTATCCCCTATGCGCGCCGGTCACAACTCATGCAATTGATGGGTTTTAACTTGAGTTCAACGAAGTTAAGCTATCGAGGTTCAGATCATTCATTTCAAAATCAAATCAACGAGTAACCTTCGTGACCCTCTGACATGCCACTGCAGTGGACTCTGTTGGTAATGTACGGAAAGTTCAAAGGCATGTGAACGTCATCTACTTATATATAAAAGAAAAAAAAATTGTTTACCATGCTGGTCTCGAGGGTCTCGAGAGTTCGACACCACCAACATCCCTGTGGCCCAACGTCCACACCCGCACCCACATCGCAGAGGTGAAGTAGAGCATGTATTCCAGTGAGCCATCTCGATGATCTCGCATCTGTTCAGGGAAGCGGCCACCCGTGTGTGTTGTCAGGCACTCACTCACTCAATCCTGAGGCACATGGCTGGTCATTAATCATTCTTCTTTCCTGTCGTTATTTCAGAGTCAAGGTCGCCGTCCCTCAGGGGCAGACCAAGCGCGCGCGCTGCGACCTTCTCCTTCCCTGTAGCCTCCCTAGGTGCGCTCCTACTACGGTCTCCCCTCTTGGAAAATCGCGGTATTATTTTATCTGCTCAAGCACTACCTCTCGATGCCCATGCTCGGTGGCGCCTGCCAAGTGGTACGTCCTGATCTTGCTCGACATTGACATTCGTCACTAGTACAATACCAGGGCGGGCGTGCATCATGATGCGTCGTCTATCCGTCCGCACGCCACCCGCCTCCCACCGGCAATCGCATAGGCCGGTGGTGGTGTTCAGGCTCGACGAACCCTCCGTTTTCATAGGCCAGGCTACGTGCCCTAGTACGGCCAACCAACCAAACCAAACCACCCGTCCCTTGCTCGAGCAACCGCTTCCCACATGGACACCAACGAACATTTGCACAGGGCAGCTCCTTCGATGCCCTGCAACGTTGGGCCTGCAATGGTTTTCCGAAGCCCAGCGCACAGTCCGCGCGCCACGCCCCTGGTTCCTCGGCCCCACTTTGTCGGTTTTCTATCTTCCGTTGGTCACGTCCGTCACACACACACACACACACACACACACACACACACACACCCCAACCCGCTCGTTCGTTTGGCGCTCGCGTGTGCTTGACGAGGAATGTATCATTCTGACATACATACGAATATGACATGTTTCGTATGGCGCACACCCCCAGATCTGGACGGTAGTCCTTGAGAACGTGACGGCATCTTACAAGGTCACCGCCGCATCTAGATCTGTGTAGGTCTTATATATTTAAATAATATATATATGTACAGTAACAGTATGCCTAGAAAGCGAAGACGTGTGTGTGTGTTGTGTGATCCACTATGAATACACTTGAGGGGGGGGGGGGGTTCAAATATATACGCCAATGGGTTCATTAGATCTAAGAGGGATCTGAGTAATGCGGTAGGTGTGGGGAGAGAAAACTCGAAAGGAGATGAGGAAGTCGAAGGGTGACACGGTGACATGCAGAAAACCAATAATGAAACTAACGCGAAAACGAAAAGTCGCCGAAGAGAGTCGATGAGTAAGGTGTAATGCATATGCCTTGCGCGGTCGAATATATATAACGCGGAAATGACGTTTGAACCTTCAGGTAAAAAGGCAACACAGGCGGGTTTGTTGCACGGAAACGATTAAGCTCATATTCTCCATCCATCCCCTTTCCTCCGATCGCGGCCAACACCACCAAAGGCTTCTCGAACGACTAGCCATAGGGCGGTAGACGAAATGACGTCCTTAATCTCCTCTGCGGTTAGCACGAGCCCAGGACAATTGGACGTTGTCTTGCTGATGCCCTGTGCAGTGACAACGCGCCGTCGGACTGCGAGCTGTTCAACTTCTATATCGGGTAGAGGGAAGGGCATCTTCAGCAACCCGACGACCTTGGGATGATGCGGTGTCGGCGCAAGAGTGGCGATTTTAAGACGTACAGACGTTCTCCCGTTGTGTCCTAGAGTCTCCCATAGACGATACTGGTGATGGCCCTAAACTCTGAACGGTAATCACACACGCCCAAGGAGTCTCGGAATCCTCAGGATCGCTCTCGTCACCAGACTCTTCTGCTGCCTGATGAGCGGTACCGCTATCCAAGCTCGTCTCAGTACCTGAGCTGGTAGTGAGCTGTGATACAGCAGAGTGTCGATGGTTTCCTGCCGTCGCATCACGAGTCGATGGGTTGGGCAATTGGGACGAGGCTTGACGGATAGATGCGGATGGTGAATGGTTTATTAGGGCAGCGCTACCGCGACGGCCTTCGCCTCCACTCGCGCCAGTGCCCGGTGCAGATAATGTCTTGTCTTCGCGTCCCTTGCGCCCCCTCTCTTTCTGGCGTCCTCGCGTCCATTCAAAGCGAACCTCCACCTGCGGGGTACCTGGGGCGAGGGCGCCACTCCGTCCATTGACGCTAAGTTTCCCCATCATGCCATTCAAAAGACCAGTTTCCGTGCCTTTCAGCCACTTTCTGACCACCCAAATGTACTTCGTTGGGCGGCCTTTAGGGGGCGTAATAGGTGGATAAAGCGCAGGTTGAGTGCCAAGAACTGGAGGGCCTAATGCAGTGCTAGTGCCACCGTCGCTAGGCTGGGGAGTATCCGGTTGCAGAAAGCCTGAAACTGGAATGTCATATGATTGGCGCGCAGTTGCCGCTGCGGTGCGTAAAGAAGAGTTCAGAGGACTGGCGTGATTGCCCGCATCTGGTACGGCAATCGACAAGGGTCGTGCAGGGTCCTTCTTTTTAAACATTCTTGTAAATAGCTTTTTGGCACCACGTTGGGACGGTACGTCCACAGATGATGGGTCGGGAGAAGGAGGTGTCAGGTTGATGCTAGGTTTCTGAAGAAGCTCTCTTGTCCTTGTCGGAGAGTGACGGACAAGGGAGGAATCTGCTGTAGTTGGTCGACTATTGGGAGAGCGTGTTTGCGGGCGTGGAGACGAGGCAAATTCGCGCTGAGCGTCTTCACAGCTTGTCCGCGCGCTGCCAGTAGGTGGCAGGATGCCGGGCAATGGCGCGGAACTCCGAATCTCGACTGGTTCGAAGATGGCAAGGCCAATGACTTCCAAGCCCCTTCTTGCAAATTTGGCGATCTTGGCGTCTGTACCAGCGTCAACTATGGTGTTGGCCATAACGTTATGGGCCTGCAGGTTGTAGAGCGGGATGATGGTGCGGCGGCCCGAACTCGTCGTCGAGGTGGAAGCGAAATGATGAAACTGACGTTGCCGAAGTATATCCGGAGTGCGTCGACGTCTCAGACCTATTTGGAAGGTGTGCGCTTGAGATCTGTGGGAGTAGCTGGGTCGTGTGGCTCCTGAGAGGCGATATCAAGCGCCTGGACAGTTGCGGAAGGACGCTCATGACGAGATTGAGGGGGTACAAGCTGGACCTGGAGATTGAGAGGATGATTTGACTTTGACGGTGGAGGTCGGACGACAATGAAAGTCTGTAATGAAGGGCTGAGTAACTGTCGTATCGGACAAGAGGACAGACGGCACTTCGTTCGCGAGTTTATCTTTCTTCTCCTTTTTCTTTGAAGCCACACCTTCGACAGAGACAGAGAGAGGTGGACGTCGCTCTGGCTCGCTCTTCTCCGCACTCGACCCCGCAACCACAGTGTCGGGGGTGGATGGGATGGAGCGCTGTTCTGCGTTGATCTGGAGCACGGACGGCAGAAAGGAGGTGAGGGTGGTGAACATGACGTGGCTGGTGGAAAGAAGGAAGAAGGAAAAGGGTGTTTACTAGCGCATCAAGGGCACATCAAAGATGCAGGAGGATGTTATAACCACTACTCGGCTTTGAGCCTACCAACAAATCAATATTACGTCACTAATTATATCCTCGAAACAGCAGGACAATTTACTCAAAATCAAATGTAGACAAGACAACAGAACAGCCTCGGTCGTTTCTAGTCGACTCTTGCCTGCGTATGTCAAAAGTCGCAGTCCGCTGCATGGGAAGATACAGACCTCGTGGGGCAGCAACCACGAGTACGGTACCGTTAGCCAGTGCAATGTTGGTGCACATGACGCGCGCGCGTGCCATCGGCAGCATATATTTTCCGGCACAGTTTGCTCTTCGCACGCTTCATTCAGGACTCACTTTTGCCAAGAATCGAAACTCGCCTTTCGAGTACGTAGCACTTCTATGCCGACGTAGACTGACATTACAATGGCGGTGTGATGATTCATCTCTTCCGACAAAGCTGGAGGCGACTGTCACTCATGACAGCGCAGTCCCTCCCGATCCATTGACACGACGTCGGACAGCATTAGTGTGGCTAAAGCGTTTGTCAGTCGCCATTATGATTCGTGTCGAGATAACTTGGCAAAGTTGGCATGACAGTGTCTACAGGAAGCAAGACCAAGTGGGCACTAGCAAGCGCGCTTCTTCAAGATGGTACGATGTTCACTCACCAATCACGATTTTCTAACAGCACAGGCCAGGATCCAAATCTGATATAAAGACCAATATCAGTACCAGCAAATCTGATAAGTTCAGTGGCGCTAGCACGGAGGATAAGCCTCCCGATGGCGCGGGCACTATGTTGAAAACCGTCCATCCGTTCCGTCGGCTTGTACATTATGTGAACATTGGCGATAATCTGTAAAGACCCCCAGGAGCCGGAGTTGGCGCGAAAAGTTCGGCCAATCTGTGGACGAAGAAGTTACAGTGAGGCCGTCAGCGGTTCATATAGCAGCGTTCCATTCTCGTAGTCCTCTTGCAATCAGACAACTTTCTTCGCGTCCGATTTCTTGGTCGTTGTTCGAATGACGGCGCGCGAAAAGAAGTTATGTTGACAAAATACTCGGGATTTATCAGTCAGATGTGATGCATTGATGGGGGCTGGTAGGGTAGTTCTCCGACCGACCGGGGAAAACTGATGCATGCCACAAAGCGCAAGAATATCAATGTTTGTCATAATCTCGTCGTCTGTCGTCGTATCGAACTTCGGTGTCCGACGACCGGAGTGCTGACGATGTCACATGGCGGTTGTCAGTGATGCAAGTTGCAACGCACACGTCAACAGCTGGTGGGTCAGTTATGCAAGCAATATTTGCAACCTTATACATATTCCTAGCACCCGGTAATTACAGTAATATCGTTATTCTAAGCATACTACACTCACATGTAGAGTGTACCACTACATCGTAAAATAAAATCTCGCTGCAGAAGTCCAGTTTCTGGCTATTCTCTCTCATTCATCCTCACACTGACCGTGAGCTGGACTTCACCAAGTAAATTGGCATAGCCCGCCCTGGACCTTACAACAGAGTCCGAGACAGGTCTGGAACCAACAGACTCACCCAGTATCATCGATAGCATGGGTGTTCGTCCTTTGAATTTGAGCAGTCGCAGTCAGCGTGTCACAAGGGGGATCACGTTGCCATTCAAAGGAAAGCTCAGTCCGCTTTTCTCCGAATGGCAACGAAATCACCCATTGCGACAAACGAGCGTCAAATTCTTTGAACTACAGTTCCTCAACAGGTGGAATGCACCGCCACGTCCCGAAATAGTAAGCGTTGATGTTTTACACTGCAGCAGAGATACGATAGTACAACCCGCAATGCAGCAATGTATAATGCATCTTCACCATAGGTCGCAATTCAGGCCGATGAACACCCGGAATCATACGTCCAATGAAAGGATGGCAGCAGGAAAATGATAGGGTCCGGCCATGACGGCGCAAAGTACGGAGGTCAGCCGACTCGTAGTATGTGAAAGGATTGAGAAACTGCGAGAAGAGTAACACGCCAAGCGCGGTCGGAAGACTACCTAATCGACGTGACTCAGTGGGAATATACAAACAGAACATCGAAATGCACTTCAGTTTGTAAACAGCCGCCCGCTCATATTAGCTCCCGTCATGCCTTTCGCTTGCAGCGGAAGGGTTGTCTTGATCGACTCTTATGGGCGGATCGTCATCAGCCAAGAATTCAGTAGCAGGTGGACCATCGTCTTCAGAAAGGCGTATTTGGCCTTCCTGCGTCGTCCACGTTTTCAGCCTGAGAATATGTAAGTCATGATCCACAGAACGATTGTAAAGCCGATACTCACTGATGCGATACAACTGAGCGCAAACTGCTTGCGCGGCGCCAAAGCAAATACAACAAGCACAACGTGCAGGTCGTAGAGAGAAAGATCAAGGCGAAACTGCCCAGTGGCTCTGGCTTATTCCCTTCCCGGGGTTCTGTGAGAATTCACAACTCGTGTCATGAGTACGACAAAGGTTAGTAGAATGGGTTTCTGACCTCCAGGTGTTCCGACTGGCGGCATCAAACTGCCAGTAATGGTAACACTAAAGAGGAATAAGCGCTACGAACAGGAATCGATGAGCAGGTAGATAGCGGTGGAGTTGCAAGAGATGTATGCAGCGGGTCACTGCGGGTGTGAAACGGCAAGCTACTTAAGTAATCATATTTTGCCACTACACACTACACACCTCCCCGTCATCTGCTAATGATATGTCAATGAACACAGCTCCGACAACCAATATCTCACATCTATTGTGGCGAGCATATGCAAGTCAATCTAGCCTCAAGCGTCGGCATTAATTTGGGCGTTGGCCTAAGCCCTGGAATCCTGTTTATCACCACTTACACGTTCCGAACTAACGCACGCCACTCAAGACGCCACTCATCTTTTGCCTTCTTCAGTGTGGCTCGGACTTAGTTGACAGTTTCCTGAACTCCATGCTGTCTTCGTTGACACTAGGTGCCCTCCGAGGCTCTGAGCTCGCCAATCTGTGCGGCTTTGGTGTATATCCGTGAATCCCGCCGCATTCCATGTCAGCAGTGCAGTACACCGGCTCCTCGGAATCCTAGGGTTCGCGGACAGTTAATCCAAAACCCGTTCTAGTAAGTCCCGCAATTCATCTCGGGACGTTTCCTCTATATATTCACGCCGCAAGTGGCCTCGAGCGCCATGTCAAATTTCTGAGTTTTTCTCTGCGCAGGTGACATGGCACCCGGGTACCTATAACGCGACTTTCCACGTCCTGCAAACGTGCAAGTACTCTTCTTTGCAGCAATTATTTTTAGCAGGCGGTGCCCCCTTGTCGAGAAGGACAGGACGCCTCGGGATTTTTTCTTCACCGAGGTCGAACCAGTTCGTGTTTTTGTTTCAAAGTACGAGGGGTCTGCGGCCAGGTGTACTCGCGAGTTACGCTCCGCTCGTGGGGCCGCACTGGAAGGAGAGCGCACGACCTTAGAGGTGACATGCACAGGGAGCTAGGGTATACCGCATTTTTCCAAATCGCTATTCATCTAAATATGACACAAGATAACACAACTAGACATAGATACACGGCATTGGATGCCCAGCATACAAGGTACATGCATAAGTAGATGAGTCAGTACAAGAACGTGATAGAATTACAGAGTGTGAGCTTAACGAATAGTACTTCTACTTGCAAGTCCGTTATCCTCATTCTTTCCTTGGGCATCTGGCGTAGACCAGACCTTAAACATCTTGATTGTTTCCTCTGTAGGACTAACGGTGAATATGGAGCACCCATCTGGTCCGATACAGGAGTGTGCGATCGGTGCGCTATGACCGACGACGGAGACAATTTTTTCGCAAGAAGGATATGCATGAACTGTCATTGAGTTCGTGAAACGGAGTTGATAGTCGACTCTCCCGTCGACGGGGGGTAAGAATTGAAACTTTGCGACTGTTGTCCAGGATGAGCCATGAGTGCTCAGTAGCTCTTTGCAATGCGGTGACCAATGAAGGGAGGTAACGTTGGTGAATGTCTTGATGATTAGAGGGGGGTATGTAACCGAGAGCTTGTTGACGTCAAAGATCTGGATGGCTCCATCTGGGAACCCTCCGCCGGTCGCGACTAGTCCGCTCTGCCATGGGCACCATGATATCGCCTACAAGGCGAATCAATACCGAGGGAACGAAAGAAACGCACTGAATATTACCTTCACAGGTCCCTCATGCTTCGCAAGAAGTTTCTTATCGTTATAAGTCAGGTACTCATTTGCGCGCTGATCCCAGACATGAATGGTACCAGAATGATCGCCCGTGGCGAGATATTTGCCATCTGGAGACCATTTGATACCATGAACATGTCGTTTGTGGCCCCTCGTCTGACCGAATCTCCTTTGGAGAGCGAAGGTCAAGCAGAGACACTCGCCCATCCTTTCTTCCAACGGCCAGTACACTGTCGCTCCAATGCATGCCACCTACTGGGGATTTATCGTCCGACCAGTTGGCGAGTCTGCTTCTGCGACAATGCATCCCATGCGCGGACATTACCACCCGCAGTTCCGAGGGACAAGACATGTGGCTTGGATCACCATGCCAATCGATGCTGTGCACGGGGCCATCGGCAAAAGCCGTGCGGCATAAATGAACGATCGCCCGAGTCTCAAGATTCTGGTAGTACACATCAGATTTGAATGCCACCCCAATGCAGTTTGTCGGGGACCACGCCATCGGGAACGCAAATGGATCCCGTGAAATACCCGGTCCGTCGAGGGCCATCACAAAGTGTTTGCGAGCAGCTAGATTGGCCCTCGCCTGAGACAGAAGAGGTGGAGCGCGGACGATTGAAGAGCTCCGAGGCGCTTCTACGCAACATTAACCGGACCTTTGTTTCGAATGGCGATGAGGGACCCTCAGTGTAGTTCAGGACACGATCATCTACGAGACCGAAAGACTTGGCGATGCGATTGGTACGGGGAGTGATATGGAGGGGTATGGAGGAGGAAGAGCGTGTGGCAACAAAGCGATCTGCCTACAGGGGATGCAGATGAGATGACGCAAGGAAACACGAGCCACACTACACCGACTGACATCGGTCTCTTCCACTGCTGTCTTGGCAGGAACACCGAGTTCGGCCACCAAGTCAAAGGAGGCAATAGACACACGCCTGCGCTTTCTAATAGACAGGTTATTCGCAATAGTGGACCTTGAGGGTGTACGCTTCGTGAGTGGCATCGAACATTCATGGTGAGGTGTGCCAGGGGCACTATGAGTGGGTCAATATGGTGGTACGAGGGAGACACACAATACTCAACGACGACATATTGTTTCCCAGTATTTTGGTGGGATCTACAATATTCTGGCCGAAGACACGGTGATTTGAGTGTGAGGCGTAGGCCGTCACGTGCGCAACCGTTTCCGTAACTATGTAGTTCCTTTTGTTTGATTGTGAGGGTGTTGCCAAACAACGCCTTTTCCAAATCCGGCATTGGGCAGGCCCCTCCATATCACTTCACCTTCGCTTCTAACTTACTCTTTGGCGGAGCTGGATGGTATGTCTCAAAGCCAAATCACTTTCCGTTTCATTTTCGATGACCGAAATGAACTACGCACGCATGATGAGGTACTTCTATTGTGCTTTACCCTCAAACTTTGCTACATAGATCGGCGATGAAGAAATGATGGATTGTTGCTACACCATGCCATCTACGGTGATGAGAACAGCACTCGCATAACGGTAAGCTTCTGACGATGATGTGAAGCTGGAACAACACAATCACGTTACTTATATACTGAGGACATCCTCTTGGGTTTAGACTGTTGCCTTACTGTGTATGGTTTTAATGTTGTGGGCGCACTTACTAACCAGTATGTATTGACCACAGCTTACATAAAACAGCCTGGGACAAAACTCCTGTTCTTCGTCTTAACCATGAGCACTATTGTCCCACAGCGCGCTCAGGACCACGAAAGCCTTTCTAATTATCTGGCTGGCGTCATATAATATCCCATTATTTCTGATTTGCCATTTAATAAGGGGAGTCCAGGTGAGTCACATCCTGCCAGTGGGGATGAATCGCTGTCTTCCTACCTGATTAGTGAACCTTTCGACACGAGCTGAGGCATGCTTTTTTTTTTCCCCCCAACTGCCAGGCACTTTCTTATAGGAACGCGAGCATGTTCAGGGCTTTACTGCATATTTGCCCAAGATCGAAAATGTGTGACTGTAATTGCCTAGATAAGTCTCGACGTTTGTACAGTTGCCGTCGTTTAATTGACCGTTCAGTTATCCGTTGGCGGGCGAGACCTATTAAATTAACAGGCGGTCCCAAAGCAGCGCAGTTGTGTCCAAACCAAGGTACCCGCTTCACTTCCACCTGTCCTCGTGATCCGTGCTTCGCGGGAGACTCGGATGTCATTGACAGCTCGCCCTTTTCTTTTCTTTCTTAGCTACATATCAGGAATCAAATCAACGCCACTTACTCACTGATGTTCAGGCTGCGATGATCAGTAAGTATGTATATAAGTTCTCTATATGCAGATGCAGTAGATTGATATAGATTGTGTGTACAAATCTCAAATAGCGAGAGGTCGGGGGTATTCAACAAGTTTCTACGTCAGCTAATACAGGAAGAGACGACAAATTCAAACAGACAATTCATGAAAGAGATCAAGATGGAGACAGATCGGAAAGTCAACCGAGCAGCGACACAGCAAGACACGGATGTGGAATATAGAATCTCCTGACAAATGATGCAGCATGACGTACGGAAACGTCTCGAGAGGTTATCAAACCTCACTTAACTGGGTGGATCATTTTCCTGTGCAAGGAGCAAGCGTCTTGATGTAGGTCGGGCGTAAGGATGCGTCCGCGTAGTTGAGCTGCGATTCCAGGAAGTGACTACGAGAGGTTGGTCCACAGATGCGTGGAACTCTGCATGATTCGAAACATCATCAGGGGATAGAAGTGCGCCGCTATAGCGTTTGACTCTCTTGTCACGGCGGGCTAACGGAGGAGTGTCCGGAAGAACGGTACAGTGCATACAGTTTCGCCAATGCGGTGAAGTTGGAACGACAAGGCTCGTCGGACGTCATAAATGAGAAGGCCCAGCGAATGAAGGCCTCTTCAGCGGTGAAGGATACTGGACGGCCGGGAGAAGGCAGGCGAGGGATGACATAGGAGGTTGATGGCATTGAGCGCGAGGAGCTGAGTTGACCTCCGAAAGGATCATTGTCGATATTGTCGAACATATCCGCCAGTGTTTTCCAGTGTACGGATTCTGCAGCCTCAGCCAGGGCATCCTGGTCTCGGTACAGAGTTGCAGAGGACATGCTCGCGAAGCGAACGCCTTGTTTCGTGATGAAGATGTCGTTCCTCTGGAATCTTAAGAGAACGCCATGTCGCTGAATGTCGGCAACTGCCTCGAAGACGGCAGGGCGATCAGCGAGTGTGATACCTCCTGTGTCTGATGAGCAATTGATAATCCATGGCACGAGAGTACGTACGGCCGACGTAGGCCTCCATCATGAGGCCAATGATCATTCCGTTCTTGGAAACATGGGCCAAAAGTTCGAAGGTATAATGGCCCAGACCCAGAGAATGCATGAGCTTCTGCCCACGGCTCTCAAACGTTATGTATGCACCCCAAACGTCCTCCCAACCAATGTACAGATCGACCTCCTGCCCTGTACACTATAATCAGAAAAAATGCAATAGTTACAGATCACCCGTTTACCATTGTAAATACCCTCCCAGAATAGGCCGTCCACAAGTCGTGTCACCTAGGATGGAACTTCAGTTGCTTATACTATCCATGGATGTAACAAAAACTACCTCGATGTCATCCAAATCCACTACCTGAGGTGACAAGTTCGAAGTAAAGTGGAATTGGTAACTTCGCATTAGCACTTGCCTTAGTCCAGATTGGGCAGTTGTGTACAGATCGTTTCTTTGTGTACACTAAGCGATATGTATTGTCCTTCTGGCGGATTAGATGTGCCCAGTTGTTCTCGCTGTCAAACACAATGGCGTCCAAGCATCGTCTGTATAACTTCTTGAAGATAGTTAAACGCGCGATATTCCGCTAGGTAGTGGCTGAAAGGCATCGCAGGATCGTAGGTGATGCCAGGGCGGCAGGACGGTTCAGCTTGAATGACGATGAAGTTTCCGTCCTAGCGAGCGTATCAGAACAAGCATAATAAAGAGCAGGAGTCATAGTAAATTACCCTCCACAGCATGTAGAATCTGCCCTTCTCGATATTATTCTGTCCGGTAACATAGAGCGTCAGGTTCCTGATATCCATCTTGCGCCTCAAGTGCGTGAAGATCCAAGTCCGGCTGAGAGCAAGGCGTGTCAATGGATATGAGCGAGTCGTGAACGTCTCAGAAAGTAGTGGACCCACAGGTGCAAATTTCATCTTGCTAGTTGGTGGTCAACGTGTTCGCCCAGGCTGTGGATCGATGGGGGTGCTGATTGTGAATACTGCACTTGCCACAATTGGGTCTCCACGCGGTGCAAGTCAAAATTGGATATGTATGAAATCCAAAACGGCAATCAAGACTTGAACCAGCTCAGCATCCGAAGGAACTTGTCCTGAGGTGGGATCGGATCCGCTACGTGCTAGTGAGATGTAAGTGCTCCCGGTGAAAATAACTCAGCATCTCCCGTGTAGATAAAATGTAGGCTCACACAGCGCGGTATGAGCGCTTCCTGTATTCGCCGGCTCCATGCCGCTCTCTGCAACTTCCAAACCGTGACGCCACAAGTAAAAGGTATCGAGTGGACATACACATTCAACATCGCCTTATCCGGTGAGTCGTGTTTCAAGCTTTATACGTTTACATACACTACAGGGACTCCGCTCCGACTGTCATCTGGAAATGTCCTTTTTGGTTGCTTTCTCCAAATGGATCAGTCGTTTGGGGGTGATCCAACTAGACGGCTGAATCTTTGAAGTACCGCATCACTGGTCTGTCTAATGACGGGTTCAGTTAAATACTGAAGGTATGTGACAAGATGTATACTGTTCAAGGCAAAGAAAGACCCATACATTCGACATGTGTTCTCAGCTCCCCGCTTTCTGTCACGCACACCAAGTGAAGTTCATGTATCTGGTCTTGTGTGACAGAGGGAAGGCCGGATATCCCTGCCCTGCCTCTCAGATTGTCAATGCTCCAGCCCGGTCAGACTTGCCCTGCCCGAATTGTCCCCGAAGATGAAGTAGGTCGTTGAGGCCAACTCTACTGTGGCGCGCGCTAAGTTTCCACATTAGATCACATCTCCCAGATCAAGCACGGGGACCAACTTGTGGCACATACTCACCACTCGATCTGCTGGTCAACCGAGCTTGTTCCTCCACTGGACATGGCCCTCTACACAGTCATCGTCGTATGTGGCGCATCCCCGGAGTTCGCCACGGTTCCATCAAGTCACCTCTATCCTAGGCCCATTTTCTCCTTACGGAGCTCTATCTATTCTATACATTACTCTTTTTCTATACTCACTACCATGTAGCACTCCGAAGTATTCAACGCTCGCCCTCCCAGCATCCTTCACATCCCATTGCCATTGTGTCGTGCGTTGGCCAGTATATTGGACGGCCAATTCAATTGCTGACACGCCCCAATTAGATACCCCCAATCCCATACCCCTCAGCACATCCTGCAATTGCAACATCTTGATCACCCTATCTTTACGTGCATTGTCTCTTGTATTTGCACACTTACTTTCCCCCCTTAATAGCCCCTGCATCATCGGACTTGCCTCTGATTTTTCGCTGCGTGGACTCCTCCATCTCGCGTCATACCTACAGTTATTCATCACATATTGTACTTTATCCTGCCTTGACTGCGATCCGTGCTGTCTGTAGCATTAGCATCCTGTCCTACGTGTTACGCCTCACACCCCGTCCATAAACCTCGCTGAATATACCATCGCCGTCGACCGAGCTTCCGATATGATGCAGTGAAAGGTAAATCTCTGCGAAGCTCAGATCGCATCACACGGCAGATCCCCCTTTTAATTACGGATTTAGTTGCAATTCGACCTGGCAACCTGATTCTCCTGAGCACGTTTTGCGACACAGGAGGTTTCGTCTTTCTTGGGCCGCCGGCAACAGTTGGTCATTGATTGACGGCATGCAGTATCATGCTACGGGATCGGGGAGAGTGCAAGCCTATGATTGCCGGGTAGACACAGGGGAGAATTGGCTCTATTATTTTCAAGCTTACTCGCCCATCTCATCATTACTGAACCTCTAATTCAAATTTAGAAAAGGTCTCTGACCCCCGTTTACCGTCGGTGCTTATGTGGAAATGAACTACCACTTTGCTGTAATGGACTTCCGCATTCTCCGGGGTTTGATCCCGAAATCTCGGTCAATAAATAGTACTACCAAAAGCAAACCTGAGTAGCCGCCCCCGACTTCATAGTGTTATGGAGTACCGCCATTATCTATCTCTCGTGTTCAACTCGGAGGATCAATTACAATCTCGGAACTCTTTCACCTCCTCCTGCTCATCATGAAACATCCCTCGTAGCCTGAAACGTGCCTGGGACTGAACGTGTCCCGCCACCTACCCGAGACATGTCCATTGACGTTGCCGACCAAGTATCCTCGGTACAACCACTTTCCTCGATCACCGTCGAGCTGTTCCGTGGGGGCGATCAATAACGCAATCAAGCACAAATAACAAAGTGCTCAAACATACGTATTCCTTGAAGAAACTGATAAAACCATCCAACGGACGGATGCGACCGTAGAGACTGAACTGGCCCCAAGCGGAGTGTCCCTTGTTTCAAAGTCAGCAACTGACCGTCGAGCGAACGAGACGGAGTACCTCTCCCACAAGGACGATATCAACGACATTGCGATCATGCGATGCAGAACGAGACGGTCGCCAATAGCGAAGAACATCTTCTCTTCCAGGCTCACGGATCTCGATTGAATCATCTGCGAGCTCTTGCATTCGAGTTCCTATAGGAAAGTACGCCTTCAAATGGTCACCCATTCCCAGGGGTCGTGTCTCTGATGAGTCCTCTCCCCTCAGATCTTGTGTTTCGGTTAAGTGGTATTCGCGTAACTTCCATGTCTGACGATGCTGTGCAACCAAACTATCGGGAAGGGCAGAAGGAGCGCTTCCAGAGAGCAGAGACGTGTATGCGCTAAATTCCATATACTGAAGGGAAATTCGCATGAGCTAGATCGATGAAATGCGTTATCACGGTACTAACAGTAAACAAGCCTTCCCAAACACCTTCCATCGAGCCCAGACTGTATGCTCGAGAGAGTGTCTCACTGATAACTGGCCTGACCGAGATTAACAGATCGCTGCCAATCCGCGATCCCATTCCTCACTTCGCCTGGTACTTGACGGGAAGCTAGGAGGAGGTTGGGGAAAATGACTGCCTGGGTAGCTTACTCCGTGTCTGGCCAAAATGCACCTTGCGATTGTCAGAAAGGAAAGGATCGCGGGTGGGGCAATAGCTGGTAGCTTCAGACGATACGTCTCAGAGAAATGGGTGACAAGAGTCGGAGACGTGATCCATTGTGGTTCCGGGACAAATTCTACCCAAGACGCTTGGCAAATCGGGTACTTGAAGAGAACATGTGTTAGTAGACAACAACGAAAAGAGAGCCAAGGCACATACGCGATTAGCCGATAAAGCAATCAGTTTGAAGGCAGCCGTCATACAACCGTGACGGTACTTGGGTAAGCTTTGTTGAACGAAATCTGTGCAAGGTTGTTGCGCGACGCCAACAGGATCATCGGTGGGACCTACCAGGCCGCAACATCAACCAAAAAAGCCACATGGCAACTGAGTTCTTTTCGTCTTCAAGGGGCCAGCTGTCTCGAAGAATCACATTTGTTGCCGAAGATCCGCCTGCCTCATCGAACCAGTACTCCATCAGCCAAGAATCCATGTCGGCATAGTCCCTGAGCTGCTGCTCGTTTTTGCCATCGTTCTCGAGCATCATCAGATAAGCCAACCACAGAAGGTCGACCGGAGCTGGCGACACTTGATTGGGTTCTGGGAACTGTATCCGGGAGCCCGAGCGGTCTCTTATTAACTTCAGATAAATCCATCTCTTCCGCAGCTCCTTGGCGAGCACCCGAGGTGCGCTGACCTGTGCACCTAGTCGTCGAATGGCCGCCCGCGTGTCAAATATATATGCGAATATACGGGCGTAGAGGTAGGGATTTGCCTCGAAGGACAAACTTTGGTAGATGCTCCGACATGTCAGCAGCAATGGGAGCAAGCCCGACGGGGGTCCGAACGAGATTCTGGGTCGCTGAGAAGAAGGCTATGTGTTCGAGGACCTCCTGAGGAATAAGTCCTAGCGAAGTGAACGTAGACATCGTTATAGGGAATGATCAGCGAGCTGGTGGTGGCAAGAGGGATCGTTCTGGCGATGAAGCGCTGAGCTGAGCTCTGTTGACTTTGAGTACATGACGTAGCCGGTACCGGTTAGGTTACCAAAGATAGGAGGCCAGTTTACTTAAAAGTCACTCGGCGAATCTGCAGCTTGGCAGGAGGCTAGCACACCGTGAACATGAAGAGGAACGTTCATTAGAGATTCAGTAATATAATACATCGCATCGATATCCATACTATCTGACAATTGCATGCGTATACTTAAATCGAATGTCTGTACAGTGATACTTTTGAATGATGCAAGTCCGTTGTGCGTCGTGTATGTGGTCGGAAAACAGTTCTAAGATGATGATACCTCTTTACACAAGCTGAAAATAGACTCCCATTCCGCTGGTTGTTCGCCACTCGAAATGTGTCTCCATCTTCCAACAAAGTTACGTGAGGATATGACTGGCAATACCGTGAGCTCTCTGCGTCTAATATTACACGCCCACTGTACTTACTATAACCTCGAAATAGTGCACGGCCGAGCTCAACCCTTTCAGGATCAAGCTACGAAGCCTGATGAGTCAGGATGCAGATCGCTGAAAAATCCACATACCGGTTCACGAAGGAGTACAACCAGCCCATCTGAAGGCCGTATCCTTCCTATATATTTATAACCATTCCAGGCTGCGGCGTACGGCTCCTCTGTCTGTGGATCAATGGATCGTTAATGACGGGAATCGACACACCAACGACGAAAAAAATTACATACCACACCAGTGATGATCACATCCAACGCTCCAGTGCTCGTGGCGTCATCTGTGTTGCCCAGGTTTTGAATTCGTGGTTAGCATGAGACGGTGTGTAGTACGCCTTGAACGAGGCGTTTTTCCCGATAAACTCAATTCCCGACTACTCGGCACCCAAATAGATTAGACCCGCTGCAATCATGGGCGTCAACAACATACCTCGTTCTCATGCCACTGACACCCAACAGGTAAGAACGCGTTGAAAAAAGAATTTTCTTCGTCAATAACAGGTATAGGCGGCAACGGAGAGTAGCAATAGAATTCGCGGAACCGAACGTAAAGGGGGAACCGACCGAACGTTGGGAAAGGCGATGGTGCCTCGGGGGAGGAGAGCATCGCCTGGTAATCTTCCTGGAAAGGTGCCTAGAAATGATGAGATGAGGTGGACGACTTAGATGGTATTCGTACTATGAAAGAGCCCTGCCAATGTCCTGGCAAGGTACCGGGGATGTAGCATCCAGGATGTGAGGGTAATAACCCATGATGGGATCCAAATAGCGAACGGCACCAATCAGGAGCATGCCTGCGACTTTTGAGAAGTGGATCGGGTCGATCATTAGAGCTTGCACCGGCCAGCCGTGTCAAGCAATGAGCATTGAAGTGCTCGATGTCTTCTCTCGTGGGTCCCCGCGACATACCCATCGCGAGAGCATCTTGACGATTTGCAGGAAGCTCAAGTGGAACTTTGAGAGGGAATTTTTCCATCCGCGCGAAGTAGCTCAAGATGGCGAATGGTGCAATAGGCGGAGGACAAAAGGTGATCGGTTCCCCAAAATAATGCAGCGTAATGTCGGTTGGCCGCTCAGGGGGATAGTTGCCATGTCTCGAAACGGCTGCCTTGGATGCGCTTTCAGAAGGGAAAAATAAATGCTCAGAAGCAGTGAAGCATGGGTACTTGATGAACCACGTGAGTACCTCGCACAAATAGATTGATATGATAATACGTACACGAAACCCTGCAAAGGCGAATGGAGAAAGAAGATCCATGATCTCTCTTCGGCAATCTTCGGTCTCCTGGTTGAGGCGGTCTGTGATGGCGCGCTGAAAAACTGCTCATGTGGTAACAAAACTGTGCTTACCTTGTGAATGCATGAGCCAAAACAGTGCAATAGCTAGCGTATTCAGTTCGCTTTCTAGGGGCCATCCGTGGTTATCAGCGGCACCCTCAAGCAAACGCTCCCGGAGGAACGTTTGCATGAAGGTGGGCAGGTCCGCCCAAAGCATTTGCTCCCAATTCCGTCCATCGTCTTCAAGAAGCATTATGTAGATAGTCGCGAATGCCTCTGCCATCTCGGGGTGCCAAAGGTCCCTTCTCCGAATGATCTGGAGAGCGGTATAGCGCCTTTTGACCTCCTGCTCCATATTCTGGAGAGTGAGTCTATTTTGCGATAGATGACGACGAGGGGAGGATATATCAAACTTGTCCAAGAACAACATCAAATAGAAGTGCGGGTTCTCCGAGGACAGCGCGTCACGCGACATTCGACAAGTGAGGAGGAGGGAGTGAAGTAAGACTGGTGGTCCGCGAGGGGTGTCACGGATGGCGGCAAGCACGATTTCTTCTAGCAACTCGGGAGGAGTGGAAATAAAGGAGGCGGGCATGCTCAGGTGAAGAGCAAAGGCGCAGACACGAGCATAATATGTACAGATTCATAGTGGAGATGGCAGACGGTGTCTCGGAGTAAAGTACCTGGAAGGGATAGATCGTCACGGCATGCAAAAACTTCCCACGGATGCATAGGAAATGCTACGCGGTATTCCTCATCGCGAAACCCCGCTCATTGACAGCTTATGCCATACTGCGCGACAAGCGTTGAAAAATATATGGTGAGTGCAATAAAGCATCTTGAGTTGGATCTTGTAACGCACCAGTAAATCCGACATAAACGAGAGCGCCGTAAGCTCGGTGCCCACGGAAGATACCGAAACGCTCAAAGGGAAATGTGTAAGGAAAATCTGAGATTCCGATGGCGGAGTAAAACCTTGACAATTCCCTTGAACATATGACTCGCAGACCTTGACGCATGACCGCGTAAGCACTGAGGATTACCAATCGTATGAAGACGGTCGAGACCCGGAGATAAATTAACTTACATCTCACAGCTGTGCAGCCACCTAGGCTGAGTATGGTCACGGTCAAGCCCCCGCGGATTATCTGATAACTTTGGAGGAGACCTGACATGACATGACATTGCACCGTCAAATTTAGAGCTTAAAAGTTTCACCTCAACGGACCGGGAATACTCCCAGTGACAGATCCAAAGACGCCGACGGAGTATTATGTCGGTAGTAGTACTACTAACATGAACGGAGCAGCTGAGTTTTTGCTGAGTTACATCGATCCGGATCAGGCCCCACTTGAAAAGTCAGTTCCGAACTACACCCTTGAAGGCTTCGTCAACTCCATCAGGGAAGTGAGAAAGAAGAAGACGAATACCTGTACCCTTGTGCAGGTTGTGCAGAATGAATGTAAGATTGAACCACCGTGACCAAAACAGAACGACTCCGTACATTTCCTTCCTAAAGTAGGCAACCCAAGAACGGCTCAGAACGGTCACGATCGTAATTTGTGCTGTACAGGAGTGGTACAGGTTGCCGAAATTACAGTGGAAGTCACGGTGGATCACTGTTTTTTTTTTTGTCTTTCTCTTCTTTTTTTTTCTTCGCTACACTAACTTGCACGTGATCATATCGCAAAAATGTTTCGAAGCTGTCAGGTACATAGACTCACTGGCACAGGCTTTTTGTCGTCGGAAGTTAGAGCCAACCCCACAATACAATAACTTAACAAATACGTCAGAGCAGAAGTTGCGAAGTGTTCGTAGTACATTATTACGGGCTATCATAACAAAAGTTTAATCGGAGCCCAAATAGGATCTCCTTGAGGAACCTTGAGCTTTTCGTCTGGAAGCCGCCATCTAGTATGATATTCATATTTTAGGCTGCCCGGGCTAATTCGAAACTTAACCCGTCGTTGTTCGTTACCTGTGGTCCGTAAAACAAGGTTCGTTCTCTGACAAAGTCAAAGTTCCATTAATTCGACGTGTCCTTCCATGCGTCAAGAACTTGTCGAACCACCTATGTTATAACGCTAAACATCAATGCAGACCGCTTCCATAAGAAGTGCTCCGTGCATCGTACATGAGTCCGCTCGGGGACCTGTCTGTTAAATGTGCCGTGGCGAGTAAGCCTTTCTGAGTGGATTCCAGAAGCCAGAGAATCAAAATTCGTCTCTGGTAGCCGTCACGCAACTTCGTAACTAGCAAGTAGAGTTAACCGACGGACGAGCAGCGGGCGGTCTGAGCTTTTTTTTTCCACCGCCACAATTCTGATCCGGAGCTGTCAGTCAATCACAGCGATGACGGGCCAACGTCGACGTCCCTGCACTTACATAGTATGTGCGCTCACAGCCTCACTCCGATGGATGGGTCTGCATCGAAAAAAGGAGGGAGTGCCTGACAAATTGGATATTAGAGGTAGACATAAATATCCCAGCAATTGAATACTGGACTGAATCGATATCAAGTTCTAGGTGTAGCTTAAAGTTCTGTCGTCACACGATCAAGATGGTAGTTGTTCGATGGGAACGCTCTGTTAACATAACGGCGTGGGAGGTGACAAAGAACGCCAGCGGTGGTGGCCGCCCAGCGTCTGCTTCATATGTAGCACGGAGACTCTCAAAAGAGGATGGCCTGAAAAAACGACACGTTAGAGCTGTGTGGATACCGTCAGCTCGTGGACAATTTCCGTCGAATGGAAGAGTTCGGCATGACGGCTACATGCTAAACAGTGGCGCATGAACGTCAGTGTGTTACTGCATGTTATGAAAGACGAGCGGCATCAAGGAGCCCCTGAATCTCTCTAACTCGCGCATAGGTTGCAAAATCTGAAAGTGCACCACCGACACTCGTGGGCGAAATAAAGCCTATGGCCTACGAACCTGTAGCCGGTGCGTTCTTCTGAGACAGCCGCCATCAAGGCAAGCACATAGACGCGCACGAAAGATAACTGACTTCGCATTACGGCGTCGAGGCGCTCACCACTGAGTCACGAGCAAGACTAGCAGGGTGTCTCCGTAAACGCGAAGCCAGAGGTGGCACATATGAGGATAAACGAATGACACAAGTCGACCTTTATGGGACCATTGGAGGACCTTGTCTTGAAGATACGACTTGCGAATAGTAGATCGGCAAATATCCTTCGCCTCCCACATCGACCGCACTTGGTGTAGACCGTGAGCAGAGAATCTGACGTCAACTACATGAGGATGTGAACAGGGACATGGCTACCGATCATGTTACCGGCTGTGAGCTAATTGTTAACGACATCTCACATCACCTTTTGCAGTAACATGACTTCCCAATGCGCTCGGTGTGACGGAGCTCGGCTTACGGGTACATTTTGTGGCAAACGAGGCCGAAGATGAGTGATATTTTTTGCGGGAGATGAGATATCAAAACTGGGATATCACCGGAGTCCCAAGCAAGTCCCCGTCGGGAGCATCGGGGATCCTTCCAGGGTTGGTCACATCTAGATAAGGATGGCAAGATGAGGTGCATAGGAAAGGCCCATCAGCGACGAGAAAGGAGGGTCGAATTTCATCAAAGCGGGGACACTCTGATCAAGATCTGTCGGAATGAAGGTGTGTTGCTCGGTGGAGAATGATGGTCAGGGTATAAGCCCAAGCAAACATACAGATCATATCATCGAAGACAATTTGTCCACAGGCTGCGATACTGCGGACAACACACAGAATATGACTACTTGGAGTCGGGGGGTGCGGTTAACATGAGGCACGGGTATGAAGAGAGTGATTGTACACACTTGATAAAAATATACATACATATTTACCTGGCCGACGAGGGTTACTACGAAGGGCGTGACGAGAGTTCCAGTGATCAATTGAGACGAGGAAAAAAAATATTGAGACGAGCGAGCCGAAGCTAATATACACGACCTCAACAGAAGAGTCGGTATCAACTTCGTTCTTTACCCTGGAAAATGGCGCGTGCCCCTGAGCTTGAAAGGACAGCAAAGCATAAGTGAGGGTTAGTACCCCTTCCATACAGTGAGTTATCAGTAAGTTAGGTCACACCTTTTCACCTTTACCAGTAATCATGGTGAAAGGCAGCGCTGCAGCGCCGTGAGTGCAACCAATCAGCGACCAGCGGAGAGAAGGCCTACCCTAAAGAGGTAATCCCGAAAATCTTCAAAAAAAAAAACCGATATCGATCTCCATCTTGACCACATCGCAGTCCGTCAAAGTTACAGAACTAATATGTCTCTCAATCTCACCGCCCTCGAGGAGCACCTTACCACCAGATCTTACGTCGAAGGGTGAGTTGAAATTTTTACAATAGCTTTGTCTCCCCATCCCATCAAACTTGATGAACACAACGCTATGGTCCGTGTTTCCAAGAAGCGACTAGACACCGCTGAACCAGCATGCCGACAAATTTTTATACCTAGCTATCTGATTTTTGATCATTCATGTCTCTTTATGAACTTCGTGCTAACCCCATTCTTCCTCTTCCACTTTAGATACACGCCATCCCAAGGCGATGTATTCGTCTACAAATTGATCACCGCGCCTGTTCCTTCTACCTACCCCCACACGGCGAGGTGGTACTCTCACATCACGTCTTATAGCGTGGAATTCGATACCCTGCCTGGCAGCAGCACTGCCGGCCAGGCCTTCGTCGCGGCCGCTAGCGCTGCACCTGCCGCTGAAGCCGAAGAAGAAGAGGATATTGACCTCTTCGGTGACGATGATGAGGAAGAGGACGCAGAAGCTGAGAGAGTTAAGGCTGAACGTGTCGCTGCATACAACTTGAAGAAAGCTGGCAAGCCCAAAGCAGCCGCCAAGGTTCGTGACGGACTTCGCCTGGTGTAAATTTGATGATTGATGTTTTAATTGACGGCAGTCTGTCGTTACTTTGGAGGTGAAGCCCTGGGACGATGAGACAGACATGGAAGCCCTGGAACAGTCTGTTCGATCGATCGAAATGGAAGGCCTCGTATGGGGTGCCAGCAAGCTTGTCGCTGTCGGCTTTGGCATCAAGAAATTGCAAATTACTCTTGTCGTTGGTCTGTAAATGCCTCCTCTCCGTGCGGCACGTATTGATGGGAATGACTTCATCTATTGCGTCACCAGAGGATGAGCTCGTATCTTTAGATGAGTTGCAGGATACGATCGCCGAGTTCGAGGACTACGTGCAGAGCTCGGATATCGCTGCTATGCAGAGTACGCTGGACATCCTTTTCGGTCCTGGTCGCTTGTCGACTGACATGTATTTTCAGAGTTGTAGATTCCAGGAGTCTTAGCGATGACAAGGGATTGTGGACAAGTGCTGTACGTCTAGAGAAAGTGAAGTACCCGATCAATGTACACATGTTACCAGTAGCCATAATGGAATTTCGCTGGCCTATGAGCGCGCAACGCGCAATTTGTCTGCAGCGAGCTTGGTAGCGAAACCTCCTGAAGCGCTTACGCCTAACGCACTCCGGAAATACGAAAGTCTGACGTATGGACCTGCTAAGGTTAAAGGAACTCACAGGGTGACAAATTGCCAGTGTCACCGGTGTTTCAGTAGTCATTCACATTAGACACTCGCGCTCTTTTTTGGGGCCTAGCCTCATGTTCCTCTCGACGTGGTGTCACTGCTGTGTACGGCGACCTTGGCAAATACCGACCAGACGAACTGATCTATCGCGAATCGCAGGTAATCACAAGGTGATAATTACATCAAACCCGATCAATAGGACAAGGTTAACTCGCGATGAATAGGGAATCCAGTGCGGTGTTCTGAAATTGGTGTTCATTTCACTGAATTCATTCCCCCTACGCATCTTTCGTTCAAGAGATTGCGATTCTAGTAGATACCACGATTTTTTTCACAACCCAGTTGAGACGGCGCAGCACAACCATAGCGCGCGTATCTTCAAGAAGAAGAAGTTGCAATCATTGCTTCATCTTGGCGAATAACGAGCGTTAACGCGAAAACGGATTCATCTCCGCGTTTTTGGCTGCCGACAACTACGTTTGCGCAGGATCATTGAAGTCGTGTACGCGAGCTTCTCTACTGGCCACCGCCATTGGAAATTGTGGATCCGCCATTATCCACAAGACGTCGTCGGTCAGGTCACATGGACCAACAGTGCAACGTTAGTGAACGTTTGAACTGTCATGCGCGCGTAGTCGATGACGTTGTGGCGAGTTACTTGTGTGCACATGGAATGGTAAGGAGGTGAGCTTCAGATGCTCCGTTGGTCACTTCTCCTTCTTTCTTTCTCACACACGCGTAGTTTGGAAGAACATACTGCACTTGCGAGAGATCAGAATCTGTTACGGCCGTGAGTTGTGACAATATTCTGGTAAGTCAGCAGCGGGCTCTACTACCTTCCGGCGCGCAGGAGAGCCAAGGTGGCTAAATGAAATCACAATCAGGCACCCGGGAGAACATAAAGCATACCTGAAATACAAGATCTGATCTGAAAAGATGTCTTCGCTATTGCACACCACTGCCATTGGTGACCATGATTTTCCCAACAGGAAAGGTAAGCTTCCCCATCTAACGTGCAGTGATCTCGTTACGCCATGTGTGGCGGTCCGCCGTTCTGTCGCGTCTCAGATGTATTTAAGGGGAAACCTTCGAAACTCCTCCTCATCATACCATGCCTTCACAATTGCAAACGATCCCTCTCGACGTTCTAACACAAGTAGCCTTTTTCACTATCGACTCTTCACCCACCTCAGCCCTCGATGCGCTCCTTCAACTCATGCTATGCTGTCGCCAGCTTCATCGTCTTCTCTCCATCGAGACCTGTCCTCAACTTTACGCGCGTATCTTTCGGGCAAAGTTTGACCTTCGAGGTCACTGTCGCAGGGAGAGACAGCATACGAAGACGACTTCGTGCTTGGCTTCGGAACTTCGAGTACGGCGACGCGTACTATGCCGGATACGTCGTTGTGAAGTCGTCAGCCCTTACCTCCTAGACGACTTGTGGACGGTGTACCTGATGCTTCTTGAAAGCGATGAACTGAATGAGCTGCACCTCCATGATGCCGGAGTTGTGAGCTGGGTGCTCCGCATACTCCGCGAGCGTCATGGGCAGGAAAACAGCGAAGCAAGGGAACCTGTGTTGTCCTTGGCTGTCTCGGTGGCGTGTTTGGTGTTGTCACACAGTAATTCACATTTCACATTTAGCTTCATGAACCCTGCTTCTAATAACCTGAACAGGCCAGATATTCTCTTTGCCTGTCGACGATCGTAATCAAGTGCTAAATTTACTTCGCCCTTTCACGACATCAGCGCCGCAGGTGAGCATATGACTGGCACTATATTATATGACCCCACACTAACGATGTGACAGTACCTCGCATCGAACGTAAGTGGCGTCGTCGACCGGGGAATTTTATCTTCCAACGGATTGCTCAACCGAGTACCGGGACAACTTAACGTTTCAAGCAAAAATAGTCAGGGAATCAGCGACCATCCGATATCTACGAGCTACTTTAGCCGATTCACCATATCTACCCCAAATCTACTATCGGGCTCCGTCTTCTTAACCTTTGCATTCAAAGAAGTAACTGCCCTGCAAATTCCTCCACATCTTCCACCGACAAGAGCTGCCGCGATTGCGACAGATCGTCATGGACCGACTAAGGAAGACTTCGTTGCGATCACAAGCAGAAGTACTCCGCTTGTGGCGGATTCGTTCCTTCAATCCCAGACTCGTTCAGACTCAGATCTCACGGGGGAACAACAGCGGCCATCAAGAAGTGCCACCCATGACGAAGACTTCTATCGCATAGCCCGCCATTTAGATGTGCCAGCTGAGACTTGGGAACTTCAAGCATATATTCCCGGGCTGCTGACCGGTGTTTGGGAAGGAAGTTACATGGTCTGCCGGTCTTTGGATTAACCGTGATGTACACATGACTGACATCACAAACAGGTCGCACCTCCGACCTCATGTTCTCCTGTCGCCTCTTCTGGTCTTGAAGTCAGTCAGGATTTCCTCTGCCGGCAACCAATCCAGTTTAGGTTGGAAGAACATCTCTCGTTCACCCCGTGGCTTCCTTTGCCTATCGAAACCCAAGATGGTTTTGATGGCCACGTAGTTCGGAACCTCTGTGCTAGCGAGGACGAATCATCAGTGGGTATCACCCTCTTTTTGTGGACACCATTGTCATGTTACCGACTTTTTAGAAGAGAACCCAGTTCTCTGACGGCAACACGGCGAAAACCTATCGTTACGAGCCATTCCGCCTTAGCGGCGCGTCCGAGAGCGGTAGGGACCCCCGGCATGCCCTAGATGTCGTTATCACTGGCGAAGTGAGTCCCTTCCTTTTTTGTCTTGATGAGGGATCCAGTCCTCACGCTCCTGGGAGACCCCTAATCGATTTGAGGCGGCATGGGGCGCGTACAGCTTCGTTGGACGAATTCGATTATCTGACGGTTTGATAAGTTTGACGAGAAAGCCGGTACGGTCTATTTTTCCCGGAATGGGCAACGGGGATCTTATTCACCGTCATAAATAGAAAAGCGCTGGAGACGATGGCTGTGGGACGTGGGTTTTTGAGGGGTACCTACACAGCAGGCGCACCTTTGTTGGGAAATGGGGCACGCTCAGCGCCCTTGGTCAAGAAGGTGTCGGGGGTATTTTCAGCGTTTCGAAAACTGCTGACTAGGATTATCGCTGTCAATTAGCAATTAATGAATGGGCAACCAGTATCACTAGGTCACTGCTTTGTATACGCTTTGTATCATCACGCCATCAGCAACCTTAAACTGTCTTGCAGACCATGAACTCGGGCGGAGCCTGCCTGTACCTGCGAGTTAACCTAGATTGAGGATCTTGAATTTAGAAATCTCATCTGCAAACTCTCTATGGCACCCATCTACAGCATTACGGAATGGATACAACGCAAGGAGATCCACGACTGCGTTACGTCCAGGGAGGCAGGTGCCATCCAGTACGAGGTATACAAATATGATAAATGGGTGACGACACTTGGTAGGTAGGAGAACTGTCAATTGCGATTTTGGACTCTCATACTATATGTGAAAAAGCAATGACAGGAAATGAAGGGCACGTTGGTTGCGGCTGTGGAGCGAGAGTGACACGAATATATGCCTGTGCATCTCAGCCTGGTATTGTGACGCTTAAACCGGGACCGACCGACCATAGTTAAGTTTGCCAAGCGAACGGCGACTTCGACTCCGTCGTGCCCAAGGAAAACAAGAATGAGAAGGAGGGGAAGGCAGGCGGCCGTATCAGCGATAGCCAATGCCCGGTTACGTCGTGTTTACGGAGAACGAGCCCCCACTGTGTACTAGCAATCTCGCTGACAGCTCCTAGATAGAAGCATTGAGTGACCCTTCGCCACACAGTATACATATCTGAATCCCAAGACCAGTCCCAGCATGGGTGTCAACCGTCGGCTGCAATCGTTCAAATACACGATGACAGTCCTGAGAGTTCGACCCCCCGACAATTGGATGGGGCATCCCGCCCCCTAAAACCGAAATCAGTAGTTGAGTCGTTTGGATTACTATAAACCTCATCTGCAAGAGCGTCCCTTTAAGTTCACGCTTGAACGACTATAAGATGGGGCTTTGATGGGTTCCGGGCACGGATGTGAGAACGTTCAGGGGTTGACGTAATTGGGAACAATCGAACTGCCTCCACTTCACGTGCAGCGGGAGAAACCAGCCTTGATGTGAAGGCGGTCCGGAAAGAAGCCATTTGAGGGGATGCGTGTATTCATCGGCAGCGAAGGATGTCTGAGTAGTGCAGAAAAAGTGAAGCTGGTGCGGCCTGCACGTGAACACGTGGATACAATGGAGGAGATGCCCTTTGCGGCCATGTTAACCGATCACCGGAACGCTCTGAACTAAAGGTCTTGGATCGAACGTGGTCAACTAGACTTGTACGTTGCTCGGCAAAGACCTCGTGTGATAGTGGACCATTTTGGGGACGATCGATTCAAAAACTTCTCACCTACGATACGGTAGGTACGGAGATGAGCAACGAGACAGACAGGCAGGAGAATTTCATTCCCGTCGGAAGTGGCTGACGAACATGTTGCACAATACGAAACAAGGTCTAAGACATGGTAAGCTTTGTCCGAATGAGATTACTGGGGATAACCGGAGAGCCGTGCTTTGTGATGCTGTACCCAGAGAGCAAGATATAATCTGGACATCAATCATCGCTTCCGCATAAAGTACATCACCCACCCACGCAAAACAATCGGAACGCACTACCAGCTCCTATTCATTCACACAGATGACATTATCGGGTGCGACGGTGGCGCAGCACGCCTGATTCTCGATGCTTTAATATTCGTTACAATGCATAGAATCACTCAATGCAGGTTGTTGAGCCGAGTCTATATGCGGTACCTATCATCCCTCGAGGTAAGGTGAGAAGAGAAGAACGAGAGCGTGTACCTTGACTGGGTCATCTTGCACCCTACTGATCAATATTTGACAATGAGAGCCCGGCTGCGGCGATAGGCAGGATCCTCGATGGAGGAGATACCGAGGATTGTGGCCAACTTTACTACGTAGGTAGTGCGGAAATTAGCTGTTGGTAAGCGATTGAAAGGAAGGTATCCAAAGGCTTTGCGGCAGAACCACGGACTGGCAACTATCGGATTTCATTTCGAGGTCACGGGAAGATCTGATACTCACATTAGAAGGTCGTGCTAGCGGCGCCTGGATAGTATTCTCCACCTACTTGCTCCGTCGAAGTGAGAGGGTTCCTGTAAAGGGACGTCGTGATAGGCGTTTTCCTTGTACCTTTCCACAAGCCCTGCCAGTATGTGGTATACCTATTTCCAGATCCAGGCGACTGATAGGCTTGCTAATGCATTGTGCCGCAGGGGAAGGTACGTACCGTACGATATACCGGTCGGGAGTATGGTATTTACGAAATTTTCTTGCATAAATGGCAGAGGGACCGATCAAGGCAGGAGGCAAGCTGTGAACCCTGGCGGAGTGTTGTATCTGATACGCAGCAAATCGTGCGAAGGAGACCGCAAGAAGTCATACATACAGGGGATTCGCCGCTCGAAGAGCGACGATAGTTAGTTACGAGAAACGCCATATATAGCCCGGTGGTAATCACCCCGCGGGTGTTCCTTGAGGCCTCCGTAAACATGACGAGCGTATCAGTCATGAGAAGACCTTCCAGTCCATCTTATGACCTCTTTGATCCCAAAGGCTGGACAGTTGGACATGGACACTCAAATCAGCTCCGGACGCTGGATGGCAAGCTAATACCTTGTCCAATGTCGAAAGCACTGGTCATTGGTGGATGTAACATTGTGCCCTGGTTCAAGCAATTGTGTATGGTGTTGTTTGTGGTGGCCATCAAAGGCTAGCGCTGATTTCCCAGCTGTTGATGCTTTGCCTTTGTTTTCTGCAATTCATCGTCACCATCGTCGTCGTCGACAGTAAAGAACACGTCCATTCCTTGAGAATTTCGCCGTACAATAATGGCGGTCCGGTCATTTGCCATCGTGTCTGTATTTATCTCTGCCGCATTGGCGCAGTCTTCGGTACAGTCCAATCGCATAGTCTCTTCTGAGAGATTGCTGACATGTTCTCCCTAGGCAAATCCTCTCATTCCAGCTGGAATTAGCGATAGCTGCAACACATATCTCACGAACTTGAACGGCAATGCAGATTTTGCGTCTTGCACGTCACCCTTCACCACCGCCCTTCAGCAGTTTGCGCCAGGCACTAATGCCAGCACTGTCTCCACATCCACTATTAACTCTGCACTAAACAACCTCTGCTCAACCAGCGCATTCAGTGAATGCCCAGACAGCACCATTCGCTCTCAGCTCACCTTATTCTATGGCGCTTGCGCAGCTGAACTGACCTCCACGCCCAACCAAAGCGTCAAAAGCATGTACGACGCCCTCTTTGTCCTCGTGCCGTTGAGGGAAGCAGTCTGTTCCAAGGACGACAATGGCAAATACTGTGCTGCTGAACTTAATAGCACATCAAGCCCAGCTGGCAACGTCTATCTTGTTGACCCAGAGCAATCCAGCAAACAGGAGCTGCTCCGCGAATATCTTTACTCCGAGCCTCAGCAGATACCTGCCAGCCGTCGTGATGTTTCCAACACAACTACTGCACTTGTTCCCAATATTACCACATACCAAGCTACCAACCTCGTCTTCCTGTTCCTCGACCCCTCAATGAACGCCACTTCGCTCTGCACTACCTGCACTAGGAACATCATCACGCCCTACATCACCTTCGAGTCAAGCTGCCCTTACGCTCCTGGCCTGGGCAGCAGCCTGATCCTCAGTGGTCAACCTGCCCTCTACGGCAACATCACAAGCAAGTGCGGTGCAAACTTCCTGAGCGGTGCAGTACAGGCTGCTGGTGGCTTGTCAAGTGGGATTTTGAGTGGTTCCGCTCCTCACTCTATCAGTCAAGATGTCTCTGTCGCGGTCAGCGCGATCCTTGGCGCTGCTGCTTTTGCAGTTGCCAGTCTTTGAACGAGGGAATGGGTGGTGCGGGGTCGGGATTTCGTCGCTGGTATTACTCTACGGTTTGCACTTCATGTCGCTGTGATTCTCTGGACAGGGCTGTTGTCTTGTCCATAATACCCACCACATAATTATCTTGGAGAACTCCTTTGTTCGCGTTTCGTGAAGCCGGAGGATTATTTGTGGCGGAATGCTCACACCATTCAAGATGGAATTGAGGTCGCGAGGGTGCAATGGCTTGAGATACCGTGAGTGCTGGCATCCCAGGATTATGTAAATCATGATGTACAACAGAAGTGGTGCTGTTGGTTGCGTGCTCATGGGCGTGGTTCTTTTCATGATCGCCGAGGACGACAATGGGCGAGCAGCGGAGATTTCGTGTCGCCAATTTTGCTGAGGTAGGAGGCGATGAGTTTTACGTTGAGTTTCGGAGACAGAAATTATTTGATACACAAGAGAGAGCCTACAACAGTCAGAACGGGATTGAGCGCAGATCGAGGCCAGCTCACAATAATATGTATCGTACATGTACAATTCTAAAGCTTCCGGGGGATATGTTACACTTGGGTGACTTCGATCAGTAAACAAATACTGTAGATATGAACAAGTGACAAGGACGTGTCCAGACTATCTACGTTCTCCTCGGAAAACGCGACCGTCGCCGTCCATAATTTAACGATGTGCCGTACAGGTAACCAGGCAGGCAGCGCCAAAACAGCGGACTGGCAAGTATCAAATGAATTTGTATTTCAGGGTTGAATGCGGGTACTCACGGATGAATGTGATTCACAGGATATCACACCTGGAGGATGAGGAGAAGTAAGGCCACTTCGACTGCAAATACGACCGTTGTCATAGCTAGGATTTCAAACCCTGCAGTGACGAATGGACGCCCGAACTCTCGTGCCTGTTCTTGACCCTTCGTTGGAATGGCTTGGTGGTAAAGGGCAGACATCTTCTCTGGGCTTTGGTCTGCGAAGTCGTGCCGAGAATGTCGTGAACGCATGTAAGAGAGACCAAGGACGAGTGTAGACAGGACTAGGAAGAGAACACCGACTTGTTGCGGAAAAGCAAGGAGCGTTCAATATATAGCAGACCGACACGTCAGTTCATTTGCAGCTAAAGGGTGGGCAGACTGAGGTAAAACCACGGCTTACTTCTGTAAAACCGGACGTCAAAAAGGCGAAGGACTGTGATTGCATATCCCAGATTTGAAAGTGCCGTGCGGCGGTAAGCACCGTCAAAGGTTCGGTGTCGTGCACGGAGCTCATTGAGCTCGCTAATATCCACTGGTAAAAAGGAGTTCCTTCGATGCCCTCTATACATCATGTCAGCGCAACTATTCAGAGAACGTATCTGTATAACGACTGCAACTGACCTGTATCGGTGCATTGGAGGTCTGGAGGCAAGTAGAAGTTTGAGCTGGTTCGCGCGATGGTGAGAAATTCATACACAACCGGCTCGGCTCGGCTCGCGCGGAATTTCTTCCTTGCAAACTCTTTGTCTGCTAAGCAACTTGAAGCCATCGGGCTCTTACTTAGCTATGGTGCTCAGCACGACCGTCTGCGCGGGTGGCCGACTGGGTCTGCGAGCTTCTGGCTCTAGGTACGCTGCCGTGCAATCTTGCGCCCTATTGTTTCCCTGCGTGCTCATCTGCAATGCAGAATTCTCCCAGTGGTGTCATACCAGCCTGGGGGATCGTTTATTTTCGCTACAGGCAAGCAGTTCTACATGTTGGATAGAATCCAGCAACTAACCGTCAAGTAGCGTTCGCGATTGCTTCCCCATAGTTTACCCTCCCGGCAGGGTTTCTCGAATGTGCGGAACTATTGGTGGTCAAAGCCAGCAACCCCACCCGTGACTGAACATTGGTCCCCAACGACGGAACCAGCTGCGGCGGCCAGCACTTCCCCTTTTGCAACACCCGAACAACCCACCGCCCTGGCAAGTACTCCGTCTGACGCCGTAACTCAGACTGTGGCCGCTGCCCCAGACACATTTCCTTCGCCAGATTCTGTGTCTGCGGTACTTCCGACAGACGCGTCAATCATATCAGACCTGTCAGAAGTGGCTACCAATGTCGTACCAGCGCTACAATACGGAGACTTCGCAGCTCTGGGCCTCGCAGGCTGGTCGCCAGCGGGGCTCATGAGATGGTCCTTCGAGGTATTGCAAGTGAGCACCGGGATGCCATGGTTCTACACCATCATCGCAGGCACCGTACTCTGGCGAATAATTCTCATACCTTCCCAAATTACAAACTTGCGGACTGCTAGTCTCCTCCGCCCATACGCCGCCCAATTAAAAGCCCTCGATGAGGAGACAGGGAAGGCTGACCAGAGAAGAAAGATGGAACTCGTGTTGAAAAAGCAGCAGGTGTACGAGAAGGCAGGGGTGTCCGTGTCTGCGATCATGATCAACCCTCTCATTCAAGTCGTTGCTAATGTGGGGTTGTTCCTTGCCGTCAAAGAGATGGTAACTTTGCCTGTCGTACAGATGGCACAAAGTGGTGTCTGGTTTCTGCCAGATTTAACAGTAGCCGATCCTTACTATCTCATGCCCTTAGTTGTGGCCGTGGTTACCAATGTGCAAATGGTGGTGAGCATACTTCCATGACCGGGATCAGCTGATGTTTGACGCGGACGTCTTAGATCATGAAAAAAGACTTGGACTTCGCTATGAGTCCTTTGATGCCTCATTTCGTGAATATCGGACGGGTACTTAGCTTCGCAGCTGTTCCTTTGATGGCCATGCTGCCCTCTGTGAGTTTGTCCTTTTTCCTTGTCGGAAATATAACACTGAACTTTGCACAGGGACTGTGGTTGAGCGTGGCGGCAGGCATCGTGACCGCGACCCTCCAGTCAGCTGTACTCTTATTGCCTAGAGTTCGTCAAGCGCTCTCGCTAGCACCTAGGCTCGAGGCACCCACGGTGACGATGAGGGACACGGCAATGTTCGTTTTAGAATGGTACCGAGGTCTGTCTGCACCGGCACAGCCAATACCCAGACTTGCGGTCAGACGGAGCAAACCCAATTTGACGGCGAGGAAGTCAAGACCGCGTTGGAGCTAGCTGCTACATTGAGGACGCCAGGGAGGGTTTGAAGTGACTGTTGACCTAGAGTAACACACGGATTATCAATGAATTCTCTCCACTCTATGTTTGCGTGAGCACATGTTTTGGGGACCTGTTAAACAAGCCAGTGTCCAGTAATGTTTCTGTTACGTAAGCACACTTTCCAGCACTGCCAGCAATTCGTTCTCGGTCAATTCGTTCTCGGTCACTGCGCGAAGGAGTTTCTCTGTAACAGCACTTAGTTCACCATACTTTCGTCGATGCGTTAAACCTGCTTTCGTAGCGTCCACCTCCTACTCGTCCGAACTCATTCTCCTACTCGCTCAATTCTCCATGTCGCTCAAACTAGGGTCAATGACCGTCCAGGCGCCCGCTGCGGGTCCATCTGGGGTACCCATCGCGGAAGATGAAGAATACTACTCGTCGTGGTCACTTTTTCTCGTCTGCTTGCTGCTCATTATCTCGCTATGGACTTCGTACTATCTGCAGATAAAACGCATACGAGCTATTCATGAGACCTTGGTTGCTATCTTTGCAGGAATGTTCGTTGGTCTGGTGGTTCGTCTTGCGCCAGGGACTATGATCAGGGAAATGCTGGTGCGTGAACGGTCTGTCGTGTACATCTCTGCATCGTGGCATTGGAACTCGGAGGAACCTGCACGGACCTCCGATGCCATATTTCTGATGGAATGTCGGAGAAGTCTTCTTCGTGACCTATTCAGTCTATTGGCAGAACGTTTTGGTCGTAAGTATCATGGAACTTACCGCCTTCTCGTCAGACCTTCAAGCACACGCTCTTCTTTAACCTTCTCCTCCCACCAATCATACTGAACTCCGGTTATGAGCTGAAACAGGTAAGGACATCCTGTCATCATATTATTCGTCGAAAAGCGTCCTGAACTTGTTCTCTTTTCAGGAGAACTTCTTCCGCAACTTCGGGTCCATCCTCACATTCGCATTCTTGGGAACGACAATATCTGCCGTTGGAGTGGGGTACGTGCAATCGCACACACTACCGTCCCTGTTCGCACTCCTTAACAGCTCTAGCGCAGGGTTCTCGTCTACCTCTATTCGTTTTTGGGGTTAGAGTCTCTAGACCTCACGCTACTGGAATGTCTGATTTTTGGGTCGACATTATCTGCAACGGACCCCGTAACAATCCTGGCCATCTTCCAACAGTACAAAGTTGACCCAAAGCTTTACACGATCATTTTTGGCGAGAGTCTTCTAAATGATGCCGTCAGTATTGTCATGTACGAGTGAGTATCGCAGTTCTTAGCCCATCTTTGCAGGCTCTAAGTTTTTTCTAGGACCCTGACCCAGTTCCACGGAACGGAGATCTACTTCTCTTCAGTTTTCCATGGCATTGGCATATTCCTTTTGTCTTTCAGCGTGTCGATGGCACTGGGTGTCAGCTTCGGTCTTGCAATGTCCCTGGTCCTGAAGCACTCGTCCCTCAGCCTCTACCCTTCAATAGAGTCCTGCCTCGTTGCACTCTGTGCCTATACCTGCTACTTCTTCTCGAATGGCATCTCGATGTCCGGCATCGTGTCACTTCTGTTCTGTGGAATCACCTTGAAGCACTACGCATATCATACCATGTCGCGCAAGACGCAACGTACAACCAAGTACATTTTCTCGACCCTTGCACAGCTCTCGGAGAACTTCATCTTCATATACCTTGGCCTCTCCCTCTTCACGAGCCCGCCTTCCGCTGAACGCGTCACCAATTATGTGAAGCCGATCTTTATCGCCGTCACTACCGTCGCGGTCGTTTTTACCCGCTATGCTGCTGTCTTCCCCCTATCCGAGGCCATCAACTTCTTCACCAAGTATGCTCGTGGCCAGCGGACGGAGGAGCTTCCGCACTCCTACCAGATGATGTTGTTCTGGGCTGGTCTGCGTGGTGCAGTCGGTGTCGCGCTTGCAGCAGGCTTCAAAGGTGACAACGCACAAACCCTACGCACTACAGTACTTGTGGTTGTCGTCCTCACGGTCATCGTATTCGGCGGCACCACTGCTCGGATGCTCGAAATCCTTGGCATCCGGACGGGGGTAGAAGATGAAGCCGCGAGCAGTAGTGACGAGGATGAACCTGCGGGACGTGGCCCTGGGTCTGGACGTCGGATTACTGGTGGATGGAGTAGATACGCGGAGAACATGCATTACTTCTCAGCGTCACAGCAGGGCTACGGACGTGCGGCCGGCAGGATCGGGACACATTACGCCCCTAGTTACAATCACCAAGCGCAAGCAGAATCATCGCCTATCGTCAACAACGTGTTTTCAGCGGCGTCTTCAGACTCCTTTGAATCTGATGCAGAGATCCTGCCGATGGCGACGGCCTCTGCGGACCCGGAAGCTCAGGCGGAGGCAGGCCAGGAACAAGGGACGGCTACAGTTGGCGAAGACGGGAAGTGGTTCCAGACTTTGGACGAAAGATACCTGCTTCCTCTGTTCTCGAACGCTACGGCCAGTCGGACATTCCACGCACGTCGTGCCCGCCGGAACGCATCATACTCTGCACATGCCCATAGCGCGAGCATCACTGGAACCCCTCACGACTCTGACGACGAACCCGAGAGCCCTGGGGTTGACCTGACGGCCCCTGGCGCAGCAGGGTCGCCCACACAGGAATTTCCCAGGACGCAGTCTCCTGAGGAACAAAGCCGCTCGGAACGGGGATTGGGTATACCAATATTGCGGAATGGGGTTGGGAGAGATGATGGGCAGAGTCACGCTTCGTGAAATTACAATGCTACATGTATCATGGACCAATTTTGGAATTAGATCTTGCTTTACTGTCCCTGCTGCAACGTTTTCGTGCCACCTGACGTGTGTTCCTGGAACGGGAAAATGTTAATATGCCACCTATTTGGAAGCTTCGTTGCGTGACGAACAACAGTTGCTGTGTACAGGAATATATAAGTCTGTTCATAACAATTATACCATGTACCGTACACGACCCTCCCATCGGGGCAGGGGAATCGCAGATTTGTCCGCGAATAGTAATTAAAAATATGTGGCCACCGGACGGATGTCCATTTCCTTGACATACATATTTACGCACACGTAGCTTCACAACAGATTCGCACTTTTAAAATATGACCGGAGGATGCTTTCCTCGACTGCCAAAGGTCACATCGGTTAGCCACTCAGGTACCACCATACTGGTGCTAAAGCTAGTGAGGCACTCACCTACACGCAGCGTGGTTGCGGTGGCCTTGGTATCCTGGAAATCCAAAGAATGGAGAGGTCAGAAGACCGTAGCATAACAACACGAGTTTCCCAAGGTAGGCACAGGCACAGGAAGGTAGTGGGTGGGATAGAATAGACTCACGATCACCGAGGTGAAATGAATATACAATGGCCGTGGTTCTGGTGAGACCACCCTGGATATTTCCTTGAAATGTGACTGAAAATCTAAAAGAGTGTCGCGGGAAGGTCGTGCAATCAGGCCCGCTGAGCGCAGCGAATGAGGTGAGCCATGGACGTACATTTCATTACCTGTGACCGTATCGTTTTCCCGGTCGCCAAAGGTCTGGGATATAGTCCCTTACACGCACCCCTCGCTGGAGCTTGTTGTGAAGGAGGTCGCATTTGTTGAGAAAGAGGATGAGCTGTGCCTTTACGAGCATGGCGGAATTACAGATGGAGCACCAAAGTTGGTAGCTATCCTCCAATCGGTTGACAGTTCTCTCTTCCCGCAACTGCTCATCGAAGCAGGATATGGGACAGAGGAATATAATGGCGTTCGCATCATCGAAGTATGATGCCCATGTCACCCGCTAACACACCAAGTTCGGTGAATGCTGCCAGACTTCTTGCGAGAGGATGCTTACCGAGGACCTCGTACCACCAAGATCATACATCAACCATTCCTTTCCGCTACCTGATACGAAAGGAGTTTAATGGTGGTGCCCTAGTATTGGATGAGTGTCTAACCTTCTTCCATGACGAACCTATGTTCCTGAACACCGACAGTTCGAAGTCGAGCGCGAACGATGTCGTCATCACTAGGCTCATAATCGTATGAGGCGATTCGCTTGATGTCATTCATAAAACTTTCATTGAAGGTTAATAAGAGCACCAGAGCACCACATGATCACAGCCTTTGCACTCACAAGCCGGGAGAATCCTCGATTTTCGATTTTCGATGGGTCAGGATCTGCTGAACCATTGAATCCTCCCAAAGATTATTCATGTCGTCCTTGCAGCCAACCAGAACATCGGTAACTTCGTCGCTCTCCTCCTCCTTGCATCGTTGAGCAGACTGCGAAGAACCATCGCCCTTTGAGGACAGTCGCAGCTTTTCCAATACAGATCTCCAGCCATTTGTCGAGTTGACCCCCAACTCTGGAGGGCGATCTTGACCTTGTCCCTCGATCGAATCGAATGGCGAAGCTGTATTGGTAGTTGTGGAATAGATTTCGAGTGACCCGGGACCTAGTCTTTTCTCCAAGTCGGCCTGGACTCTTCGAAGGGGAGCGAGTCGGAGCTTCAGCAAGCGATGCTTGTCGATGAAACGATAAGCAGGGGCATGGGAAGAAGACTCCATACCCCCGTCTGATGTCATGGATGGGCTAGGCCGCCTGTCACCATTAGACAGAGACATTTCGCGCAATAGAAGGTCGAGAACAAGAATGACGTTTCGAAGGAGGTTGAGATATATCACTGCACGCCAGGATGCCCGCTGTTTTGCCCATTCGTGGGTAGCATAGTGGATCTGGAAATCTAGAGCAAGACACTTGATATCAGCACTCTGTCATGTGTATGCATGGTTCGGGTCTGACTTTTCAGTGTGGCTGATTTGCCTAGCGATTTTGTGGTGGTGGTTAGGTGTGTCACCGGAAGTTGGCTCAACTAGAGACCGTCGACGTACCACTTTCACTCTGACCAAGGAGGAGGACCTTGACAGGTTTCTTCTTCTTCTTTAGAGCAGTTCGCTCTTGGCGAATCTCCTCGTCGATGCTTTCGCTGATCCTACGAGCTTCAGCCTCGGCTCGCTCCCGGCCCTCCTTTTCCGAAGCGGTCTCGTTGGCAGGGGGGGCTAAAGCTGAGGCAAAGGGGTCGTCCGAGCTTATACGGACCATCTTCGCTGATGCAGCAGCAAAGAAGAAACAAACAAAGCAAATACGACAGGACGAGGGTGGAGAGGAAGTAAAACCAGAGGGCAGAACGTAAGGAAATTGCTACGTGATACTGAAATTTTGGTTATAAGCGCCGCCAAAGGAGTTCCATCGACCTGAGCTGGGCACTCCTGGAGAGTCAAAACCGAAAGGACCTATCATACACCAATTGGAACGAAGGGTTTACGTAGCTGAGGAGTCACGACTAACCTCGACTAACCTACTTTATCCCTGGTTTGGCTTGGTAACACGTTGACACTTGGAACTTGAATCGACTTGGGTGTACTGGCAGCGTCAAGTTATTATCGAGCCCATGTCAATGCTCCGGATACGAATACGGTGGGGTGGATGAACCATAGCCATCGATAAGAACGTAGCCATCGAGTCCCTAATAGTGTTAGTGTGAAGTATACATGATGACATGATTCAATGTACTGTTGTCCCAAGTGTCAACGTTTCAACGCTAACGCTACCCTGAATTCAAAGTGTCAACCCTGGCCAGTATATACCAGTAATAGCCTGTCACGAACATCGTGGCCTGTAGAGAACAGGGAACTAAATCGTGCGACGCAGCATCCATTCGAACATCCCTCACATGTACCACAACTCTCACCAACGCAACCGACCCACACTGAGAGAAGTAAAATCAATTATAATAAGTGCCAATGACACTGATTTGGGTAAAATCAGTGACAGCGTCACTGATTCTCTTGTCACATCTTATCAGTGTCAGGTGCTGGCACTGATTATCAAGCACCCATTTTCGGTGACACTGATTTTTATTCCTTGTTACTAAAAATCAGTGTCACCTCGAAATTCATTTTCTAAGGACCTATGGATGTACAATCATGGAGTAGAGTCTCAGAGAAGTGCTTCAACGACCCTCATGAGGCTTGTCTTCCCATTTTACTTTGGCTTTCGGACTTTGAGGCGAAAAAAAAAGAAAAGTACCTGCACGTGACCAACGCGCGTACGCGTAATCTTATCAGCGTGTCGTACTTTAAAGTCCGACAAATCACTTCTTATGCTCGTACTACTACCATCTCCCCTATCCACTCGTCACAAACTATCTGTTCCCCTCACACCATTTAGATCTGTTTTACGCGATCTCCTGTATCTGTACGGTTTGTTTTTATTTATTCATCTGCATTGGTCTTGAGAAATTTGGATGAAGTCGAGATACCTTGTAAGTGGATTATGTAATCATGCTTATTGAAACTCAGCATCGCTTACCGCTTCTCTTGACAAACTCGGGGATTGAGCTTGTACAATATCACAACAAGTCGAATGACTTCCGAGATAAATGCAAAGGGGAGTAAGGTATGTATTCTCCATCATCCAAGTCCTATTTTATTCTCACTTTATTCTCAAGATCCGTCTATCATCGCATGCGCTTCGCCGTCCATGAGCACTGGGTGGTGAGCAATCACGATGCTAGATACCCATCGCGCACTCAACTCCGGAGTTACGGATGCCAGTGCATTGTCACCATGGAATTTGGTGGTCGTCGAAGCTGTATATTGTACTTTTAGTCTACAGTAGTATTATCCGCTTTACTATTTCACATCTAATGAACACATTTACACGACAGCGAGCTATATAGAGCAGCAGCATGGCTAAAATATCAACGAGAATGGCAGCACAAATAAATGACAAGACCACCAATCGTCAGTGGCAAGGGCACCTAGAATCAGCGCCCATGACACTGATTTCCAGTAGCCAAAATGAGCAAATCAGTGTCACCAAATGACACTGATCTTGAGTGCGTGACACTGATTCCCAGTGCGGTTGGCGCCTGATTTTCAGAGCTTCTGGCGTTGATTATAAATCACTTGACTTCTCTCAGTGCCCAGACGCTGCTCTCGACGACTGTTTTCTTCTATATGTTCTCGCAAGCGGGAAAGTTTCGTCACCAGTTAACAGCATACCCAGCTCTCTAGGTATAACGGACACTTGTCAGCTGCAAGTCCAGAATGGAGCGTTCAAAAGGCAAACTGGTCGAATATTCTAACCTTCCACACACTGGTGACTTGAAATTGGTAGAAATCTTTTCCCTAGCAAATCTCACCCCGAGCAGTGTGGCAGTGTGGGTGCTATTCCTGGTAATACCTCCCTGCCGGATTTTGCCGTACTATTTGGCCACCTGACCAATGACCAAAGTGGCACTAACTTTGCGTTTGTTTGGTCCACGCGTTGAATAAAACGGCGACATGTGACTTTCTCGTGACCTTACTCTCTTACCCCGTGACCAGCATCCCCCAACTGATCCATTTCACTCATAGGACCATCACACACTTTATCGTTTGGTTTCAAGCCAGTTTCTTCAGTAAATACGGAACATAATTTTATCTCTGCATTGATCCCAAGGATCCAGCACCAATTGTCATTGGACACCAGCAAGAAACCAAGTGCATAATGTCTCATATGGCTAATACTCAAGCACCACCCGCTCCATCCAACGGCTCAATGCCAACTTCCAGTGGAGAGAGCACGTCGCTCATGGATGCTACACAAGTAACAAACCTCCTCAAAATATTTCAAAAGGTGCGTTACTGCTTTGGGTATTCCCTTCCGCTCCATGAGTATCGTCCAAGTCATGTGCTCCACGTGATCATTGACTTTCGTCACGTTGCTTTATGCGATTTCTTGTTCCATCACCGTCGGCTCTTCTACGGTACTCACGGGCTTGTTGACTAGAGTGGTCAGGTCGACCTGGGACCAGATGCTGCTTCATCTCTGCAGGCGCTCGCCCAAGGGCTGTTCCCTCTTCAAAATCAGCATCAGATCCAGCACACGACGCATCAACCTCCGGTTCTACACACCACGTTCCCCGCTCATCCACAAGGACAGGGTATACCTGGCATCGGTGACCCAGGTCCATCTTCACACCCGCGCGGCCCGCCAAATCTCGGTCAGTTATCCGCCTGCTGCTGCTGCTGCTGTGCAGACACCTCAGATTCCGGCGGGCGAACCGCCTCAAGACAGCGAAGATATTCAGAATGAAACCGACGATGCTGAGAAACCCAAGACTGGGTCTACCACCGGCCGGACAAGAGCTAACCGTGGCGCTGCGATGGGGACTGACGAATGGGCTCGTCAAAGGAAAGACAACCATGTGCGCCTTTACATGCATATCCTGACGGCAGATTCTCATTTTCCTTTATGACCTTAGAAAGAGGTTGAGCGCAGACGAAGAGGCAACATCAACGAAGGTATCACTGAGTTAGGGCGTATAGTGCCGAACAGCTCTGGAGAGAAAGCTAAAGGAGCCATCTTGGCCCGTGCCGTTCAGTACATCCACCATCTGAAAGAAAATGAAGCGCGTAATATCGAGAAGTGGACACTGGAGAAGCTGTTGATGGACCAAGCGATGGGCGATTTGCAGGCTCAGCTAGAAGAGGTGCGGAGGCTGTGGGACGAGGAACGCATGGCACGGCAGCGAGCGGAGAGTGAGCTCGAGGTGCTTAGGGGAGTTCCTCAAGGAAACGTCGCCTCAGCTGTTGGAACCGTACCCAGACCAGCGCCCGTGCTTGGTTCTGGACCCAATGCAGCTCCGTCGAATTTCAGATCGCGATCTCGATCTGTGGAGCAGCAGGAAGGAGCAACAACTACACGAAGTCCATTCGGCGGCAGTGAGGTGCGAACAGAGATGGAAAATAGGCCAGGAGGAGAACGTTGACGCCGAGGGAGATGGTGGGGACGGGAGACCAGGCAAGCGGCCTCGGGTAGAGTGAATCCGCGAGTGCTTCACGTTGATTCTTTAACTTATGACATTGGTGCGATCATATTCTTTATCCCTGGACATGTTATGGTGAACTGCGTGTTAGCTGTTATCTTCTTTCCAGAGTTTCATTTTGTACTTGTTCAGACAACAGCGTGTTGCCTGTAGGTAACATGTACCGTAGTGTCGTTCTCCACGAGTTATGCGTCCCTATGCATGATCCCCAGGACGAAGGTATTCGAGTGTCCATGAGTGGTACAACGGGGGACATTAATTCCACAGCGCTGACCAGTGTAAAAACCGCTTGCTTCTACTGGTGGAATTTTTATGCACGTTTTTCCCACATTGAAGAGCACCGAGAAAGGAGGGCTGTGGGCGACATCATCAGTGTGCGAGGGGTTTGAAATATATTGCTTGGCTCTGGCCTTGTACTTGAGCTTGAGGCTTGAGTTGCTGCCTGTATGTGCAATTCGTAGATAGGATCTGAAGATCTGACGCGTAACGCGTAACGCCTGCCCTTTGCCATTGGACCACCACCGCTGCCGCTCAACTTGAATTGCACCCACATCAATTACAATCGCGACGGCCCAAAATGGGGAGAAGGCGGGTGACCATCAAATCGTCAGCCTTGGCTGTAGCATCGCATCGGCGGGTGACTGATGCGGCTGGGGGGATCAGGAAAACGGTGAAAATTTGGAATTTCCAGCCAGATTTGATAGGCAAAAATCGGCAAGGCACTGGCAGTATTGTTTCGGCTCCATTGCTGGCTGATCCCACATCTATGACCGGTATACTATGACCTGGCGTCCCCTTCCCGACCCAGTATCCAACGGCGGTACTATCTGATCTGTGACTTATATACCTTACCAGTGTCGTATGATGGACTAACACACCATAAACTCAACATGGTTACTACATTCCTCCAAGGCGTACTAGGATGCACTCTTTTGTCCTTTGCATGGGCTGTTTGGCGGAGGTATTTCGCACCAAACCCCTTGGACAATATTCCTGGGCCACCCAGCCAAAGCTGGTGGGCCGGTAGGTGCAGTGGTTATCTCACATCGTGTCACCTGCTGAACAGTCGAACGAAAGGTAACTTGAAACAAGTTTTTGATCCATATGCCTGGAGTTATCACCAACTCCTCGATGATCGCTTCGGGTCGGTTGTCAGAATCCGCGCGTTGTTTGGGGCAAGCAGTACTCCCCCACGTGCGGGTGACAGAAGTCTAACCCACCTCATAGGCGAGATGGCTCATCGTCTCTGACCCGAAAGCACTTCACTACATTGCTGTCAAAGATCATTACACATGGGAAGAAGCGGATACTTTAATCCTGTATGTAATCCAACCCTACTGACCACAACTACCCCTCACTCTCTCGTACCCTTCCTAGGACCAATCAACTACTTTTCGGTAACGGACTGTTATCAACCACGGGTAAGGGCTCGGTAGAAACATGTTCGGTATTGCATAGTGCTTACCTGGAGCCGCATCGCAGGCGAACGTCACCGAAAGCAGAGAAAGATGCTCAACCCAGTGTTCTCTCCCAGTCATTTGCGTCACATGGTCCCCATATTCATGGAGATATCAACTACCGTGAGTCTCGATGCCTTGATATCTCGCCACCCTCTAAGTGCAGAAATAGCTCCGAGATACCATCGCAGCTCAGGTCAAAGACGGGCCCCGAGACATCAACTTGCTCGAATGGTTCACCAGGACATCTCTTGAACTCATCGGGCAGTAGCGGTCTCGGACACTCGTTTGACACGCTCAAGGAGCCCATCGCCAATCCGTACAGCAAGGCCGTCAATGGCCTTGTGTAAGCGGCATAGTCATTGCATCTGATCGTCTACTCACTATCGTGCTAGGCCCAGCGGTGGTGAGATTAATTGTGCCAAGCCAGCTTCTCCCTTATGTGGTCAAAATTGGATCGCCAAAGTTCCGCAGATACGTTGCAGAGATCATCCCTTCGAAGGATCTACACGACCTTCTTCGCATGGTAGACATAATGGACAAAACCTCGATCGATATCTTTGAAGCGAAGAAAAAGGCGCTTCTCATGGGCGATGAGGCCATGTTGCAGCAGGTCGGGAGGGGTAAAGATATCATGAGCATTCTCTGTCAGTTTGTGCTCGGATTTCCTATACTCCCCCAACCAAACCAAAATTATAGTGAAGGCAAACATGGCGGCATCTGAGGAGGATCGCCTTCCAGATGACGACTTGATTGGACAGATTTCGTTGGTGATATTTCAGGTTGTTTAAGCCGACTCTGACTGTGTCTTTAGAACCCTGATCTTTACAGCAGTGGATACGACATCGGCGGCGTTGTCGCGTATCCTGCTTATACTAGCGCAGCATCCTGAAGCCCAAGATCGACTCCAGGAAGAATTCAAGCAAGCCAAGGCCGAGAAAGGCGATCTGAGCTACGAAGATCTAGTCAATCTTCCCTACCTCGATGCGGTTTGCCGAGAGACATTACGATTGTGAGCACTTTGGGGAATTGCGGGATGGGGTGCTAAGATTGTCACAGATATCCACCTGCCACTTATGCGCAACGAATGCAAGTCTCACCTCCAGATGTCGTGATAACCTTATGACATCTACCAATTAGAGCGCGAGATGGCATCCTTCTTCCTTTCTCGACCCCAATCAAAGGGGTCGACGGCGCCGAAATGCATGAAATCATGGTTCCGAAGGGCACGAGCGTCGTCATCTCAATACTTGCTGCCAATCGCAATCGAGAGATCTGGGGTGAAGATGTACTGGAATGGAAGCCTGATCGCTGGCTGAAGCCACTTCCTTCGAGCGTCACTGAGGCGCAAATCCCGGGCGTCTACTCTCATCTGTGAGTGATTCGTTGCGTCAAGCTCACCCCGGAATCCCCATATGGAAAGGCTAAATTGACAGGATGACGTTCTGGGGCGGTGCAGGGCTTGCATGTAGGTGTCGTCTTATTCTAATAATGTTTCGTTTTAAATTGAGCCGCATGTTCGACGCTTCAGTGGTTTCAGATTTTCACAATTAGAGATGAGTGGGTGGCGCATGACAGGCTTGATGATTGACCACCCTGAGCTCATGCTGGGACGTCATAGAGGTCGTCCTCTCCGTGATGCTCGAGTCTTTCAGGTTCAAACCTTCTTGTGAGATTGTATGGACCATGGGTCTTTGCGCTCCCCCGAATCAAGGACTCGAAAGACGAAAAGGTACCAGCTTCCGCTCAATGTAGAGTTGATTGGCGGGGAGGTAAACTGAAGGTATCCGTTGGGAGTCACAGCCCAGAGGCCAAAAAAAAAAGTACTACCACTTAAAGTAGAGTTATTGGCAGGATTTCATTCCCCGTTTGTTCGCGTCTCCACCTTGTGTGAATGACAAGTCTCCATCCCACGTCCATACAGTATGTAAGCCCATGTAACCCACCAAACTTGAGCATTTCACTTCAGTGGTTTTGCAGATGCCTAGTACAGTCGGCAAGTTCATAATGCATCATAATGTCGGGACTCCCAAAAACTATGCAGGACTAGAAATATCACATTTTTGACATTCCTTGCGCAGTAGTTAGTCGATACCTCAGTGATTCTCCTGATCAGCTGACATCACTGAGATGAGCAGTACTAAAATTCCCCTACTTCCTTTTCTACTTACTGACGTGTAGTAGTTTACTTATTGCTGCATATACTATGCTAAAGTACTATCTTATGATCAGGTAATAATGGGTTCAATCGCTTAGTTTACCAACATATATTAGCCTATATGCATGTGTCGCCAGTCAATTGGTGATTTCGAGTTTGAGCAGATAGGAGGTTTTTACTTATATAAGCATCACGGTTTCATATGCCAGTGGTACGCTCACGTCAAGCCATGTTGAACTTCGGCCTCGATTCCGCATCTTCATCCTATAAATTGTTTCGGCCCCGTTGACTCAACATCTATGACACGGCGTCGCTTGCTGGCTGACTCCACATTTGTGATTCAGCGACGCCCCAGTATCCAATGACGGTACCATTTGCTCTGTGATTTATATACCTTTAGCCATCGTCGTATGATGAACAAACATACCATAAACTCAACATGGTTGCCACATTCCTCCAAGGCGTACTAGGATGCACTCTGTTGTCCTTTGCGTGGGTTATTTGGCGGAGGTATTTCGCACCGAACCCCTTGGACAATATTCCTGGGCCGCTCAGCCAAAGCTGGTGGGCTGGTAGGTGCAGTGGTTATCTCACACTGTATCACCTGCTGAACAGTTGAACGAAAGGTAACTTGAAACAAGTTTTTGATCCATATGCCTGGAGTTATCACCAACTCCTGGGTGATCGCTTCGGGTCGGTTGTCAGAGTCCGCGCGTTGTTTGGGGCAAGCAGACCCTCATGTGCGGGTTACAGAAGTCTAACCCACTTCATAGGCGAGATGGCTCATCATCTCAGACACGAAAACACTTCAGTACATTTTCAAAGATCAGGACACCTGGGACGAAACAGATGATTTCATCACGTATGTAATCCAACCCTACTGACTACAACTTCCCCTCACTCTGTCGTATCCTTCCTAGGACCAATCAACTACTCTTCGGTAACGGATTGTTATCATCCCTCGGTAAGGACTCGGTAGAAACATGTTCGATATTGCATAGTGCTTACCGGGAGCCGCATCGCAGGCGAACGCCACCGAAAACAGAGAAGGATGCTCAATCCTGTGTTCTCTGCCAGTCACTTGCGTCACATGGTCCCTATATTCAGGGAGATATCAATCACCGTGAGTCTTGATACCTTGATATCTCGGCACCCTTCTAAGCGCAGAAATAGCTCCGAGACACCATCGCAGCTCAGGTCAAGGACGGTCCCCAAGACATCAACATGCTCGAATGGTTCACCAGAACAGCTCTTGAACTCATCGGACAGAGCGGTCTCGGACACTCGTTTGACACGCTCAAGGGGCCCATTGCCAATCCGTACAGCAAGGCCCTGAATGGCCTTGTGTAAGCGGCATAGTCATTGCACCTGATTGTCTGCTCACTACCGCGCTAGCCCAGCGGTGATTAGATTGACTCCACTCAGGCAGCTTCTCCCGTATGCAATCAAAATCGGATCGCCAAAGTTCCGCAGATACATTGCAGAGATCATCCCTTTGAAGGACGTACGCGACCTTCTTCGCATGGTAGACACGATGGACAAAACCTGCATGGATGTCTTTGAAGCAAAGAAAAAGGCGCTTCTCATGGGCGATGGGGCCGTCTTGCAGCAAGTCGGGAGGGGTAAAGATATCATGAGCATTCTCTGTGAGTTTGTGCTTGGATTTCCGATAATTCCCCCACCAAATGAAAATTATAGTGAAGGCAAACATGGCGGCCTCTGAGGAGGATCGCCTTCTAGATGACGACTTGATTGGACAGATGTCGTTAGTGATATTTTCAGGTTGTTTAAGCTGACTCTGACTTTGTGTCCTTTGTGTCCTTAGCACCCTGGTCTTTACAGCAACGGACACGACATCGGGGGCATTGTCGCGTATCCTGCTTACAATAGCGCAGCATCCTGAAGCTCAAGATCGTCTCCGGGAGGAATTAAAGCAAGCGCAGGCCGAGAAAGGCGATCTGAGCTACGACGATCTAGTCAATCTTCCCTACCTCGATGCGGTTTGCCGAGAGACACTACGATTGTGAGTACTTTGGTGGATTGCAGGATGGAGTGCTAAGGTTGTCACAGGTATCCACCTGCCACTTATGCGCAACGAAAGCAAGTTTCACCTCCCAGTGCCGTGATAGAACGCTTATGACATCTACCAAATAGAGCGCGAAATGGCGTCCTTCTCCCTTTCTCGGCACCAATCAAAGGCGTCAACGGCGCTGAAATGCATGATATCATGGTTCCGAAGGGCACAAACATTCTCATTTCAATACTTGCTGTCAATCGCAATCGAGAGATCTGGGGTGACGACGTACTGGAATGGAAGCCTGATCGCTGGCTGAAGCCACTCCCTTTGAGTGTCACTGAGGCGTGTATCCCCGGCGTCTACGCTCCTCTGTGAGTGATCAGTCGAATCGAGCCCACCCCGGAATCCCCATATTGAGAGGCTAAATTTACAGGATGACGTTCTTGGGCGGTGCAAGGGCTTGCATGTAGGTATCGTCTTGTTCTCATGTTTCGTTTTAAATTGAGCCATGTTCGACGTTACAGTGGCTTCAAATTTTCTCAATTAGAGATGAGTGAGTGGGCCAATGACAGATTGATGATTGACCGCTCACGCTGGGACATCACAGAAGTCGTCCTCTCTGTGATGCTCCAGTCTTTCAGGTTCAGACCTTCCCGTGAGATTGTATGGACCATGGGTCTTTGCGCTCCCCGAATCAAGGACTCGAAAGACGAAAGGTACCAGCTTCCGCTCAATGTAGAGTTGATTGGCGGGAGGGGAAACTGAAGCTATTCGTTGAGAGTAACAGTCCAGAGGCGAAATGTACCACCATTTACCGTGACAGTAGAGTTATTGGCAGGGAGGAAATTGATCGGTATGCTTACTAGTACAGTCGACAAGCTCATAATGACTGCCAAAAAACCTATGCTACAGACATAAGAGAACACGTTGCCATTGATATAAGCACCAGATTTCCACTGTTGCGGTAGAACGAGGCGAAATGGATCCAAGTAGCGTTTGACATTTGTGCACTTCCTATTTGAGACACTGTACATGTAAAATTTTAAAAAGCCCACGACTCAGTCAAAGCGGTGCGCACGTGCGCGCCACTCGCCTCGCCCTTCGGGTTCTCGAGGGGACCACTACACGACTTACAGCACAGCATTGTAGTTCGCGATAAAATACTTATGTATGTATAGACACTCCTGTGTGCTGTATGCTACGTGGATTCCGGTACGTGTCAGCGCATTACGGTACTACCTGCTCTGTAGGACGTTCCATAAGGACCATATAAGATTTGTTGTACCAAGCTATCACTTACCCACCAGCGTTCTGAAGCCGTCAAAATGGTTTCCTACCCAAGGAGTCGCGACATCTCACTGGCAGGTCGGGGTATGGTGCTGCATTATGCCCCCGGTTTCCACGTCCTGGGGATTGACACAGAATACTTGCTACTTCGGCCTCAATTCCGCATCTCAGGATATTTCATCCCAGAATCGACATCTGTGACACGCGGCCGCTTGCTTGCTGATCCCGTATCTATGACCGAGCGCCCCCCTCCCGACCCAATATCCGATGACGGAACCATTGTCTCTGTGACTTATATATACCTTAGCCATCGTCGCATGATGAACTGGCAAACCATAAACTCAACATGATTACTACAGTCCTCCAAGGCGTACTAGGATGTACTCTGCTGTTCTTTGCATGGGTTGCTTGGCGAGGGTATTTCGCACCGAACCCTTGGACAATATCCCTGGGCGGCCCAGCCAAAGCTGGTGGGCTGGTAGGTGCAGTGATTATATCACACTGTATCACCTGCTGAACAGTCGAACGAAAGGTAACTTGAAAGAAGTTTGGGATCCATATGGGTGGAGTTTCCACCAACTCCTGGATGATCGCTTCGGGTCGCTTGTCAAAATTCGCGGGTTATTCGGGGTAAGCAGTACCCCCACGTGCGGGTGAGGGTGACAGAAGTCTAATCCATTTCATAGGCGAGATGGCTCATCATCTCTGACCCGAAAGTACTTCACCACATTGTCAAGGATCAGGACACATGGGAAGAGCCAGATGATTTCATCGTGTATGTAGGCTAACCCTACTGGCTACAACTACCCCTCACACTCCCGTATCCTTCTTAGGACCAATCAACTGGTTTTCGGTAACGGATTGTTTTCCACCCTTGGTAAGGAATCGCGAGAAACATTTCGGTATTGCACAGTGCTTACCTGGAACCGCACCGCAGGCGAACGGCACCGAAAGCAGAGAAAGATGCTCAACCCTGTGTTCTCCGCCAATCACTTGCGTCACATGGTCCCTACATTCAAGGAGATATCAACTACCGTGAGTCTCTATATCTTGATATCTCGGCACCCTCTAAGGGCTGAAATAGCTCCGAGATACCATTGCAGCTCAGGTTAAGGATGGTCCCCAAGACATCAACATGCTGGAATGGTTCACCAGAATAGCTCTTGAACTAGTTGGACAGAGCGGTCTCGGACACTCCTTTGACTCGCTCAAGGGTGCCATTACCAATCCATACATCAAGGCCCTCAAGAGCGTTGTGTAAGCGGCACAGTCTTTGCATCTGATTGTTTGCTCACTACCGTGCTAGCCCAGCGTTGATGAGATTAGCTGCAGCGAGGCAGCTTCTGCCTTATGCAGTCAAAATCGGACCGCCAAAGTTCCGCAGATACATTGCAGAGATCATCCCTTCGAAGGATCTACACGAACTTCTCCGCGTGGTTGACATAATGGACAAAACCTCGATCGATATCTTTGAAGCGAAGAAAAAGGCACTTCTCATGGGTGATGAGGCCGTGTTGAAGCAAGTCGGGAGGGGTAAAGATATCATGAGCATTCTCTGTGAGTTTGTGCTCGGATTTCGTATATATTATGACTAAATCAAAACCATAGTGAAGGCAAACATGGCGGCATCTGAGGAGGATCGTCTTCCAGATGATGAATTGATTGGCCAGATGACGTTAGTGGCATTTTCAGGTTATTTAAGCCGACTCTGACTGTGTCCTTAGAACTCTGGTCTTTACAGCAACGGAGACGACGTCGGGCGCGTTGTCGCGTATTCTACTTACACTTAGCGCAGCATCCTGACGCCCAAGATCGTGTCCGGGAGGAATTCAAGCAAGCGAAGGCTGAGAAAGGCGATCTGAGCTACGACGATATAGTCAATCTTCCCTTCCTTGATGCGGTTTGCCGAGAGACATTACGACTGTGGGCACTTTAGGTGGATTGCAGGATGAGGTGCTAATATTGTCACAGGTATCCACCTGCCACTTTTGCGCTACGAACGTAAGTCTCACTTCCAAATGTCGTGATAGCCTTATGACATCTACTATCAATTAGAGCGCGAAATGACATCCTTCTCCCTTTCTCGACGCCAATCAAGGGCATCAACGGCGGCTGAAATGAATGATATCGTGGTCCGAAGGGCACGAATATTATCGTCTCATTACTTGCTGCCAATCGCAATCGCGAGATCTGGGGTGAAGACGTACTGGAATGGAGGCCTGATCGCTGGTTGAACCCACTTCCTTTGAGCGTCACTGAGGCGCAAATCCCGGGCGTCTACTCTCATCTGTGAGTGATCGGTCGCGTCAAGCTCACCTTGGAATCCCGGTATTGAAAGGCTAAATTGACAGGATGACATTCTACGGCGGTGCAAGGGCTTGCATGTAGGTATCGTCTTGTTTTCATGTTTCGTTTTAAATTGAGCCGTGTTCGACGGTTTCAGTGGTTTCAGATTTTCACAATTAGAGATGAGTGAGTAGGACAATGACTAGCTTGATGATTGACCACCCTGTGCTCACGCTGGGACATCATAGAAATCGTCCTCTCCGTGATGCTCGAGTCTTTCAGGTTCAAACCTTCGTGTGAGATTGCATGGACCATGGGCGTTTCCGCTCCCCGAATCAAGGACTCGAAAGAGGAAACGTACCAGCTTCCGCTCAATGTAGAGTTGATTGGCAATTAAACTGAAGGTATTCGTTGAGAATCATGGGCCGGGAAGGGGCGCCAGATCGGTCAGCAAGGGGCTACTGGGTCACAGATATGGAGTCAGTCAGAAGCGGCACCGTATGTCCAGTCATTGTAGCTAAATTCAAAACGTTAGGCATCTTTTCGAAAAACACTGTTGTACAACATGTTTCCGCCTAAGTTTCACTTCATGGATCTTACAGTACTTGTTGTGGTCAACAAACAGTGTCAAATACATATATATTGTGGTAACATCCTACGACAACGGGTAACATGGCCAATTTTCACTGGCCCGTGAACCAGGGATCATGCAGAACCAGGACCTGATTCTTTAGAGCAACGGTTGTCTGGCATTCCAGAAGTACGAGTACTCGACATCTATGACGCGGTGATGCTTTCCTGCTGACTTCACATCTATGACCCAGTGCTCCCTCGCTGACCTATGTGACTTGTTAACAACAGTTAAACTAGCCCGTTCGGCAGCCCTCCGTTTGCATCCAATGATTTGCGTCCACTTCCGTTCTTTTTGGATTCCCACAGTTTCGTTTTTTCGAAAAGGTGTCTAACATTTTCAATGTAGGCTGTAACTCGAACATACAGTGACGCTTTCTTGCTGACTCCATATCTATGACCCAGCGTCCCTTCCTGATCCATATCTATGACATGGCAATCCCCGGACCCAATATGCAATGAATGACGGCACTGCTTGGCGATGTGACTTATATATGCCTTTAGCCAGCGCCGTATGATCAGCTAACATACCATAAACTAATATGATTACTACAGTCCTCCAAGGCGTGCTAGGATGTACTCTGCTATCCCTTGCATGCGTTGTTTGGCGGCGATATTTCGCAGCGAACGCCTTGGACAATATCCCTGGGCCGCCCAGCCAGAGCTGGTGGGCTGGTAGGTGCGGGGGTATCTCACATTGTGTCACCTGTTAAACAGTCGAACGATAGGTAACTTGGAACAAGTTTTTGATCCATATGGCTGGAGCTTCCACCAACTCCTGGATGATCGCTTCGGATCGCTTGTCAAAATCCGCGCTTTATTTGGGGTAAGCAGCACCCTCATGTATGCATGAGCGAAGAGTCTAACCAACTTTATAGGAAAAATCGCTCATCATCTCTGACCCGAAAGCACTTCACCACATTATCGCCAAAGATATGTACATATGGGAAGAAACAGATGATTTCATCACGTATGTAATCCAACCCTACTGACCGCAACTGCCCCTGACTCTGGCGCATGCTTCCTAGGACCAACCGATTAGTTTTCGGTAATGGATTGCTGTCCTCCCTCGGTAAGGACTCGATATAAACCTGTTCGGTACTGCACAGTGCTCATCTAGACCCGCACCGCAGGCGAACGTCACCGAAAGCAGAGAAAGATGCTCAACCCTGTGTTCTCCCCCAGTCACTTGCGTCACATGGTCCCTACATTCACGGAGATATCAACTACTGTGAGTTTCTATATCCTGATATCTCAGCACCCTTCTAAGCGCAGAAATAGCTCCGGGATACTATCGCAGCTCAGGTCAAGGACGGCCCTCGAGACATCAACATGCTCGAATGGTTCACCAGAACATCTCTTGAAGTCATCGGACAGAGCGGTCTCGGACACTCATTCGACTCGCTCAAGGGGACCACTGCCAATCCGTACAACAAGGCCATCAAAAACCTTATGTAAGTGGCATAGTCTTTGCATCTGTGATTGTCTGCCCACTATTGTGCTAGCCCAGCATTGGTGAGATTAGCTGCACCAAGGCAGCTTCTCCCTTATGCCGTCAAAATCGGATCGCCCCAATTCCGTAGATACATTGCAGAGATTATCCCTTCGAAGGATCTGCACGACGTTCTTCGCATGGTAGACATAATGGACAAAACCTCGATCGACATCTTTGAAGCGAAGAAAAAGGCGCTTCTTTTGGGCGATGTGGCCGTGTTAGAGCAGGTCGGAAGGGGTAAAGATATCATGAGCATTCTCTGTGAGTTTGTGCTCAGATTGCCTATATTCCCCTGACCCAATTAGAATTATAGTGAAGGCAAATATGGCGGCATCTGAGGAGGATCGCCTTCCAGATGAAGAATTAATTGCACAGATGACGTTAGTGGGAGTTTCGGGTTGTTTAAGCCCGACTCTGACTGTGTGTCCTTAGAACCCTGGTCTTTGCCGCAATGGACACGACATCGGGGGCGTTGTCGCGTATCCTGCTTACACTAGCGCAGCATCCTGAAGCCCAAGATCGACTCCGAGAGGAATTCAAGCAAGTCAAGGCCGAGAAAGGCGATCTGAGCTACGACGATCTAGTCAATCTTCCCTACCTCGACGCCGTTTGCCGAGAGACATTACGATTGTGGGCACGTTGGTGAATTGCGGGATGGAGTGCTAACATTGTCACAGGTATCCACCTGCGACTTTTGCGCAACGAACGTCAGTCTCCCCTCTAAATATTGTGATAAGCTTATGACATGCACCAATTAGAGCGCGACAAGACGTCCTTCTCCCTTTCTCGACGCCGATCAAAGGCATCAATGGCGCTGAAATACATGATATCATGGTTCCGAAGGGCACGAACGTCATCATCTCAATACTCGCTGCCAATCGCAATCGCGAGATCTGGGGTGAAGACGCACTGGAATGGAAGCCTGACCGCTGGTTGAAGCCACTTCCTTTGAGCGTCACTGAGGCGCATATCCCGGGCGTCTACTCTCACCTGTGAGTGACCGGTCCGTCAACGTCAACCTGCCATCCCCGTATTTAAAAGCTAAATTGACAGGATGACGTTCTCGGGCGGTGGAAGGGCTTGCCTGTAAGTATCATCTTGTTCGTGTGTTTCATCTTAAATTGACGCATGTCTGACGTTTCAGTGGTTTCAAATTTTCAGAATTAGAGATGAGTGAGTGGCCAATGATAGCCTGGTGACTAACCACTCTGTGCTCACGCCAGGACATCATAGAGGTCGTCCTCTTCGTGATGCTTCCGTCTTTCAGGTTCAAACTTTCCTGTGAGATTGTATGGACTGTGGGTTTTTCCACTCCCCGAATCAAGGACTCCAAAGACGAAACGAGCCAACTTCCGCTCAATGTAGAGTTGATTGGTGTGGAGGGAAACTGAAGGTAAAGTTCGTTGAGTCACGGGCGAAACGTACCACTGCTTAAAGTAGAGTTATTGGGAGAGGGGGGGATTCATCGCTAACATTACTAGTACTACAGTCGCTTGCATATCGATCTAGTCAAGCAGTATGTTCAGCGTACTATTTGGTGATGCTATATTTGTGAGACATTGAAGAGTGGTATGTGGTATGGTATTCTAGTCGACTCTGGGGGGGGGAGTGATGTTATTACCATCCCAACTTTCTGAGTTCGTGTTGAAGCTGTGTGCTGCCCCAGGTCACCTCATCTATCACCAATTTCACCCATTCCAGAAGTTCCTGTATAATATTGACGAAAATTGTCGGCACTGCCATCAAATACAAAGCTTGCAACTCTAAAAAAATGGCAAAATCTAGCTAGAGAATCGACCGAGAATTGAGGGTAGTCAAAGTTGGCGTCGATTCACACCAGATACATACTGGGTTGAAAAAAATCGGGAGGTCTATTATTGCAGGGGTTGCGAGCGTAGCTACAGAACTAGTTGGCTCACCTGTGTAATGGAAGTGTAGGGACACTTTGAGACGTGGCTTGGACCGTCCCGTTCCATTGTCCCAGGGACGTTACGGCTATGCCACGCCTTCCAGACTGCACGGGCGTCGCCTTTCCGACCCAATACAGTATAGGCTGACGGCGGTACCATTCAAGTTTGTTGTGACTCATAGATGATCAGCCAACATTTTTTATGTTGGCTCTTCTCGGTTCATATCGTTTACAGATTGCTACTACCTTACAGTTATTCCTGGTTGTTCTCCCCCGCCAGTGCATCATACTATACAACTTCCACGAAATAAATTGTATATGAACAGGCATGGAATACAGGAGTTACTATCATGACAACACTAGTACTAGCATGGCAGGCAGCAAGCAAAGAGAAATGAGCCGAGACGAGAATGGTGTGGCGATGCCGTGTGCAAGAGTGTAATAATTCTACATTACCCAGGTACACCTGACCCCTCTTGTAGAGGTCTCCTAGACTTCCCCTTATCCCCCTGACGCCAACTCTAGACTAGTCAGGTCTATCATGAGCTGATGTTGGACAACACCACCCGACACCAGCCAAGCTAATTTTTGCTAAAAATCGAGTCCCCCAAGATCCGCCAAGAAAAACTGAGAGTCAGACAATTTCTCCCAACATCTAAGTACCGTACTACAGCCGATTGTAGGCAAAGTTTCCACTAGGTCTGACGCCGCTGACTCCACATCTATGACCAGACGCCCCTTACGACCCAATCTCCATCATGATTGATATTGATGGTGCCATTCAAGTTGGCTATGCCAGTGTGACTTAAACACAAACCGTATGATAAACCAACATACCACAAACTAAACATGATTACTACAATCCTCCAAGGCGTACTAGCATGTACTCTGGTATCCTTTGCATGCGTTGTTTGGCGGAGGTATTTCGCAGCGAACCCCCTGGACAATATCCCTGGGCCGCCCAGCCAAAGCTGGTGGACTGGTAAGTGCAAGGGATATCTGCATGTTTTACCTGCTGAACCGTCGAACGATAGGTAACTTGAAACAACTTTTTGATCCCTATGGCTGGAGTTTCCACCAACTCCTAGATGATCGCTTCGGATCGCTTATCAGAACCCGCGGGTTATTTGGGGTAAGCAGTACCCCGCACGGGTGACAGAAGTTTAACTCACTTCATAGGCGAGATGGCTCATCATCTCTGACCCGAAAGCACTTCACTACATCGTCGTCAAAGACCAGTACACATGGGAAGAAACAGATGGTTTAATCACGTAGGTAATCCAATCCTGCTGACTGTAACTTTTCCCTCACTCTGTCGCATCCTTGCTAGGACCAACCAGTTAGCTTTCGGTAACGGCTTGATATCCACGGTCGGTAAGGACTCGCGAGAAACATGTTCGGTATTGCACAGTGCTTACCTGGAGCCGTATCGCAGGCGAACGTCACCGAAAACAGAGAAAGATGCTCAACCCTGTGTTCTCCGTCAGTCACTTGCGTCACATGGTCCCTATATTCCAGGAGGTATCAACTACTGTGAGTCTCGATACCTTGATATCTCGGCACCCTTCTAAATGCAGAAATAGCTCCGAGACACCATCGCAGCTCAGGTCAAGGACGGTCCCCGAGACATCGACATGCTCGAATGGTTCACCAGAACAGCTCTTGAACTCATCGGACAGAGCGGTCTCGGACACTCATTTGACTCGCTCAAGGGGGCCACTGCCAATCCGTACAGTAAGGCCCTGAAAGAACCTTCTGTTAGCGGCATAGTTCTTTGCATCTGATCGTCTGCTCACTACCGTGCTAGCCCAGCGTTGGTGAGATTAACTGTGCCAAGCCAGCTTCTGCCTTATGTGGTCAAAATCGGATCGCCAAAGTTCCGCAGATACATTGCAGAGATCGTCCCTTGGAAGGAACTACACGAAGTTCTTCGCATGGTAGACATAATGGACAAAACCTCGATCGATATCTTTGAAGCGAAGAAAAAGGCGCTTCGCATGGGCGATGAAGCGTGTATTGCAGCAGGTCGGGAGGGGTAAAGATATCATGAGCATTCTCTGTCTGTTTCTGCTCGGATTTCTCTGACTTCCTATATTATTCTGACCCAATCAATATTATAGTGAAAGCAAACATGGCGGCATCTGAAGAGGATCGCATTTCAGATGATGAATTTAATTGCACATATGACGTTAGTGACGTTTCAGGTTGTTTAAGTCCCACTCTGACTATGTGTCTTTAGAACCCTGGTCTTTGTAGCAACGGACACGACATCGGGGGCGTTGTCGCGTACCCTGCTTACACTGGCGCAGCATCCTGAAGCCCAAGATCGACTCCGGGAGGAAATAAAGCAAGCGAAGGCCGACAAAGGCAATCTGAGCTACGACGATCTAGTCAATCTTCCCTACCTCGACGCCGTTTGCCGAGAGACATTACGATTGTGGGTACTTTGGTGAATTGCGGGATGGGGTGCTAACATTTTCATAGGTATCCACCTGCCACTTTTTCGCTACGAACGTAAGTCTCACCTCCAAATATCATGATAGGCTTCTGACAGCGACCAATTAGAGCGCGAAAAGACATCCTTCTCCCTTTCTCGACACCGATCAAAGGCGTCAACGGCGCTGAAATGCGTGATATCGTGGTTCCGAAGGACACGAACATCTTCATCTCAATAGTTGCTGCCAATCACAATCGCGAGATCTGGGGTGAAGACGCACTGGAATGGAAGCCTGATCGCTGGTTGAAGCCACTTCCTTCGAGTGTCACTGAGGCGCATATCCCCGGCATCTACTCTCATCTGTGAGTGATCCGTCATGTCAAGTTCACCCTGGAATCCGGAATTGAAAGGCTAAATTGACAGGATGACATTCCTGGGCGGCGGAAGGGCTTGCATGTATGTATCATCTTGCCCTCATGTTTCGTCTTAAATTGACGCATTTGACGCTTAGTGGTTTCAAATTTTCACAATTAGAGATGAGTGAGTGGATGACAGCTTGAGTGATTAGGCACACCTGTGCTCACGCTGGGACATCATAGAAGTCGTCCTCTCCGTGCTGCTCGAGTCTTTCAGGTTCAAACCCTGCCATGAGATTGTATGGACCATGGGCCTTTCCGCTCCCCGAATCAAGGACTCCAAAGACGAAACGTATCAGCTTCCGCTCAATGTAGAGTTGGTTGGCGGGAGGGAAACTGAAGGTATTTGTTGATATTTCTGTAATGCAGAGCTGTCTTGTACTGGGATGTGACTGTGTAAATACTACTACTTACGATGCATTGATGTAATTCTGCTTGCTTGTCAGTTATATAGTATGGATATATATATCCACTGAGCGTCTATCTGACACCCTGGACCTTTCCCACGCCAATCAATCAAAGCGTCGCAACGACCTTGACTCTTGAGATCATCGCATTCGACCTTCCAACTCCAGTTGTAGATCTCTCACCTCTTCTGGTCAGTTTTCTCGGCGAACTTCTTTGATCAACAGCAATTCAACGTGATGATTATCGAAGGCAGGGATGTCACGCATTGCTGTCGCGGAGGATGAGCTTCGCACTGCGCTGTTGGCCATAAGAAAAGAAAACCCGACCCTTGGGGTCGTGAAGCTCCATATTCTGCTGCTCAAAACCTACCCGACATGGGCCGTCAGCGAAAAGCGTGTCAGAAAGATCCTACAAAGCGAAGGGCTCGTCGCGACGGAGAAGGAGAACGGAAGCGCCTACAACGGTGCCACGCTCGTGATCCACCCGACGTCCCGGCTCAACGAGAGTCTCGATGTCAAGAAATGGAGCAGCAAAGTCGAGGTGCATTACTTCAACGCTGCCAAAGGCAAAGGCCTCGTTGCAACGGAAAAGATATCCGAGGGTGAAATAGTGTGGAGAGAGGACCCGTTCGTCCTCGCCCCGGAGTGGTGGGTGTTCCTTGGCACTACTTCCAGTAGCAACGCTCTGAATACTATCGTCTTTTTCCGGGAGTACAGGGAGATCTACGACCTACAACAACTTTCGACGGCCTGTGCATTCTGTTCAACGCCTCTGGGCGATCACTCGCCACTCCATCTTCCCTGTGTGGCCTCAACCTCCGCATCGCCATGTCCTGCGATGTTCTGCAACCGCCTCTTGCCGCATGCAGTCAGAGAAAGTCCATCCCTCTGCTCTGTCCTGCCCGCAATCCAGCGTCTATTCCCCTACTTGAAGTTTGCACGGAAGGCGGCAGTGGCTGGCGTTGCATGCGCTGTCCCAGTGTGCAAGCAAACTACTGCTATCTGCTCAAAGAGACGACGGGTCCTTACACGACGAACTTCAAGTAGTGCACGGCCTCGCTGAGCTGGGAATGGAAGAAAGATTTCGAGCACTACGGTACGTTTTTAGCTTCCCTCTTTTGTCTGGTCATGGCCCTAAACTATATCTCTATACAGGGACAAAGGCGTTGAACCTGACAGAGACAGCTGGCGAAATGCTTATGAACTCTACGTTCAAGCCTTCAGTAAACCAAAATCAATAACGAGCAGAAAAAGCTCGCAAAGATATTGAAGAAGGCCATCGGTGAGACGCTACAGAAAGACTCTTCGAGTACGATGCTTTCCTGCGCGGACTGGGTCGCATTGAGTCTAAGTCGGTAGTTTTTGCAACGTTGAATGCCTTCCAGAGCTGAATCACAAACTCCCAAGATCTTGAAGCGCATGGTGGACTCTATAAACTCCACTCCCACGTGAACCACTCCTGTACTCCGAACATTTCCGTACGACATCTCGATCAGCGTCAATGCACTTTCCCGTATCACCGTCATCGCAAGGACGCCGTGGAGCCAGGAGAGGAGCTTCTTATCACCTATGTGGACCCCCAGACTAATTATAAAGAACGCCGCAGGAGGCTAGTTGGAGTGGGGATTCGGGCTCTGCCAATGTGAAAGGTGCCTGTGCGGAGAAGGAGAAGGAAGCCGAAACAACGGGGACGGATATCGAAGAGTGCGGACGAACTTGCAGATCAGCTCAGAGCTGGTTTGGGTCTGTTGTGAGGCATGTGAGGGGTGGGAATCCTCACCCCATTCATGTCGTGTATCACGCACATCGTATAGAACATTGGTACAAGAGTCTGGTTCAGAAGGTATGTCACACATATCAGGGCATTGGTATGTGAACTTGGAACTTCTTCAGCTTCGTTTGGGCGGAAATTGAGATATCCTCAGGATCGTCTGAATCGTGGCTCCCCCTGTAGCTTTACTTCGCCGTCTGCCAAGATTGCCTTGAGATCGTGGTATTTCGGCGCGATCGAAGCCTAGTCTGACGAATCTGTATTTGAGCTGGCGTGGACATGATAGTGATTCACGGAGGGAAGGCGGCCAATCGGGCCTGGAATCCTGCAGGTCAGTTCAGTTCCAGCTCTGCCAAGATGGTAACAGCACAACGTTATGAAGTCGAACCTTCCGGATGGGGCAGTCATGGCACGGGGCATTGGCAGATACGGTCGACGTCGAGTGTCTTGTCATGCTTATCACCGGATCACGCGGCCACGAATTCAAGGTACAAAGTTTTGGTCACTTGAAGCAGCGATTCATTTCGGTCGACAAGCGCCCCCTGAAGAACGGACATTAACACCTACTCCCCACTCCGCGACCACTGGACAAATCGCCATAAGTCGCATCTCAAGCACATCTAAGGGCATCAGTTCTCTGGCTAGAACGGTCCTAACCGTGTACATCACATCACGGGTATCCAGAATGCGAAACGCTTCTCTATAGAAAGAACCCTGTAATAAATTGTGCGTCGTTCATGCTTGTGGCTTCTTCTGCAAGTGAAAGCGTGAGTCTCGTACCGCACGGGCAGCGCCCTGCCCCATAGGCGCTTTCATATGCCTACTTTCAGAAGAATCTTGCCAATCCATACCCGTACCAGGCCGCAACAACAAAATCGGGATGGGCCCATCAGATAAAGATGATATCGGAACAACAACCCTGATTGATGCAGCTGTGTGAACGACTGAGTATAACGCGCTACGCCCAGATCGCTGGTGTGGAGAACCAGTGAAAGTAGGACCCAAATATACCTTCCGCCCACGTCGGAGGAAGACTTAGCAGTGCAGCCTGAGGTGAATGGAGCATACGACGCTAGTCCCGATCTCCCCCAGTCCTAGGCCTGCCGTAGTTGAAGGAGGATAGGCCGCGGCTGACGACGGGGCCGCATGAACGCAAGACTCGGGGATTCAACACAGGCGGGGGCTTTCATGCGTATTTGAAGACTCGCTTTCATGTCGTCACTCGCGCTGCTTGAGATTTCCTCGTTTCCAGTGTGAGGGTAGAAATCTGACGGAAGAAAACGGTAGGTTGTGCATACATAGCCGACAAACCACTATCTGCTCCTCCAGTGCTGAGTCGGATGCTGACTCTGACAGTGAGTCAGATACTATGACCAAAGACCGCTTCATTCCCACTGCCCACTGCATGCCAGGAATCCTGACTCGGGTATTTCATGGACACATCATGGACAGCTACACATGGCCCAGTTCACGCTCTAACTCCTTCTGAATCCGGCCCCTGTTGATTCCCTGTGCAAGACTCATCACCGCGTCACCCCTGAGCTCTTGAACCTTTGGAACTTCGTTTTACTGCAACAACCCTGCGCAGACGGTATCCTCTTTGATGAAGCAGGCCGAAAAAAAAACAAGGCACTATCGAGCTCTGGCAAATTGATATCGGATCTGCCTGCCAGTAGAAGATCAAGCAAGCTGACCATTGCCTCGATTTTGTGAAGATCGTCCATTACGTCTCTTACACAACCCTGCAGGTTAACTACACAACACGCGCGCGGGGCAATGAAAGGAGCGACGAACTTACTACAGGACTCAGATGGGCGGTGGGCCAGCCAAGAACTTACTACGGGACTCAGATGGGCGGTGGCCCATGACAATAGCACCCACAAAGTAGTCCCGTTCTTGGGTGATTTTGTAGATAGGCTGGCCAATCAGCTCGCCCGTATTCTCCGTGGAACTTATTTGGGAGCTGGAACTCTGTTCTCGCCGATGCGGCAGGCCCGGAAGTTTCCCCTGAAAACGAGCATAACTTGATTGCTTCACGGAGGTAATACATCATACAGGCTCCGGGAACATATCTCAGATGGAGATTGTGTAGATATCCCTAAATACTGCAGTCTCACCGACATCGGTTTCTGGACGACATCCGAGCTGTCAATGCAGAGCCTTGTCGTGATGGACAACCGTTAATATGGCGCCGCATTATTGAAGACAATCGATCTACATGAAGTTGCTCCTGTCAACGACCATGCGGGACGAAAGCTAGTACGTATACATGAACGGAGCAAGCGTTTGTCGAGTGAGGATCAAAATGAGCTCCCAGCATCTACCAGTTGGCAATTCCAGACTACCCTCACACTTGCAATTGTTGGACGTCTAACTTCACCAGTTTTGCAAGTTCGCGCTGTGTGGAAATCTAAAATAGTCACAGCAAAAGTACCAAGAAAAAACAGTGCCCAATAAGTATTAGGCCTATTAGGCCTTGCCGCGGAGTGCGAAAAGGTTTTATGACAGTTTAGCAATTGATCCTTCGACCAGTTCGGAGAGCCATGAAACTACTGTAAAGCTTAGAACTTCGGCCAGACACGGCGGCGCCGTGCGTTTCAGCACTAGCCACAAACACAGATATTCCGGGATCAGCTCAGTTGTGCTCCACAATCCGCTGTTCTATTCGGTTATCTGTGGTGGTTGCCTGACGCTTCAAGTTTACAGCTACCAGGGCAATAGCGTCGTACCGCCGCACACCTGCCATGTTTGATCTCTTCATTTAGATTTACTTGTCATCGATCCAATCAGGGCAGTGTGATCCGACATACCGCCAACGGAAGCTGCCAAGCCCGACAGTCGAACGTCGAATGCGGGGACAGTGAGGTTGGTTGACCATCGCTCCCAGATCAATAATATCACGGCTGACTATTCGCTTAGCTCATGACGTGAATAACGGAACGTTAAACAGAAGATATATAAGAGCATCCTCGCTCCTCCTCGCTCCCGTTCCTGCATCCTCTCTCTACTTCTCCAACTCGCTTTCAGCGACTCTTTGTTTTCATTCGGTTCTCATCGCGCGGACGGTAAGACATGAGGTACTACACCCCTCTCGCCGCTGCGCTTGCAGCCAGTTCATTCGGAACTGTCCTAGCGCAAAGTCTCAACATGGTGCGCACTCGGTTGATTTAGCTGACTTTGAGTGGTCTACCATTGACTCTTGTTCGGTTAGGTGCGGGAAAAACTACATGGCAAACCAGACTGTTGTCCCCCCGGGCGGACAATTTCAGCTCCCGGCGTCCAGTTCCGAGCCCCTTGTGGCGTTCCGTTGCGCTCCAGCATTCCGTCCTTACCTTGAGGAAGACGGGAAGAATGCAGCCTTCGTCATAGACACGCCCATTGTCTACCAGTACATCCAAGGAGCTGCTCCTATCTCGCTCCCCAGCTCGAACTCCTACTCGTCATCCAGCAGCCTTGGCAAGTTGGAGGTCACAATAAGCGTTGGCTGATCACGTTCACACCACGAAGGATGTCCCCGTCAACGCGACTGGCTACGAGATTGCCCTTAATATCAACCCTTTGAAAAGCTCAGAAGACTCCTTATAACGTTAGCTGCAGCGCCTACGAGTATCAGCCTGACTCTTCTGCCGTTCAAAGCAGTACTTCTCAGCCAACTCCACACTCCTTTATCTTCCAGACACAACTGGCTCAGTGGTGAAGACTGATTTGCGCACGGGAGCCTTGTGGACACGGCCTGCTGATGGCAGTGGTGGCGATTTCACACCATTCATTCCTCAAGGCTTTTATGTTTCGTTTGATACTTATCTCGCCAAAAACTTGTCGCTCATTGACCAACTCAAAGCTGATGGATTTAATACTGTACGAAGTTTCATCCTGCGCTCACGACCTCCTGAACTTATACACTGCTATAGATTCACCCAATTCCTCCATATGACAACGCTACCGTTTTCCAACAAGTTCTAGACAGAACCGTCGAGCTGGACTGTACCTTATCTTTGATATGCGATCGTGAGGTCTTCAGGCTTTACTGTGGCCTGTGCTTTCCTAACCGAATTGTGCTTTCTAGAAATTATCAAAACCTAACTGCTGTCGCTCAGCAGGTCCAAGCTTATAGTTCGCTACCTAACCTTCTCCTTTGGGAGACTGCTCATGAACCTGATGGCAATTCCGACCCCTTCACTGCTGCCCGCGACACCTATGACCTGATTTATCAGATGGATGGTTACCACCCAGTTTCCATCGTGCTGAACTGTGAAGTATGCTTCTTACTCGGGTCGACTCAGGTGACGATGACTGAGCTAAATTCGATTCTAGGATTACAACTTCTCGCCGTACATCGAGGGTGCAGATATCGTGCTCTGAGGACGCCTACCCCATCGGCATCAACGCAACCTACTCCCCTGTTTGGCATACCGAATGTACCCCCGACTTCGGCCATTGTGGCTGTGATAACTGCAAGGGTTTCCTCTGGGACATCAGGTCTCGCATCCAGACCTACAAGAACAGACTCGAAATCCTGGGCTATGACCGCACCAAGACTGTCTGGACCACTCCTCAAGCCGTGGGCAGCGGAGCGTACGTCACATCACATCCTTGCAAACAGCGTGTACTAATCCTTGTTCGCGATGCAGGTACTGGTCAACTACTCCCACTGGGTTACAATGGGCTTGCCATGGGTTTGACCTCGTTGAATCATGGCGCAACAGGTATGACTCCTCTGAAAGCTCCTTGGAGTTTTACGCTAACTTCCGTTAAGGTTCCATCTCCTTCCAATACCCCAACTGTGTACAGGCAATACGACAACAATCGAAGGGACGGCTCCTGGCTTCACAGGAGTAGTGACTTCGGTCATCCAGCCCTTCCTCGTCGATCCCACTGCTACCTTCCAGGGCTTCGAGTATGGTGGTGTAGATGCAGGGCTCTGGTACAATAGCACTGCTTACCTGCTCATTGTCACGAATCTCGAGGGTAACGAGGTCTACGTACCATGGGGCGCTGTTGGCCTCGGCGCAATTACAAATTCTACCACACAGGTTCAGCGCATCTTCTCGGTCTCGCAGAACACCAACGCTACTGGGCTGAACTTCCGGCCTGGAGGCGTTGGTATCTATACTGCTACGCCTCCCAAGTAAAAAGCGCGCCGGAACGGTCTTATTTATTGTATCTCGTTGATTCAGAAGGAGAGAAACGGGTATATAGATTCTGTTTTGTAGAATATTCGTTTACGGATTATTTACCTAGCTAATTCGATGCACTGGTTGGGACAGACATACCTGATTTCTTGAGCATCTATTTCAAATCTGAGGCCTCGGGATGAATCGTTTGACCGTGTGTGTCATGCATCATGGTGGTCGGCTGCATCTGTCAAACGAGTTGATGTGATCGCGGCCGTCTCGGTCGTAAGTCGGGGTAATCAGGATTCAGCTGGCCAGTGAAGCGATATTTGTCCGTAGTTAAGGCAGGGGATCGATTGATCGTGCATTTGATTGAATTATGGTTTCGTCAAGTGATAGAACCTTCCACGAATGGCAGTGATTTACTGTACTGTATGTACTATGGCCATGCACCAGGTATCGACTTGATATCATGATATTATCTCCACCCCTCAAGCAACGACACGCAACACGTGTGCGCATTCACGTTCTTTGTTCCAGTTGTGGTATTTGTCAACTTACCGTGAATCGTAATGGCTCTCCGAGTCGAAGTTTATAGGCTCAGTCTGATATACGTACCATACACCATACCTACACATGGACGTGGATGTGGATGTTAACGCTCAGCACAGCGCCTCGATTCCAAGCAGTATTTAAGTTGACAGCTGTCTCCGATTAACTCGTCGACCTCTGGATGATCTGATGAGTGGAAGGGGAAGTGGAACGCGCGCTCGCCGGACGTGGAATCTTTGTTCCTTGAACCGACCTCCATCACGTGCAATGGTGGGTCACATATGTCCAGAACAACGTATAACGCTCAGCCACGTGAGAGCGGCTCACCATCTCCGCTTCCTTCATATGCGTTTTCTTGTGTCGCTGCTACATACTCCAAGCATTGTTCGAGATTCGACTAGCGTCTAGCGAATTCATTGCAGGGGGTATTTTTTTGTTCTTTTTCTTTTTCATGTCTAGGTCACCACAGGAATGATGCGCGCATATCAGGATAATTACAAACTTACGACTTGATCGGCGATATTTGGGATCATGTCCTGACTTCCTCTGCGCCCAGTGCCCAGTATAAGTATGTCGTAGGACGCGCCTGATCCCCGCGGTCTCTCACTGCAGCACCTCAAAGTCAGTGAAAACTTGGCTCCTCGTAGCGCCTGCTGATTGGTTTCCAAGTGCTAGGGATTGCAGTGCAACGCCTTCGCGAGGCTTTCTTTGGCCGCCCTGGCCCGCCCATGTTATGCCAGTGGACTATTGTTGCTTCGAGGATCAATATGCAAATAATGACTGCTCCAACTGCAGGCAGTAAATCCTACTATGGATACCAGCAGAGTCGAGGTACTCGTTGACGGAAACTTGCTATTTGACTGACTTTGCATCCTCCTACTACGCCAGAGCAGGTTCTGATCTGGCTCGCGCGTTGGGGTTGGTCCACCTTCGCGCTCCGCTGGCCATTTGGTGCACCGGCGTACACAGGTTCTATCCAGCGTACTTTTCGAGGTACTATGGGCAGCTCTGGGTCGCTCGTTCACCTCTCATCCACGCGCTCTACCCCCGTCAGCTCGTGATTTACAACGCGACCTCGAAATTTGCTCCAAGCCAGATAGGACCAAACATCAGAGATATGTCACAATCTCCTACAGATACGCTGACATCGTTTCCGGAAGCGTCCACGATCAGGAGCGATTGAAGCTGCAGAACAAATTTATCGCAAAGGTTGAGGTTGTCATGCCCCTACAGGCAGATTTGGCGACAATGACCCGGCAGAGAAGATGAAATATCTTTATCGCATGGCGGACGTTTATGGCGATGCCCAATTCACATTGATCATGTTCGGTCCCGCTACAGGGGTCAGTGAGGAAGCCTAGATGGGGTATGGAGATCGTCTCTGGACTTGGCCGGAAGTCATGTTGAGCCGTGACGTGTGCTTCGAGATGTACAATGGCGTGCTGTCATGCCCATCACTCTCTACCAGCTTGCGAATCTTGCCTACACCGGTTACAGCGCAGAGTCCGTGATCATCAATGCCTACGGAAGAAGTACTAGTAAACCAAACTCCGCACGAACCTCCGAGTCCCCGCTCGCCGCGACACAGAGAAGGTGGTATCCACTTAAGGTTTTCTTGAGCACCGCATCTGCCCCCACGGCTGTCTGGTACTCCGAGGACGGCGTCGTGGGGCTCAGAGTTAGGGTTTTACATGATCAATCCCCAACGGCAGTCGATGCATGGTGCTAGTGTCTAACAGTCTAAATCTCGTTGTTCTTTATTATCTCTCAGTGTGTGGGTGCCTTGGGTTCTGATTGTGTCAAAAACTCCAGCAAAGGATCACCTCCACCTATTCACGGGGCGACATTAGGTACTGTACATGATCTATCTCTGGATCGGTGCCCGAGTCCGATCTTCTCTCCTGGTCGTTCGATATTGTCCCCGATACAGTAGATAAGATCTTTCCAACTCGTAGGTAGGACAGCCCTTCGCATGCTTGTCCAGAGATTACAGAATATCAGACATCTTCAAGAATGGCCAAGATACATGGACTTGATCACAATGATCCAATGCAGGTCGTTTGTCGTCTGATTCGGTCGCGCTACACTGCCCAGGTGGTCCGTTGCTTGTGTTGCCAGTGATACAACAGTGGTCTTTTGGGAATAATTTATTATCTACCCACAGGAATCGAGATCCTTGGAGTCCAGTCTCGGAGGTCCCTAACTGGTGCAGATACAGGAGTGTCGCGGTAAGATAACATTGTCCAGCCTGTAGTGTTGCAGAAGGAGCCGGTTGTCCAAACCATTTGTTGTCATGAATAGATGCAGACTTTCAAGGCAATTCATGATCAGGGTGACTCGGTGGATTTGATGGGAATCTGACAACGCATGAAGATGGCCGAGGTATAGGTATGGGAATGGATCAATTGCTCGTCGCGTATGTTAAAGTGACGGCAGGAATGACTAGTTTCACCCTTGTTGTTCCTCGAGAAGCATCTGCCGTGCGATGGGGACGAGGGGGTGAAGTGACAGGATAATACTGGGAGTAGCTGTCAAGGGTGTCAAAAAATTGTTTTGTTTATGAGTTCGAATTCACGCGCCACTCGGGGGAATATGTTGAGCAGGGAATAGGCGCCTGTAGCCCACCTGTAGCGTGACTTGGCGACTCACCGATTGGGTCTTGGAAACCTTCTCTTTGTGCCCTCCAGTGCCAAGTCTGGGCAGCCCAGTAGTACTGCAACTACAGTCCGTTCATTTCCTCGCGCTCCTTCACTCGCTCGTCTCGTACTTACCGTACTTGCAACCAGCAACTTTCCGAACTCGTTCACTCACAAAGCCCAGCTTCTCACTGACTCGTATTTCTCCAACAACACGCGGCTCCTCTCTCAACGTTGGCGGTATTATTGACGCCCAGAACTCGCTCGGCCAACTGACTTCCTAGTCGAACTAATTTCGACACCTACACCGTTCAATTTGCCAACGTTAACGGGCACATCACCGACCGTAGCTCTTTACATACAGTCCACGCTGCTGCACCACTCTGCTATCACATTACTGTCAGCACGCACAGGAAGCAGAATCACGCAAGAGTCCTTCGAGCAAACTTTCCTGAACACGCACGCTCTCTCAGACACTTCCATTCCTTCTAACATCGATTTCAAAGCACATGCAATCCGCGTAACATTTAACTGAAAATTCGACGCGGATCAGCGATTCGAAGACTAGCGCGACGGAGTGTTCAACCGCTGTGAAAAAGTCCTGAAAATTCATACACTATCGATATACGACGCCCAGAACATTATCATGTCATACTCGGGCCACGCCCCCAACGGTATCAAACCGTCCTCTCGCTTCTCAACGCTCAAAGTCTTCAAGTTGAGAGCTGGATCTGGATCTGGATCGTCTGGTGAGTTCTCCTCTGTCTGTCTTTGCTGAATGTCTAATGCAAAATCACGACTCCCATGTCCTTCTTACAGACTCCACGCCTCCACCACCACCACCAAAGGACCCAGTTTACGCCGCCTCTCCCAACCCGTCATTAAACCCACCTCCCTCGGCCTTCTACAAATCATTTTTCAGCCGTTCCGTAACCTCGCTCTCCCCGTCTCTGAACCCAGAATCACATTCAGGCCCTGCGACACCCTTGACACCATATTCTATCCCTGCTAATGGTAGCGGGATGACACTCGAGTTTGGGAAGAGCTATCGATATGGTAGCGCCAACGGGAGAGGGCCGACTGCTTCGCCAGTACCCTCTGCTTCTGGGGGTTCGTTGAGGTCAGTAAGCGGAGGTGATGGTTCTGGAGGTGGAGGGGATCACGTGCTTAGTCCCTCCGTGGACGGAAGCACCGATTCGGGTGGATCCTATCCGACTAACCCCAACTCCAATCCGAACGGCAATTTGGATATGTACTTGATGGGAGGTGCGGAATCAAGTTCCTATACGATGTTACAGCCGAGTAAGAGCGGCACGATAAAACCGAAAAAGAGTCTTTTCACATTTTCGAGTCTGGGGAAGAGGAATAAGTCGAAGAGGGATTTGTCAGATGGGTCGAGTGTATCTGGGAGTGTTAGCAGGAGTACGAGTATCAGTGAGTATGAGGATGGTGTGGGGAAGGAAGATGATGGGATATCAAGGCCTTGGAATTTTCAGGTGGGTTTGACCTCTGATCGTGATGGCAGAGCTTCGTACTTACTACGTGGCACAGCACCATATACACGTCGACGAAGGGTGAGTCACGGCGCCATTTTTTCACGCATATATTCACCTGCTAAATTGCACTGTGCCCACTAACCGCTGAATATCAACTGAACAGATACCTCGGTCTCCCACCCTCGTGGTCTTCTGCATTGACAGAAGCAGGTTTCAATGAGGAAGAGATCGCAGCCATCCATGCCCGCCGACAAGCAGCCGCCACCACGGCAGCGAACTCCAAGCTACCCAACCCATACACCACGTACTCGACCGACAGACCTGCATCTCCTCTTTCGTTAACGTCGACTCCTCCGCCCATTTCCACCTCGTCTTCCGCCACCCTACTAAGCCCCGTACCGCGCTCAACGAGCTTGAGAAGCCCGGGACAAGGAGGTTTGAGGATAAACCCACCTTCTATGTATTCTGTTACAAGTAGTGTTGGTGGGGGTGCGCCTAGCACCGCTGCAGGGTCCAGTCCAGCACCTTCACCGAGGACTCCGTCGTTCTCGATGAGGTCGATAGTGCGCGGGATAAAGCATTCGCTGACGAACGATTCCGCGGGTGTGAGAAATGGTGTTGGCGCCTTAGGAGGGGAAAGAGGGACTGTGGTGGGTGAGGAATCGGAGCCCTATATATTTGTGGATGGAGATGGTCCAGATGACAGTACAGATGGGATGGGGGACGAGACGCTTATTGAGCCGTATCCATTTGATTCGGCGAGTACGTCTACGCATCAGACTCATGGGTCACGAGCACAACCTGCTTCAGCACAGGTGAGGCCTCCCTTTACGTCCCTGGTCGATCTGTCCACTTTCTCCGCGATCGCGTATCGAACGCTAAGCTGACGCGTCCTTTAGGGACCTCCACAGAACCAAATGACACGCTCCCAGTCCGACTCTGCATATGTCCCATTCCCCACAAGCGGCACCTCCGCCTCCCGTATGCCCTCTCCACTCGTCCACTCTGCCTCCCTCCCTATACCTACGCCCCCACGTGGATACTCAAACTCCACCCACTCCGCCTCTCCTTCTCCTTCACACTCCCTTACCAATTCAAATGCGAATGTAAATCGACGGCCAGGTGCAGCGACGGCTCCACCGCAGACGCCACCTAGGAGGGTATTCCACGTCATCAACAGGACTTCAGATTCATACGATGAACCTCCACCTGCTTACGTGTCGCCTAAGCGGTCTGAATGGACGCCTATGAGGGAGAAGGAGGGACTTCACGAACATGAAGGCATTGGGAGCCCAGCGCCCAATAAACCTGTGCCACCTGCTCCTGATGTAGAGACTCCTGGCGAGTCTTCTGGAATGGGCAGGGATGATGATAGAGAGGAGCTCGCATTTCAAGGGGAAACTACGCGCGACCGTGAAGAGTACACGGAGGGTCCCTCGATCGATCTCGACTCTACCCATATCCCCGCGACGGCAGATGACGTTATGGATATCTCCTCGGCGAACTCCTCGTTCTACACTGACACCCCTGCCCATAGAGATCAAATAGAGATGGATCCGGCACAGAGGCTGAGGCTCTTATCTCCAACGCCACCGCTCGTGATCGACAAGAGGCTGATGAAGTTAGCGACGTTGCCACCACGGATATCGTTCCATCAGGAGGGGAGTTTGGAGGACTGGAGTGAATCCTTGTTCAGTGCGATTGGTGGGAGTGCCGGGAAGAGGACGAGCGTTGTGATTGGGCCGAAGGGCGGGGCTGCAGCGAGTGTGAAGGCAGAGAGAAGGACGACTCTTCGGCCGATGTCACCCCTAACCCGCGGAAATGGCGGCGCCTCCAGCGGTGGCCTCAAGTTCGACGACGTCTTTAATGGCACCTGCACCGACTCTGCCAGATGTCTCGTTCGGAAGGAATATTTCGCTTGGAGCACATGTGAGACAGTCGACAGATACCATAGATGAAGATGTTGAACAAGGCGAGGAAGGTCGGGAGGAAGAAGGGGAGGACGAGGACGAGGACGTTCTTGAGCACGGGTCGGAGGAAGAAGCCGGAATACAGGCCCAACGGAAGGAGAACAGGAGAGGATTAATGGACATAGTGCCTCTCCAACTCACTCTCCGCGTCCATTTCTTCCCGATGTTTCCCTTGGTCCCAACGTCTCATCATTGGGTAAAGACCTGAGTGCATCCATACCTTCGACCTCGTCTGCATCACCAGAGCCCTCGGGCAGAGCTAGCATCGAAAGCCTCCCTCCGCCCCCTCCTCCAAAGCCCAAGCCGTCACTCCTTTCTCTTGCGCCTCCGCGCTCAAACACCGTTCCAGGTATCTCTGTGAAACCCCCCATCTCGCCATTTCTTACTGCAAAACCGCAACCCCTGCCGGTGCCCATTCCCGCTGCTCAGATTCGTGCACAACTCCGCCCCACCCCGACGAAGTCTCCGACCTCGTCATCACCATCGGTTAAAGGGATTCAACTACAGCCTACACGGCCGCCCTACTCTCAATCTCAATCTCAATCTCAGTCCCAGTCCCAGTCCCAGTCCCAGTCCCAGTCTCAAACTCCACCATTACCGCAGCCCCAATCACATACATCTCTCACAATTACCTCGTCACAAACTTCCTCCCAACGCGACTCTTCTCAGTCGCTCGCACCAGCAAATTCCCGTCCTGCATCGTCACAAATTCATCTCCCCGTTAGCCGAGGTGACCGGGACTCCGGAATGTCGACGATGACGGTGACGCCTGCGACGATAACCACAGCCAAAAGCGAGGTTGTTCGGAGAGCCGTTGCCAGTGTCGTTGATTCTGATACTGTCTCGCTGGCCTCAAGGCGAGAAAGCGTGGTTTCTGCTGCAGAGACCGAGTCTCAATATCTGGAGTATGAAGTCAAAGATGTCAATACCGGGGTTATGCACACACCCGGGAGCGGAGAAGCCCGCGATGATTCTGTCGTATCCGATTCCCCTCCAGTCTCATTGTTACGAGACAGTCCTCGGTCGCCCACGTGGCCTTCGCCTCCACCTGTCCCTGTCGAGCTAGATACCGACACGACTCCCCGCCCTCTATCGAGGTTCAGAACGACGTCTCTAGGGCGTCTGAGTCAGATACAGGCTATGGGCGCCGCGCTTATGTCACCTCTTAGCTTGCATTTCTCGCATCGTAGCTCAGAGACACTTCGAAGCTCTGAAACGGTGTCCAGCTCGACGAGTGAGAGTGCGCCATTGACGACACCACGAAGGCTGAGCGGCTTGCCACCGTCGCCCTCGCCGCTGAAGACCAAGGGACGAATTGCTCCGGAGGCAAGGATGATGGTTTCGGCGACTGATACGTTTGGTGTGGAGGACGAGGACGAGGATGACGATGATGGCGGCAATGGACAGGAAGAGCGCCCTCGTTCTCCGTCGATACGTCTGTCGGAATCGCCGGTTCCGATGCCAGGTTTGACGTTGGCACACCCTCTACTGACCCCTCTTCAGCCCTATATCGCCCCCGTCGACCCGACCTCCCACTTCACGGATTTCGTTGAGATTGCAGAGGGCGAAAGCGGATCGGTGTTTGCTGCACGTACTAGTGATTCTTACCCACCGGCGCAACAGCAAGAAAGCATCGATAGGCCGATACCAAGCTGGAACATCACACGTTGCAATCAAGCGAATACCGCTACCGCCGCCGTCGTCTTCCCCATCGATGTCAGAACACTCGCCGCTGTCATCCAAACTCAGTTCGCTGCTACACGAGCTGATATTACTAAAGGACGTGAGTCACGAGCATCTACTCGTGCTTGATGCCGTCTACGTTGGTCCGAGCTCCGATGATAAGGACGGAACAAAACGTGCAAGCGCGTTGGATACCTCGCTTTGGATAAGGATGGAGCTCATGGAACGATCACTTGCCGATGTCATAGGATTGGTTACAGATGGACTAGCCCTGCAGGAGAGAATGGTGGCAAGATTTTCTAGTGATGTGGGTGTTCGCTTGAATCATCGTGTAGCGCAATGCTGACATAGCACTATTTACGCCACACAAACAGGTCCTCCATGGTTTGGAGTACCTCCAAAAGCAGCACATCGCTCACCGAGACGTGAGAAGTGACAACCTGTTGCTAAATGCTAGCGGCGTCGTAAAACTTGGTGAGTGCTTTGGTTTCTTCGATGGATGTTGAACAGGTTCTCAGTGTGCTTGCCGTCCCTTGCAGCGGACTTTTCAAATGCCATTCGCGTTACGCGAAATGAGCCAACAGTAACCTGGCGCGGTTGGAGTTATTTATTGGCAGGTCAGTAGCAGGTTTTTTGATTCGATGCATTCTCTGATGAATGGCCCGCTGGAACTTAGGCACCTGAAATGAGAGCGTGAGTTTCCGTGCTAGTTTGCTTATCAGCGCTTCTGATTATGATCCTCCACTACCAGTGGTCCCTACAACGCGCTCAAAGTTGACATATGGTCGCTCGGAGCAACAGTTTGGGAACTTGCAGAAACCGTTCCTCCTTTCTCGATGCCTACCTCACCATCAACAGAGACGGCCTTTTCCATACAGAGCGCTCGACATGTGGGCTCACAGTGGCCCCCGCTGACGCACCCCGAACATTATTCGCGCGGGTTCCATGAATTCTTGAAGCTGTGTGGGAGAGAGGCAGCGATGAGACCAGGTCCTGGGGAGTTGTTGAATGTGGGTATTCCATTTTACTTTGGACTCGAGCCGCCGGATCGTGCTATGCTTTGAGGGGAGAATATTAACCAGAACGTTCTTCACAGACCCCCTTCATCCGCAATGCCTGTGGACGTGCTGTAATTCTGCAGCTACTCTCACAATGTCGATCGATCGAGGAGGTGATGGTGGCAAGGGAGGCTGCGGGTAGTCGCTCGTAGCATAGGGCAAATAACTTCACCTGCTGTTTTCTTGGCCAGGCTTAGCTGTAGTGTTCAGTGCTCGCTGCTTGAATGTTCCATTTTCCTTCTTCTTTCAAGTTCACGGACGACCTGACATCGTTTTTTTATTTCCTCCCGTTATCTCAACTATATCATCTTTGCTGTTTTACCATATCGATGACTCCATAAACCCATGACTCATAACTTTATATACCATTTCCCTCTCTGAGTCAGAGTTGCCAGTGTTTGTGCATTGCAGTCAGCCCAACAAGCCAAAATCAGCATCTTTGCGAATCCCGCTAGACTAAATCCAGACCGCATAGATAGTCAGTCAGTCGTTCCTTCCTCCTCGCTATCCATGTCTACCGTAGAGGTCGCCGAAACGGACGATACCATCCAAGTTCGTTCGCATGTGCAGTACGACACCCCGACACATATCTCTCCCGATAATCTCCACTCTTCTCCCTTAGAGCAGTTCCACATCTGGTTCAACGAGGCCCGCAATGCAGCCGTCCGTCGAGCCAGACGCCATGTCTCTGTCCACGGCGACAGCCTCCGGTATACCCTCTTCGCGCATGGTGCTGTTCAAGCAGCTAGACAAAGCGCGGCTTCGTCTTCTACACGAACTATACCTCGCGCAAGTCGCACGAGCTCGACGAGAACCCCAACGCCGCACTGCTTTTCTTCTGGAAGGAGATGTCCCGGCAGGTCAGGGTCGTCGGCAGGGTGGAGAGAGTGAGCAAGGAGGAAAGCGAGGAGTACTTCCAGAGCCGCCCTCTGGGCAGCCAGCTCGGAGCGTTGGCGAGCAAGCAGAGCACCGTCATCGGGGAAAACGACTTGCAGGAGAGACTCGACAAACTCAAGAGGCTCCACGGCGTCAGCGAGGGTGCCAGGGAAGGAAAGATCCCCCTTCCAGATTTCTGGGGCGGCTGGAGGGTGATTCCTAGGTAAAGCGCTGACATTCCTTTTCACCGTGACATTGGATGATGTTGACATCCATACAAGTGAGGTAGAATTCTGGCTCGGGAAGCCATCTCGACTTCATGATCGAGTTCGATATTTACGCGTCGAGGGATCTTGTGATGAAGAGCCAAAGTGGAAGATAGAGAGACTATCACCATGATAATTGGAACGATATCACCAGCTGTACGATATCATGTATATATCATGATGCGGTACACACGGCTCGTCGAACGCTAGATTCATACTTATGTAAATGCGTACATAGGTATCGACTCGCACTTGTCATCTCCAAGAAGTAACGTTATCCACTTTATCCATTTTCCGATAGTATCGTAAGCAGCGGCTTTGGGGTAAGATCAGCAGAGCTCGTGGATGTGTTGGACTTGCTGGCGAGATGAATATGAGTCGACGAGTTCCCGGAGATTGCACTCTGGCAAAAAAAACTAGTGGACAATGGAAACGAAAAGATCTAATCGTCAAATGTGCCTCCATATCTGAGATCTGACCGTCTGACCTTCCATCTCCGCTCGCACGGATCACGAGGTTGGAGTTACTACTTTCCACCCGGAAACCTCAACTGCCCAGGTGGACACCCGAAGGGAATGTTGGACACTGAGAGCTCTCTGGCACTAATTTGCCTCTCAGCCAGATATATGCGACTGTAAGCACCGAACAGTGAGGACTTGGTGCGTTGGTTTGGGTGTCACACACCTCCGTCCTTCAAAAATGCCAGGGGGATCCAAACAGGATGTTGGTCGCCTTGCAGTCCTAGGTGACAACCACAGAGACCACAGACACGAGTGTGGCGAGAATGGGCTTGAACCAATTCGACACTGTCTTGCCGACTTTTCATTTTTGCAAAGCGTTGAAGACTGATAGTGGAGATGCTGTTTTCGCGCCCGCTTTACACGAGGCGAGACTCCGAGGCACGTGGTACAAAGCAACAGCTCAAATCGGCAATCTCCAGCGACACGTTCCTCCACATCGCCACCACTCATCTCAACAAGGCAAATCATACCAAGTAGAATGAGCCTCGTGTGGGAGACGGCTCCTAAAATCCAGGCCTATGTGAAACAACAGACAATGCAAGATCCCTCTGACAAGGCATTGGGTGGAACCCGGATGAGCTCACCCTTGTCAAAGCAAGTCCTTCCCCGTCGCCGCGACGGTTAAGTACTGGGACTTACAGTAAGACCTCCTGTGTACCCAGCCCTTGCGATCCCTCTGGGGGGAGCAGCGTCGCATATCTTTATATCTGGCGATACATGGAACAAAGCAAGAGCTCCTCCCCCTACCGACCTGACTCCTATTGACTACCCTATAATCCCCCCTCCCCCCCCCACGAACTACCCCTCGTGCCTTCTCTATTCCTGCTATACATCTAGCCATGGATATCACCGTTTCAAAAAACACGCCGTCTCGACGCTCCCTACCGCGCTTCAGGCTCCCAGAGGTTAGGCGTCCAAACGTGAGCAAGAAGACGAAAGCTACATTAGCTACCATACTTCATCCCCCGATAGCCCTATCGAAATTTATACCTCATCGCTGGAAGAGCACCGCGCCCACGCCGTCCTCCTCTATGGAAGCCCTGTTTCCTCTCCTTTCATAGTATATACCGGACCTAAGGTGATAAAGTGATGTATATCGGTGTCACGGTAGTACTGATTAGTAATCAAAAGAGAGTCCGTTTTAACGATCAACCCCTCATTTGCTCTCGGAGAACGTTGGCCAAAAGACGTTTAACCAGGTCATTCCGGATCCCCTCAACGTCCCTGTCTCATCGTACGCGTACGTCATTTCTACTTTCACGATGCCGGTCATCTGACCCAAGAGATACAGAGGTCATAGCAACATATATCCAAACCCCCCAGAACCCCCCAAGCCCACAGAACCCTCACTCGACGCAGACTCTCAGTCCATCTACGAAGAATGCATCTCAGACTACATCGGATTCTGGGCTGATCTCGAAGAACTCGAGAACAATGAATACCTTGGGGAAATTGGTATTATATCTCCCCGAAAATTGGAATTCTACGAGACCAAATCCGATCGAACAAGATACACACAAACCTCCCTTTCTATTTGTCGCGCTAAACAGCGCCAGGAATCTCGCGCCTCAGAAAAGCTCGTCTCCGAGTACCCTGCACACTTGCTGTGGCAGAGCCGTTACCCTCCACCATCTTTTGAACTACCCAAACAGCCTCGTTTTTCGCCTCTTCTGCTTGCGTTTGTCCCACCACCTCCTCGGCATCGACATCTTCTGGAACGTATACATAGACGCATCGTCAGCGAGATCGTGAAAGTGATTGTATTGCTCGTGGTTGGACTCCTTATTCATTCGTGTCTTTATCTTTGGGGCATGTATGACGTTTGTACGCGGGGTCTCGTACCGTCGACGGACGATTCGGACGAATAGATCTCTGTACTTCTGTTGCCTACAGGGTTTGGATCCATTCATTTCTGGTGGCATCGACAGACGATTCGGACGCATAAATCTCTGTGCATCTAGACTCTACAGCGTTCCTACTCGTCACTTGCTGTCTTTACGGCTCTCTCATATATCAAAGTATTGTATCGTTATGCACTATGTATCAAATTCAGATCATCGCATGCAAACCACCCACTCGAACTCAGAACTCATGTTGTTTCGTGTCCTCGTTAATTTCTGACATAAATTCGAGGGAAGAAGAGAAAAGTCAATAAGTATACTGCCATCTTGCCATCGCTACTGGGATCTGATCGTCTGCCTCCACGTGTTCGTTGGACACGTCGCTTTCTGCGGTGAAAGCTTTTCCAGAGGGTCTATCTTCGCTGAGGGTCTGGATGACATGTCAAGCGGGATCCTGCGCAAGATTTGTACATTCAATCTAGACGACAACAGCAGGACAGAGACCCAATTACCAAGATATATATGAACCCGAGAGAATCAATTAGTACTTGTCTTGCACCACACTACTAGTGTACCCATCCATCCCAGTCCACCTCGTCAACCACCCCGCGCAAATCCTCTACTTGAGCGTTGGATACATAGTTGCTGCACGCAATGACAAGCTTCTTCAGAACATATCCCTTAGCTTTGCGTTGGGCGAGTGCCTTGCAAAGACACGATGCACTGCTGCAATATGGAGACATCGGATTGCAGTCATGTGCGAAATGTACAGCGGTGAGCTGGAGCTCTGCTAGGGCGGGAGCAAAAATATCTGGTGCTTCCTCGATATTGTGTTTCCTCTTACATGATCCCGGAGACAAAGTTGAAGCCCATTCAACCATACCGAGCGCAATCAATTTTATGAGCTGTAATTCCTGAAGACTTCCGAAGGTGGTTCCGATAAACGACGAGGACAAGAGGCTGCGCGTGGAGGCAAGATGAGTGAGGGTGTGGAGATGTGCCATGGGTATGGTACGACAGATGTCGCCCACCAAGGGCTCCAGATCCTCCGACGGGCTGACATCAATCTCGAGCTTGAGTGGGATACAACAATCCCAGTCTTCACGGAGGGGTCCATCATCCACTGAGTAGAACGGGACATCACAGTCGCGTTCCAATGTGCTAAGGATAAAACCAGCACGGTATGCAGTGGTTTTGATATTCAAAGTGCGGATCACTGTCCCGACGTCGGATGTGGTGTTGAATCTTCGTTCGAGAAGCGGATAAAGTGAGGTGTAGGGCGCAGGAAAACCATCGTCACGACGACAGAATAGCCTGATTTCCGTCTTCAGTGGGACCGTGACATTGGACAGAAACACAACGACTGCCGAGAAGGGTGCCAAAAGCAGCGAGGCGCGAGAGGTGAGGCAAATCGAGGCATTTTGAGAGGAGGGTGTGCTGGCTAGTAAGGGCATCCTCGGCAATGCGGAGCGCATTCTCAAGATGTAGATGTGCGAGGGCTGGCATGTGACGTAACATGGCTAAGAGCTCTGTCATGGTTGGCCGAGAGGACCAGTCAATATTGCGTAGCCTGAGGGTTGAAAGAGCAGTGAAGATCGGAGAGGACCATGGAATGCGGCAGTGGTACAACTCCAACGTCCGGAGGGCCGGTGTCTCTCTATTGAAGAGAGTATCGGGGCATACAGCGTCCTCGCCAAGACCAGACATACGAAGACGCAACGTGTGCAAAAGCAGCGCAGGTGCTAACAGTTTGGAAAAGGCCCCTGGGCTAGGTTGGAAGGGAGGTGCAGGGAAAGATCCTGAATACGTGTTATGTCTGTTGTTACTTTCTCAAAAATGATCATTGCTTCTTGAAATCTAGATGCCACCTCGATACGAATTCTCAATGGAACCGTCTTTGATCTGGAGAGTAGTTCCTCTGTCCAGCGTGGAGAGGACACGATAAGGAAGGACCAGAGAGATGGACAGCCAAGAGCGACATCACGCCAGTAGCGGCAAACATACGAGACATTGGCCCAAGGAGGAGCACCCCATGTGGAAAAATACTGACGATATTGGTAAAAGCTGTACGCCTGATACAGAAAGATAGTTGCGAGAATCTCGCCTGGAAGGCGAGACACAGGCAAAAGGGCGTTGTTTCGAGTAAGGAGAGCACATATCGGCGACTTGAGGAGGGCGATCTCGTCGTCGATACGGGCGTGCGTCTCAGCAACCACAGACTCTGAGGCGGTGTGAGCCTCCATAGAGAGCGATCGACGTAGGCGTTGAGGTGCTGAATGCTTTATATTAGAAGTTTAGCGCAGTACAAAAACCTAACTCGGCGGAAATTCCCGGGCCCCTCTTCAGTGTCTTCACATGTCAATGTCTCTCTGATCTCCAATCTCTAAGCAAGTACCAAATAATGGCCAATCCCAGCGCACCCGTTTCCTCGGACAGCCCGCCGCGAGGACGAGGCAGAGGCAATTCACCAGGTGGCCTTGGCAAGCACCTCTGAGCTCGGGGAGGGGAGCAATCGTGCACGCGCCCCACCAAAAGACCTGTCATAGAGGTGAAGCAGAGGAAAACGTGGACCCTGCGGAGGCTGAGGAAATATGCGAAGAGACAGCTAGGGTCGGACTTTGAGCGGTGTGCGGAAGAAGAGCCACAGTTGCGCTGGCGGATGGTGAGCGCTTGAGCGTTGGGTTTGGATTGTCGTGGCTGAGACATACTTGGTGGTATGTTTCAGGAGATGTGATTCAAAAGCCATAAATCAATCTATCCGCAGTCCTGCATAAACGACGACTATCCGATACATCTTCTGGAACGTATATGGAGGCGCGTCACATCAGCGAGATCGAGAACGTGATTATATTGCTCGTGGTTGGACTCCTTATTCATTTGTGTCTTTATCTTTGGGTTCTGTATGACGTTTTTACGTGGGGTCTCGTGCCATCGATGGACGACTCGGACGAATAAATCTCTGTACTGCTGTTGCCTACAGCATTTGGACCCATTCATTTGTGGTGGTATCGACGGACGATTCGGACGCACAAATCTCTATGCGTTCCTGCTCGTCACTTGCTGTCTTTACGGCTCTCTCATATATCAAAGTATCGTATCGTTATGCACTATGTCGCAACTTTTTTTGCCTCATGATAATGCTCCCGGCTTACCATTCCGAGCCAAGTCCTGATAAGGCTCATTACAATGGCATAATAATGGGCCATACATAATGGGCATCGCCACATTGCATTATAACGACATTGTCCCCATGCGTGCGAGCTGATAATCAACATCACGTGAATGATGAAGCTCAATGTGCACATTAGGTAGTTGTGTTCTAGTACTACGTAGTGTACAGTACTAGTTTTTCCTAATGGCACGGACTTCGTCAAATTTTAAAAATATGAGGTCATGTGACCAGCCACGTCAGTCAGTTCAACGTTCAACATTCAATATTCAATATTCAACACTCAACGTTCAACACTCACTCCCACCACTCCACCACACTCCGAAACAGCTCACATGGCTGTTTGTTTTGGCTCCACCCCATATTTGACCCCACCCTGCTCGTTTTTGGTCCCATCCTGCTCGTTTTTGGCCCTATCCATTCGGTTTTGGCCCGCCCTGTTTGTTTTTGGTCCCACCTACTCGTTTTTGGCCCTGCTGGCTTGCTTCTGGTCCCACCCGCTCGTTTTTGGCCCTACCCATTCGGTTTGGCCCGCCCTGTTTGTTTTTGGTCCCACCTACTCGTTTTTGGCCCTGCTGGCTTGCTTCTGGTCCCACCCGCTCGTTTTTGGCCCGACCCATTCGGTTTTGGCCTGCCCTGTTTGTTTTTGGTCCCACTACTCGTTTTTGGCCCTGCTGGCTCGCTTTTGGTCCCACCTGCTCGTTTTTGTTCCTACCCATTCGTTTTTGGCCCTACCCGCTCATTTTTGGCCCACCCTCCCTGCTGACTTGCTTTTGGTCTCACCCGCTCGTTTTTGGTCCTGCCCACTTGTTTTTGGCCCCGCTGGCTCGCTTTTGGTCCCACTCACTCGCTTTTGGCCCTACCCGCCTGTTTTTGGCCCACCCACCCTGTTCATTTTTGGTCCTGCCCACTCGTTTTTGGCCTTACGCATTCGTTGGCCCTCACCCACTTGTCTTAGACCTGCTGGCTTTTTGTTTTTGGCCCTACCCACCATTTCGAGCTGTTCGAACTTCTGAATGTGTCACCGGCACGACGTACATCATTTTTGTTGTAGCTAATACACGAATATAATAAATTTAATACTCATGCATTGAACTGTAGTATACTAGTAAATAGGGGGAAAAAATGAGCCTGTCAAGTACTTGGGACTCCATGATAATGTGATTTACTAGTTGTTCATGTCATGATCATAAATTTCGCCCCCCATGAAAATGCCTTACAATGATACGTGGGAAAGGTACACCTTATAATGCATGTGCATGACTAACCATGGCCGCCAAAAAGTTGCGACATATGCATCAAATCTAGATCGTCGCATGCAAACCACCGACTGGAACTCAGAACTCATGCTGTTTCGTTTCCCTCGTTACTGTAATTTCTGACATGGAAGAAGAGAAAAGTCAACAAGTACACCGCCATCTTGCCATCTTACTGCGATCTGATCTTCTGCACTCACTGCATCTATCCAGTCTACCTTGTCAGCCACTTTACGCAATGCCTCCACGTGTTCGTTGGACACGCCGCTTTCTGCAATGAAAGCTTTTCTAGAGGGTTTGTATCTTTGCCGAGGATGTGCATGACATGTTAATTAAGCGGGATTCCGCGCAAGATTTGTGCATTCAATCTAGATGACAACAGCAGGACAGAGACCCAATTACCAAGATATATATGAACTCGAGAGAGTAAATTAGGATTCGTCTTCATCCTCACTACTACCTGTGTAGCCATCCCAGTCCACCTCATCAACCACCCTGCACAAATCCTCTACGTGAGCGTTGGATACATAGCTGCTGCCCGCGATGACAAGTTTCTTCAGAACATATCCCTTGGCTCTGCGATGGGCGAGTGCCTTGCAAAGACACGATGCACTGCCGCTGCAATGTGGAGACCTTGGACGGCAGTAACCTGCGAAGGGTACATTGTTGAGCTGGAGCTCTGCTAGGGCGGGAGCAAAAATATCTGGTGCTTTCTCGATACTGCGTTTCCTCTTACATGACCCGGAGAAAGAGCTGAAGTCCATTCAGCCACACAGAGCTCAGTTAGTCTGATGAACTTTAATTCCTGGAGATTTCCGAAGGTGGTTTCGATAAACGACGAGGACAAGAGGCGGCACATGTAGGCGGAGGTAAGATGTGCGAGGGTGTGGAGATGTGCCATGGGTATGATACGACAAATGTCGCCCACCAAGTGCTCCAGATCCTTCGAGTTGGTAACAATATCGAGCTTGACTGGGATACAACAATCCCAGTCTTCATGGAGATGACTACCGTCCTCTGAGTAGAACGAAACATCACAGTGGCGTTCCATTGTGCTAAGGACAAAACCAGCACTGCATCTAGTGGTTTTGATATTCAATGTACGGATCACTGTCCCGACGCCGGATGTAGTGTTGAATCTTCGTTCGAGAAGCTGATAAAGTGGGGTGTAGGACGCAGTAAAACCAACGTCACTATAACAGAATAGCCTGATTTCCGTCTTCAGTGGGACGGTTACATTGGACAGAAACATAGCGACCGCCGAGAAACGTGCGACAAGCGCGAGGCGCGAGAGATGAGGTAAATCGAGGGATTCTGAGAGAAGACTGTGCTGGCTAGTAAGGGCATCCTTGGCATTGCGAAGCGCATTCTCAAGATGTAGATGTGCGAGGTCAGGCATGTGACGTAACATGGCTAAGAGCTCTGTCATGGTTGGCCGAGAGGACCAGTCAATACTGCGTAGCTTGAGGGTTGAAAGAGCAGTGAAGATCGGAGAGGACCATGGAATGCGGCAGTGGTGCAACTCCAACGTCCGGAGGGCTGGTGTCTCTCTATTGAAGAGAGTATCGGGGCATACGGCGTCCTCGTCAAGACTAGGCATACGAAGACGCAACGTGTGCAACAGCGGCGCAGGTGTTAACAGTTTGGAAAAGAACCCTTGGGCTAGGTCGGGAGGGAGCTTCAAGGAAAGATCCTGAATACGTGTTATGTCTGTTGTTACTTTCTCAAAAAAGATCATTGCTTCTTGAAATCCAAATGGCACGTCGATATGAATTCTCAACGGAACCGTCTTTGATCTGGAGAGCAGTTCCTCTGTCCAGCGTGGAGGGGACACTAAAAGGAAGGACCAGAGAAATGGACAGCTAAGAGCGACATTACGCCATTGATGGCAAACATACGAGACGTTGGCCCAAGGAGGTGCAGCACGCCACATGCCAGAATACGGAGGATTTTGGTAAAAGCTGTACGCCTGATACAGAAAGATGGTTGCGAGAATCTCGCATGGAAGGCGAGACACAGGCAAAAGGGCGTTCTTTTGAGTAAGGAGAGCACATATTGGCAACTTGAGGAGGGCAATCTCGTTGTCGATACGGGCGTGCGCCTCAGCAATCACAGACTCTGAGGCAGTGTGAGCCTCCATAGAGAGCGACCGACGCAGGCGTTGAGGAGCTAAATGGTTTATATTAGAAGTTTAGCCGAGTACAAAAACCTAACTCGGCGGAAATTCCCGGGCCTGCGCTCCCTCTTCAGGGTCTTCACATGTCTCTCTGATCTCCAATCTCTATGCAAGTACCAAGCCCAGCGCACCCGTTTCCTCGGACAGCCCGCCGCGAGGACGAGGCAGAGGCAACTCACGAGGCGGCCTTGGCAAGCACCTCCGAGCTCGGGGAGGGGAGCAATCGTGCACGTGCCCTACCAAAAGACCTGTCATAGAGGTGAAGCAGAGGAAAACGTAGACCCTGAGGAGGCTGAGGAAATATGCGAAGAGACAGCTAGGGTCGGACTCTGAGCGGCGTGCGGAAGAAGAGCCACAGTGGAATTCGCTGGCGGATGGTGAGCGTTGGGTTTGGATTGTCGTGGCTGAGACATACTTGGTGGTGCTTCAAGGGCCATAAATCGATCTATCTGCAGTCCTGCATAAACGACGACTATCCGGTACATCTTCTGGAATGCACATGGAGGTGCGTCATCAGCGAGATTGAGAACGTGATTATATTGCTCGTGGTTGGACTCCTTATTCATTTGTGTCTTTATCTTTGCCAAGGGTCTGTACGACGTTTTTACGCGGGGTCTCGTGCCATCGATGGACGACTCGGACGAATAAATCTCTGTACTTCTGTTGCTTACAGCGTTTGGACCCATTCATTTGTGGTGGCATCGACGGACGATTCGGACCCATAAATCTCTGCAGGTGCGCCTAGAGCGTTCATACTCGTCCGTCACTTGCTGTCTTTACGGCCCTCTCATATATCAAAGTATTGTACAGTATCGTTATGCACCATGTATCAAATTCAGATCTTCGCATGCAAACCACCCATTCGAACTCAAAACTCATGTTGTTTCATTTCCCTCGTTAATTTCTAACATATATTCGAGGGAAGAAGAGAAAAGTCAAAAAGTATACTGCCATCCTGCCACCGCTACTGGGATCTGATCGTCTGCCTCAACGTGTTCGTTGGACACGTCGCTTTCTGCATGAAAGCTTTTCTAGAGGGTCTATCTTTGCCAAGGGTCTGGATGACATGTCAAGCGGGATCCTGTGCAAGATTTGTACATTCAATCTAGACGACAACAGCAGGACAGAGACCCAATTACCAAGATATATATGAACTCGAGAGAATCAATTAGTACTTGTCTTGCACCTCACTAGTGTATGCAGTCCACCTCGTCAACCACCTTGCGCAAATCCTCTACGTGAGCGTTGGATACATAGTTGTTGCCCGCGATGACAAGCTTCTTCAGAACATATCCCTTAGCTTTGCGATGGGCGAGTGCCTTGCAAAGACACCACGTACTGCCGCTGCAATATGGAGACGTCGGATGGCAGTTAGCTGCGAAGGGTACATCGGTGACGTGGAGCTCTGCTAGGGCAGGAGCAAAAATATCTGGTGCTTTCTTGATACTGTGTTTCCACTTACATGATCCCGGAGAAAGAGCTGAAGTCCAGTCAGCCACAGGGAGCCCAGTCAATTTGATGAACTTTAATTCCTGGAGATTTCCGAACGTGGTTCTGATAAACGACGAGGACAAGTAACCGCACATAGAGGTGGAGGTAAGATGTGCGAGGGTGTGGAGATGTGCTATGGGTATGATACGACAGATGTCGCCCACCAAGGGCTCCAGATCCTTCGAGTCGACATCAATTTCGAGCTTGAGTGGGACACAACAACCCCAGTCTTCATGGAGATGTCTACCGTCTGAGTAGAACGAAACATCACAGTCGCGTTCCGATGTGCTAAGGACAAAACCAGCACGGCATGAAGTGGTTTTGATATTCAAAGTGCGGATCACTGTCCCGACATCGGACGTGGTGTTGAATCTTCGTTCGAGAAGCAGATAAAGTGAGGTGCAGGATGCAATAAAACCAACGTCACTATGACAGACTAGCCTGATTTCCGTCTTCAGTGGGACGGTTACATTGGACAGAAACACAGCGACTGCCGAGAAGGGTGCAACAAGCGCGAGGCGCGAGAGGTGAGGTAAATCGAGGGATTCTGAGAGGAGAGTGTGCTGGTTAGTAAGGGCATCCTTGGCACTGCGGAGCGCATTTTCAAGATATAGATGTACGAGGCCAGGCATGCGACGTAGCATGGTTAAGAGCTCTGTGATGGTTGGCTGAGAGGACCAGTCAATATTGCGTAGCCTGAGGGTTGAAAGAGCAGTGAAGACTGGAGAGGACCACGGAATGTGGCAGTAGTAGAGCTCCAACGTCCGGAGGGCTGGTGTCTCTCTATTGAAGAGAGTATCAGGGTATACGCCGTCCTCGCCAAGATCAGGGATACAAAGACGCAACGTGTGCAACAGCGGCGCAGGTGTTGAAAGTTTGGACAGGACGCCTTCGACTAGGTTGCAAGGGAGTGTAGGGAGCTTCAGGGAAAGTTCCTGAATACGTGTTACATCTGTTGTTACATTCTCAAATAAGATCATTGCTTCTTGATCGCTACATGCCCCGTCGATACGAATTCTCAATGGAACCATCTTTGATCTGGAGAGCAGTTCCTCTGTCCAGCGTGGAGAGGACACGAAAAGGAAGGACCAGAGAGATGGACAGCTAAGAGCGACATTACGCCAGTGGCGGCAAACGTACGAGACGTTGGCCCAAGGAGGTGCAGAACCCCACATGACAAAATACCGAGGATCTTGGTAAAAGCTGTATGCCTGATACAGAAAGATAGTTGCGAGAATCTCGCACGGAAGGCGGGACACAGGCAAAAGGGCGTTCTTTCGAGTAAGGAGAGCACATATTGGCAACTTGAGGAGGGCGATCTCGTTGTCGATACGGGCATGCGCCTCAGCAATCACAGACTCTGAGGTGGTGTGGGCCTCCATAGAGAGCGACTGACGCAGGTGTTGAGGAGCTAATAAATGTTTTATATTAGAGGGAGTATAAAAACCCCTAACTTGGCGGAAAATTCCCCAGCCCGTCGCTCCCTCTTCAGTGTCTTCACATGTCTCCCTGATCTCCAATCTCTAAGCAAATACCAAATAATGGCCAATACCAGTGCACCCGTTTCCTCGGACAGCCCGCCGTGAGGACGAGGCAGAGGCAATTCACGAGGCGGCCTTGGTAAGTACCTCCGAGCTCGGGGAGGGGAGCAATCGTGCACGCGCCCCACCAAAAGACCTGTCATAGAGGTGAAGCAGAGGAAAACGTAGACCCTGCAGAGGCTGAGGAAATAGGCGAAGAGACAGCTAGGGTCGGACTCTGAGCGGCGTGCGGAAGAGGAGCTGCAGTTGAATTCGCTGGCGGATGGTGAGCGTTGGATTTGGATTGTCGTGGCTGAGACATATGTACTTGGTGGTAGTATGTTTCAGGAGATGTGATTCAAGAGCCATAAATCGATCTATTCACAGTCCTGCATAAACGACGACTATCCGGTACATCTTCTGGAATTTATATGGAGGCGCGTCATCAGCGAGATCGAGAACGTGATTATCACGACGCGTTTTGCAGAATTTAAGTTGGGTGAGAATGTCGTCCGAAACGTGAAGACCAAACTTGGAATATAAGTTGGCGTTGGGGCAACGGTGGACTTGAAGTTTTCCCGGTTGAAAATATGCGGGCCGATACTTGGAATATGAGCAAACATTTTTGCCTCCTCTTGGATGTCGGTGTGAATAAGAAATTTTGTAGTAACTTAGGAAAAATGTGTGCTTAAACTTCAAATAACTTACAAAATTTCTTATTCACACCGACATCCAAGAGGAGGCAAAATGTTTGCTCATATTCCAAGTACCGGCCCGCATATTTTCAACCGGGAAAACTTCAAGTCTTACCGTTGCCCCAACGCCAACTTATATTCCAAGTTTGGTCTTCACGTTTCGGACGACATTCTCACCCAACTTAAATTCTGCAAAACGCGTCGTGTATATTGCTCGTGGTTGGACTCCTTATTCTTTTGTGTCTTTATCTTTGCCAAGGGTCTGTACGACGTTTTTACGCGGGGTCTCGTGCCATCGATGGACGACTCGGACGAATAAATCTCTGCAGCGTTTCTGCTTGTCACTGGCTGTCTTTACGGCTCTCTCATATATCAAAGTATTGTATCGTTATGCACTATGTATCAAATTCAGATCATTACATCCAAACCACCGACTCGAGTGACTCAGAACTCATGTTGTTCCGTTTCCCTTGTTAATTGCTAACATATATTCGAGGGAAGAAGAGAAAAGTCAAAAAGTATACTGCCATCTTGCCATCGCTACTAGGATCTGATCTTCTGCTTCCACGTTTTGTTGGACACGTCGCTTTCTGCGGTGAAAGCTTTTCCAGAGGGTCTGTATCTTTGCCAAGGGTCTGCATGACATGTTAAGCGGGATCTCACACAAGATTTGTACGTCCAATCTAGACGACAACAGCAGGACAGAGACCCAATTACCAAGATATATATGAACTCGAGAGAATCAATTAGTGTAATACTCGTCTTCCACCTCACTACTAGTATACCAGTCCACCTTGTCAACCACCTTGCGCAAATCCTCTACTTGAGCGTTGGGTACATTGTTGTTGCTCACGATGAAAAGCTTCTTCAGAACATATCCCTTGGCTTTGCGACGGGCGAGTGCCTTGTGAAGACACCGCACACTGCCGCTGCAATCACGAGACCTCGGGTGGCAGTTATCTGCGAAGGATACAGCGGTGAACTGGAGCTCTGCTAGGGCGGGAGCAAAAATATCTGGTGCTTTCTCGATACTGTGTTTCCTCTTACATGATCCCGGAGAAAGAGCTGAAATCCATTCAGCCATATGGAGCTCAATCAATTTGATGAGCTGTAATTCCTGAAGATTTCCGAAGGTGGTTCCGATAAACGACGAGGACAAGAAGCCGCACGTGAAGGCGAGGGTGTGGACATGTGCCGTGGGTATGATACGACAAATATCGCCCACCAAGGGCTCCAGATCCTTCGAGTCGACATCAATTTCGAGCTTGAGTGGGACACAACAACCCCAGTCTTCATGGAGATGTCTACCGTCTGAGTAGAACGAAACATCACAGTCGCGTTCCGATGTGCTAAGGACAAAACCAGCACGGTATGCAGTGGTTTTGATATTCAAAGTGCGGATCACTGTCCCGATGTCGGATGTGGTGTTGAATCTTCGTTCGAGAAGCGGATAAAGTGGGGTGTAGGACGCAGTAAAATCAACGTCGCGACGACAAAATAGCCTGATTTCCGTCTTCAGTGGGACGGTGACATTGGACAGAAACACAACGACTGCTGAGAAGGGTGCGATAAGCGCAAGGCGCGAGAGGTGAGGCAAATCGAGGGATTCTGAGAGGAGAGTGTGCTGGCTAGTAAGGGCATCCTCGGCACTGTGGAGCGCATGTTCAAGATATAGATGTACGAGGCCAGGCATGCGACGTAGCATGGTTAAGAGCTCCGTCATGGTTGGCTGAGAGGACCAGTCAATATCGCGTAGCGCAAGGGTTGAAAGAGTAGTGAAGACTGGAGAGGACCATGGCATGTGGCAGTGGTAGAGCTCCAACGTCCTGAGGGCTGGTGTCTCTCTATTGAAGAGAGTATCAGGGTATACGCCGTCCTCGCCAAGACTAGGCATACGAAGACGCAACGTGTGCAACAGCGGCGCAGGTGTTGAAAGTTTGGAAAGGACGCCTTCGACTAGGTTGTAAGGGAGCGTAGGGAGCTTCAGAGAAAGATCCTGAATACGTGTTACGTCTGTTGTTGCTTTCTCAAACAAGATCATTGCTTTTTGATATCTAAATTCCACATCGATACGAATTCTCAATGGAACCGTCTTTGATCTGGAGAGCAGTTCCTCTGTCCAGCGTAGAGAGGACACCAAAAGGAAGGACCAGAGAGATGGACAGCTAAGAGCGACATTACGCCAGTGAAGGCAAACGTACGAGACGTTGACCCAAGGAGGTGCAGAACCCCACATGCCAGAATACCGAGCATCTTCGTAAAAGCTGTACGCCTGATACAGAAAGATAGTTGCGAGAATCTCGCATGGAAGGCGGGACACAGGCAAAAGGGCGTTCTTTCGAGTAAGGAGAGCACATATTGGCAACTTGAGGAGGGCAATCTCGTCGTCGATACGGGCATGCGCCTCAGCAATCACAGACTCTGAGGCGATGTAAGCCTCCATAGAGAGCGACTGACGCAGACTCCAGAGCTAAATGTTTTACATTAGAAGTTCATGACCAGCGGAGTAACAAAAACTTAACTTGGCGGAAATTCCCCGGCCCGTCCCTCCCTCTTCACATCTCCCTCTGATCTCCAATCTCTATTCTCTAAGCAAGTACCAAATAATGACCAACGCCAGCGCTCCTTATCCGCACTCCTGTACAAATGACGACCATCCGATTTGGATCCTATTCAACTTCTGAGACTCAGGGCAAAATGACGCCAACGACGACGAAATAAACCTATGATACTCTAGCGCACATAGCCTCCTCTAACAACCACCTTTACGGTCCAAGACTCCAAGACGGGTCGAATACAAGCGATTCAATGAGACGAGCCACTGGAACAGATGAGCCACGAAAAGGCTATGGCCAAGGCTAATCGAGGTTCGTGTGTGTTCGTTGGTGCTTATGCGATAGTACTAAAGGTTGTGTTTTGTTCGTTCATTCTGCGTTGGTGCTTTTAGACTTGAAAGAAATATTCACAGCAAAGACGAGTATGCCGAGAGCAAAGCTGATGGATTCCAGGGAGCGGAAGAAGGTCAATAATGTTTACAGCGTTTCGTTGTGATGATGCTAAGTCATTGAGAAAACGATCTCCTCGAGGCTCCACCTCTGCCCACAGAGACAATTATGAAGAAGTATCGGAAAACCTAGTCTGAGGACTTGCCGCATGAGCATAGATCTAGACAGAATATTGAAATGAATGTTTAGTGAGTCATTCGATTTTACAAAACCACAGCTGTACATTGCGAAGACTCTCTTTTTCCATTTTAACGAAACCGAGCATCTGACCAAATAGATGAAGGATACGGTGAGCTAGAACGCCCGGAGTACTCAGTCAACACGAACTCTCAGTCCATCTATGAAGTCTACCTCTCAGACTACACCAGATTCAGGCTGATCTCGAAGAAACTCGCGGACCTCGGTGAATGAGCATTAGATTTCCCTGAAGATTGGGCTTCCATGAGACCAAATTCGATCGTACAGAGCCATTCCCCCCATTCATCATCTTTTAAACTACCCGAGTTGGCTCGTCCTTCGCTTTCCCCGGCTGCCAGTGCCCCACCCGTCTCGACTCTTCTGGCTTACAGTGAATGAGATTGAGAACCTGATTATAATTGGACTCTTAATTCATGTCTGTATCCTGGAGTGTTTACATTTGCCCAGTGTCCCGTGTCACCGCACAAAGCGGACGATCGAATCTCTGCCCTGCTGTTCTCGTAGAGTCATCACCGTGTTCCTGCTTTGTCTTCACACCTTTCGTGTCGAAGAATTGTATCATTATGACCTATGAATTCAAATTTAATCACGTCGTAGCATATACATTGAACATGCAAACCTTGCACTGCGGAGCAATTAATTGCGCAGAGTCCCTCGTTAAATTTGCAAGATATTCATCTTTCCTGGCACTACTCATAGCCCTCTCGCCCATCCCACTCCACCTCGTCAACCACCCGTGCGAAATTCCTCCACTTGAGCGTCAAATACATAGCTACTGTGCGCGATGCCAAGTTTCTTCAGACCATATCCGTTAGCTTTGCGACGGGCGAGTGCTTTGCGAAGACACCACATATCGCCGTCGCAAAACACCAAGGACCTGCAACGACAACGAGATTTTGAAGATTACATCGGTGACCTGGAGCTCTGTTAGGGAGGAAGCAAAAATATCTGCTGCATTCTCGACACCGTGTCCCCCATGACATCGTCCCGGAGAAAGAGCTGTAGCCCAAGGACTCATGTGGAGCTTAGTCAATTTGATGAACCGCAATTCCTGAAGGGTTCCGAAGGTCGTCTTGAGAAAGCACGAAGAGAGGGGCCACGACGTGTCGATAGAGGCCAAATGGGCGAGGGTGCGAAGATGTGTCATGGGTATGGTGCGACATATGTTGCCCATCAGTTGCTCCAGATCCCCCGGCGATACTGACTCGAACTCAATATCGAGCTTGAGTGAAACACCACGATCCCAGTCTTCGTGGCAATGACGACCGAACTGTGAGTAGAAAGGAACATCACAGTCGCGTTCAGACGTGCTGAGGACGAAACCAACATCGCTTGAAGTGGTTTTGATATTCAAAGTCCGAATCACTGGCCCGACCTCGGATGTGGTGCTGAATCTTTGTTCGAGAAGCGGGTAAAGTGGGGCGTAGGACCCGGTAAAACTAATGTTACCGCGACAGAATAGCCTGATTTCCGTCTTCAGTGGGATAGTTACATTGGACAGAAACACGACTACCGCCGAGAAGGGCGCGGCAAGCGCGAGGCGCGAGAGATGAGGTAAATCGAGGGACTCTGAGAGGAGAGTGTGCTGGCTAGCAAGGGTATCCTTGGCACTGGAGAGAGTATTCTCAAGATATAGATGTGCGAGATCAGGCATGTGACGTAGCATGGCTAAGAGCTCCGTCATGGTTGGCTGAGAGGATGGGCAATATCGCTTAGCCTGAGAGTTGTAAGAGCAGTGAAGATCGGAGAGGACCATGGAATGTGGCAGCGGCGAGCTCCAAGGTTCGAAGGGCTGGTGTCTCTCTATTGAAATCCGGGACTACTATATGCAATCCGTGCCAAAATAATTCCCAAGCAGACGGAACGTGTGCAAGAGCAGCGCAGATGCTGAAAGATTGGCAAAGACCAGTTTGGCTAGGTCGCGAGGGAGCTCCAAGGAAAGATCCTGAATACGCGTTACGTCAGTTGTTACTTTCTCCAAAAAGACGGTTTCCTGTTGTGGAGCCAAGTGCAGAGCCCGATACTGCCAATATTTCCGATCGACACGAATTCTCAATGGAGCCGTCTTTGATCTGGATAGCAGCTCCTCTGTCCATCGTGGAGAGGACATGCAAAGGAACGACCACAGGGATGGGGTGTTGAGAGCGACATCACGCCAGTGGCAGCAAACGTACGAGACGTTGGCCCAAGGAGGTGTGTTCCACATTCCAGAATACTGAGTACCTTGGTAAAAGCTGTAGGCTTGATATAGAAAGATAGTCGCGAGAATCTCGTATGGAAGGCGAGACACAGGCAAAAGGGCGTTTCTTCGGGTAAGGAGAGCACATATTGGCAACTTGAGGAGGGCGATCTCGTTGTCGATACGGGCTTGCGCCTCAGCGAGCGCAGACTTAGATGTTGTGTGAGCCTCCATAGAGAGCGACGCAGATGTTGAGGAGCTAAATGTTTTACATTAGGTCCAAGTTTAGGGGAGTACAAAAACCTAACCTGACGGAAATTCCCCGGCCCATCGCGCTCTCCGCATTTTTCGCAGATCCCTAATCTCTAATCAAGTAGCCGTCCTCGAGGACGCAGACGAGGCAGAGGTAACTCACGAGGCGGCCTTGGCAAGTATGTCCGAGCTCGGGGACGGGAACATGGATACGTGTGCACCCCAGTTCACCAAGCGACCTGTCATAGAGGCGAAGACATAGGCCCTGAGGAGTATCAGGAGATGTGCGAAGAGACGGCTAGGGTGAGACTCCGAGCGTCGTGCAGATGAAGGGCCGTAGTTGTGTTTGCTGGTGGATGGTGAGCGCTTGAGCGTTGGGTTTGGATTGTCGCGATATGTTGTCGAGTTGCTGATGCGTACATCATGATGGTGGTCTGTTTCAGGAGATGTGATTATAAATCGATCTATTCGCATTCGTGGCACCGTAGTTCGGACGAAGGATATTTGACCGACGAAGTGTCCGATTTGGACCATGTTCAACTTCTCAGGCGCAGGGCGATGACACCGCCGTCGACGAAATAAATGAACGGAGAGGTATGGTGACCAGAAACCCTCAGAATATCCAATCGACGCAGACTGTCAGTTCATCTATGAAAACTACCTCTTGGACTACATCGGATACTCGGCCGATCATGCATCATGACACACGCACTTGCTTGTCTATATGCCACAATAACAGCGCAGCAGTCTTGCGCCCTTATAGACAACATTCGTCTTTGAGGATCCTGCGCACTTACCATGCCAGAGCCGTTGCACCCATTCACCATCTTTTAAGCCACCCGAGTGGGCTTGTCCTTCGCCTCCTCTGGCTGTCAGTGCCCCGCCCGCCTCGGCCTCTTCTGGCTTAGTACGGAGGCGCATCGTGATTCGTGAGCAAGGTTGAGAACGAGAGTTGGACTCTTGACTCAAGTATGTATCTTTGGATCCAGTGCTTACGCATGCGGGTCCGATCGGGACTCTGTCCTCGTGGTGTCATCACGGTGTTCCTGCTCCACCACCTACCCTGCCCCTTGCTGTCCCAATATAATATGGCCCAAGACTGAAAATTTAATCGCGGTATATCGTTGAACATGTAAACCTTAGAGTGGAGCAATCAATTGCGCTTTGCAGCGAGGCAATTTCAGAACTTCTGTCGTTTCTTTCCATCGTCAAAATTCAAGATATAAACGAACTCGAGAGAATACATCAGAATGCATCTTCCCCGTCAGTATTACTACTGGTGTCGCTGCTGGCTTCCGTGTAGCCATCCCACTCTACCTGGTCAACCACCTTGCGCAATTCCTCCACTTGAGTGTTGGATACGTAGCTGCTGCCCGCGATCACAAGTTTCTTCAGGGCATGTCCCTTAGCTTTGCGATGGGCGAGTGCCTCGTGAAGACGCCATGCACTGCCGTCACACCCCTCACACACACCCCTCGTACGACAGTCGTAATCGCAGATTACAGCAATGACCTGGAGCTCTGCGAGGGCGGGAGCAAAAATATCTCCACAACTCTTGACCCTAAGTTCGTCTTGACAGAGCGTTGGGGAAAGAGCTGGAATCCAATCGTCCATATAAAGCCGAATCAATTTGATGAATCGTAATTCCTGAAGGTTTCCAAAGGTCACCTCGAAAAACCACGAAGGCAACGGGCCTGACATGTCGATGGTGGCGAAATGGGCGAGGGTGCGAAGATGTACCATGGGTATGGTATCACAAATGTCGCCCATCAAGCGAAACCAACATTTCGTCGATACTGCTTCGAACTCGATATCGAGCTTGAGAGGGATACCACGATCCCAGTCTTCATGGAGATGACGCTGACCGTACATCGAGTAGAACGGGACATCACAGTCGCGTTCAGATGTGCTGAGCACAATACCAACATCGGGTTCTGTGGTTTTCATATTTAAAGTGTGAATCACTGGTCCGACGTCGGATGTGGTATTGAATCTTTGCTGGAGAAGCGGATAAAGTGGGGTGTAGGTTGGCGTAAACTTAGCGTCATGACGACAGCATATTTTGAGTTCTGTTTTCGATGGGACGGTTACATTGGACAGAAACACCACTACCGCCGAGAAGGGTGCGACAACCGCGAGGCGCAAGAGTTGAGGCAAATAGAGGCATTCTGAGAGAAGACTGTGCTGGCTAGCAAGAATATGCTCGGGACCGGAGAGAGCATCCTCAAGATATAGATGTGCGAGGTCGGGAATGTGACATAGCATGGCTAAGAGCTCTGTCATTGTTGGCCGAGAGGACAAGGCAATATCGCGTAACCTGAGACTCGTAAGACTCGTGAGGGTAGGAGAGCACCATGAGATGTGGCAGCGGTAGAGCTCCAACGTCCGGAGGGCTGGTGTCTCTCTACTGAAGAGAGTATCAGGGACTAGCATGGATTCCACGCCACTTTTTGTCACAAAAAGACGCAACGTGTGCAAGAGCGACAGCTTGGAAAAGACCGCTTCCGCGAGGCTGCGAGGGAGTTTCAAGGAAAGATCCTGAATACGTGTTACATCTGTTGTTACTTGCTCCAAAAAGATCATTTCTTCCCGAGACCAATATCTCACATTGATACGAATTATCAATGGAAGCATCTTTGTCCTAGAGAGTAGCTCCTTTGTCCAGCGTGGAGGGGACACGAAAAGGAACGACCACAGAGACGGAGTATTGAGAGCGACATCGCGCCAGTGGCGGCAAATGTAGGAGACGTTAGCCCAAGGAGGTGCGCCCCACGTGCCAGAATACCGAGGATCTTGGTAAAAGCTGTAGGCTTGATACAGAAAGATCATTGCGAGAATCTCGTGTGGAAGGCGAGACACGAGCGAAAGAGCGTCCCTTTGAGTAGTAAGGAGAGCACATATTGGCAACTAGAGGAGGGCGACCTCGGCATCGATACGGGCTTGGGCCTCAGCGACCGCAGACTTTGAGGTTATGTCAGTGTCCATGGAGAGCGACCCAGATGTTGAGGGGCCTAAAAAGTTTTGACATTAGGGTCCGAGGGAAGAACAGAAAAGTCAAAGTATGCTGCCATCTTGCCATCCCTACTGGATCTGATCTTCTGCTTCCATGCACGTGTTCGTTGGACACGTCACCTTTTGCGATGAAAGCTTTTCCAGAGGGTGTGTATCTTTGCCAATGGTCTGCATGACATGTTAAGCGGGATCCCGCGCAGGGTTTGTACATTCAATCTAGACGACAACAACAGGACAGAGACTCAATTACCGAGATATATATGAACTCGAGAGAGTAAATTAGGATTCGTCTTCATCCTCACTACTACCTGTGTGGCCATCCCAGTCCACCTCGTCGACCACCCTGCACAGATCCTCAACTTGAGCGTTGGATACATAGTTGCTGCCCCCGATGACAAGCTTCTTCAGAACATATCCCTTAGCTTTGCGATGGGCGAGTGCCTTGCAAAGACACCACGCACTGCCACTGCAATTATGAGACCTCGGATGGCAGTTAGCTGCGAAGGATACATCGGTGAGCTGGAGCTCTGCTAGGGCGGGAGCAAAAATATCTTGTGCGTTCTCGATACTGTGCTTCCTCTTACGACATGATCCTGGAGAAAGAGCTGAAGTCCATTCAGCCACACAGAACTCAGTCAATTTGATGAACTTTAATTCCTGGAGATCTCCGAAAGTGGTTCCGATAAACGACGAGGATAAGAGGTGGGACATGTGGGTGTAGGTAAGATGTGCGAGGGTGTGGAGATGTGCCATGGGTATGATACGACAAATGTCGCCCACCAAGGGCTCCAGATCCTTCTGCGAGTCGACATGAATATCGAGCTTGAGTGGGATACAACAATCCCAGTCTTCATGGAGATGTCCACGGTCGTCTGAGTAGAACGAAACATCACAGTCACGTTCCGATGTGCTAAGGACAAAACTAGCACCGCGTAAAGTGGTTTTGAGATTCAAAGTGCGGATCACTGTCCCGACGTCGGATGTGGTGTTGAATTGTCGTTCGAGAAGCGGATAAAGTGGAGTGTGGGACACAGTAAAATCAACGTCATGACGACATAATAGCCTGATTTCCGTCTTCTGTGGGACGGTGACCTTGGACAGAAACACAATGACCGCCGAGAAGGGGGCGACAAGCGCGAGGCGCGAGAGATGAGGCAAATCAACACATTCTGAGGGGAGAGTGTGCCGGCTAGCAAGAATATCCTTGGCACCGGAGAGAGCATCCTCAAGATATAGATGTGCGAGGTCAGGCATGTGACGCAGCATGGCTAAGAGCTCTGTGATGGTTGGCTGCGAGGACGAGGCAATACTGCGCAGCCTAAGGGTTGAAAGAGCAGTGAAGACCAGAGAGGACCATGGAGGGTGGCAGTGGTACAACTCCAACGTCCGGAGGGCTGGTGTCTCTCCATTGAGGAGAGTATCAGGGTATACAGCGTCCTCGCCGAGATGACGCGTACGAAGACGCAACTTGAACGTGTGCAACAGCGGCGCAGGTGTTGTTGAAAGTTTGGAAAGGACACCTTCGACTCGGTTGCAAGGGAGGTACAGGGAGAGATCCCGAATACGCGTTACGTCTGTTGTTACTTTCTCAAAAAAGATCATTGCTTCTTGAAATTCAAATCTCATGTCGATAAGAATTCGCAATGGAACCCTCTTTGATCTGGAAAGCAGTTCCTCTGTCCAGCGTGGAGAGAACACGAAAAGAAAGGACCAAAGAGATGGACAGGTAAGAGCGACATTACGCCAGTGGCGGCAAACGTACGAGACGTTGGCCCAAGGAGGTGCAGCACCCCACATGGGAAAATCCTGAGGATCTTGGTAAAAGCTATAGGCTTGATACAGAAAGATAGTTGCAAGAATCTCGCATGGAAGGCGAGACACAGGTAAAAGGGCGTTCTTTTGAGTAAAGAGGGCGCATATTGGCAACTTGAGGAGGGCGATCTCATTGTTGGTACGGGCGTGCGCCTCAGCAATCATAGACTTTGGGGAGGTGTGAGCCTCCATAGAGAGCAACCGACGCAGATGACTTGGGCCTCAGTTGAGGAACTTAGTAAATGTTTTACATTATTAGAAGTTTAGCGGAGTACAAAAACCTAACTTAGCGGAAATTCCCCGGCCCGTCGCTCCCTCTCCACATCCTCCTTGATCTCCAATCTCTAAGCAAACACCAAATAATGGCCAATGTCAGCGCACCCGCACCTGTTCCCTCGGACAGCCCGCCGCGAGACGAGGCAGTGACAACTCACGAGGCGGACTTGGCAAGTACCTCCAAGCTCTGGGAGAACAGTCATGCGCAGGCCCCACATAGTTCACCAAACATCATGTCGTAGAGATGAGGCAGAGGAAAAATAGATCCTGAAGAGGCTGATGAAATATGCGAAGAGACAGCTAAGATCGGACTCTGAGCGGTGTGCAGAAGAAGAGCCGCAGTTGGATTCGCTGGCGGATGGTGAGCGTTGGGTTTGGATTGTCGTGACGCTTGCTGAGGCGTACTTGGTGGTATGTTTTAGGAGATGTGATTAAAGAGCCATAAATCGATCTCTCCGCACTCCTGCACAAAACGACGGCTATCCGATTTGGACCTGCCGCATGAGCGTAGATCTAGTCAGAATGTTGAAATGAATGTTTACACTCGATTTTATGAAACTACAGCTGGAACCGGAGTTCATGCTGGCTGACCGTACATTGCGGAGACTCTCTTTGTCCATTTGAACGAAACCGAGCATCCCACCAAATAGGTGAGGGTACGGTGACCTGGAACGCCCGGAGTACTCAGTCAACACGGACTCTCAGTCCATCTATGAAGACTACCTCTCAGACTACACCGGATTCTGGGCTGACCTCGAAGAACTTGAGGACCTCGGAGAAGTGAGCATTAGATTTCCCTGAAGATTGGGCTTCCATGAGACCAAATTCGATCGAACAGAGCCATTCCCCCATTCACCATCTTTTAAACTACCCGAGTGGCCTCGTCCTTCGCCTTCTCTGGCTGCCAGTGCCCCACCCGCCTCGACTCTTCTGGCTTACAGAGGCGCATGGTGAACGAGATTGAGAACCTGATTATAATTGGACTCTTAATTCTTGTCTGTATCCCTGGAGTGTTTGTCCAGTGTCCCGTGTCACCGCACAAAGCAGACGATCGAATCTCTGCCCTGCTGTTTTCGTGGAGTTGTCACCATGTTCCTGCTTTGTCTTCATACCGCTTTCTCGTGTCGAAGAATTGTATATTATGATAAATTTTAAATCACGTTGTGGCATATACATTGAACATGCAAACCTTGCACTGCGGGGCAATTAATTGCGTTCGAGTCCATTGTTAAATTTCAAAGATAGAGAACAAATTAAAATTCATCTTCCCCGTCACTGCAACTAGCGCTCACACCCATCCCACTCCACCTCAGTAACTACCTGGCGAAATTCCTCCACTTGAGGGGAAGATACATGGCTACTGTGCGCGATGCCAAGTTTCTTCAGAGTATATCCGTTAGCTCTGCGATGGATGAGTGCGTTGCGAAGACACCACACACCGCCGTCGCAAGTCCCCAAGTACATGCAACGACAAGCATATCTAGGGATTAGATCGATGACCTGGAGCTCTGCTAGGGAGGAAGCAAAAATATCTGCTATATTCTCGACACCATGTCCTCTGTGACATCGTCCTGGGGAAAGAGCTGTAGCCCAAGGATTCATGTGGGGCCGAGCCAATTTGATGGACCGCAATTCCTGAAGGGTTCCAAAAGTCGTCTTGAGAAAGCACGAAGAGAGGGTCCTCGACGTGTCCAAAATGGGCGAGGGTGCGAAGATGTATCATGGGTATGGTGCGATAAATGTCGCCCATCAATTCCTCCAGATCCTCCGGCGATACTGATTCGGACTCAATATCAAGTTTGAGTAGAATACCACGACCCCAGTCTTCATGGTGATGACGACCGTACTTTGAGTAGAAAGGAACATCACAGTCCCGTTCAGACGTGCTGAGGGCAAAACCAACATCGCGCGAAATGGTTTTGATATTCAAAGTCCGAATCACGGGCCTATGGAAAGCCGGACAGTCGCGCTCACTTCTCACTTCGATTCGTGATCTGTGACATCCTATCTTGGGTGGTCGTGACCTGGAGACCTCGAACACTGCCTTTCGTAGCTGGGAACAATGCACAGTGGATATTGTAGATTACAATTTAGGTGTATTATATAAGCTGTTAACGCAGTAGGTAACGCAGCTTTGTCATCATCACAGCGAATGGGTGATTGTGTAAGTCTCCAAAAGCGGCTAGAAGCGCGTCCAAATGCAACCACTACTCCCATCATATGTCCCCTTTTGGATATGTCATGATCTCAACTTCTCTCTGCCCTCTCCTGCATTCCCTGCTTCACCAGGGCCCCCTCCCTTCATTGTAGACATATTGTATGTACATATACATGTTATATACATATAATAGAGCCTACATGAGCGCTACAATGAATGCCTAAAGTGTTAAATTCTATACGAGGGCAGGAGTTGCCCGGACTCAGCCGCTGCCTAAGGTGGGCGAAGAACGACTGTATTTACCTATACGAGGGCAGGAGTTGCCCGGACTACTATACATTAGCTAGGAGTAGTAATAGGAGTAAAAAGGGAACTCACCTCAGCCGCTGCCTAAGGTGGGCGAAGAACGACTGAGGTGCTTGTAAGTAACAGACCACATTTATAAAGGGCGAAGATGTGCTCGCTAATAATAGCAAGGGATCAGGTAGGAACAAGATAGGAACAAGATAAATGTATAGTGACAGATTGGAAATGAATGGGAGGAATTGACAGGAGATTTGAAACGGTGATGACGCGATAAGTAATCCCGGAGATAGAAAATGACTTCAGGAAGTAACTCCGGTTACAGGAGTGCCGGAGATGATTTTCCCGCGGTTCCGGAGTTCCGGAGATCATGGTATTTTGTCACTCCCACTCGAGCGCAATCGTAGTCCCATAGCCCGGAGAAGTTTCCAGTGTTGGTCCCGGACAAGAGCCTTGGTGAGGATGTCCGCCACCATATCACCAGTAGGGACATAGCAAACGACTGCTTCCCCCTTTCCAACAAGGTCATCCCGGACGAAATGATATTTTCGCTGAATATGTTTGGTCCGGGCTCGGAATTGGGGATCACGGCTTAGAATGATGGCGGCTTGATTATCGCAGTGTAGTACAGTGGGTCCCTTCTGAGGATGTCCGATTTCCTCGAAGAAAGTCCGGAGCCAAGCCAAGTGCTGACCGGCTAAACTAAGTCCGATGTACTCCGATTCCGTAGTGGAAAGGGCTACCATGCTTTGCTGTTTGCTTGACCAGGAGATTGCACCACGGTTACTGATAAACAGGAAACCGGAGGTGGAGCGGGAGTTTTCAGGGTCTTGGGACCAACCTGCGTCGGAGTATCCATGGAAGTCCATGTCCATGGAGACGTCTGATCCATCAAACCGGAGTTCCATGTCCTTGGTAGCTTGAATGTACCGGAGTACACGTTTGGCCGCTTCCCAGTGTGCCATTTTGGGAGTAGCACTGAAACGGCTGAGCGTTCCAACGGCGTATGCGATGTCCGGTCGAGTACCAAGCATAAGGTACATGAGGGAGCCAATGACAGTCAGGTAGGAGACCTTCCGGTCTTGAATAACCATCTCCGGGTATGTCCGGTCATCTTCCGGGTCTGTGGAGGAAAGCTGGGAGTTATGTGCCATAGGAGTCCAGACAGGTTTGCACGCGGACATTCCAATACGTTCTAGGACTTTTTGGGAGTATTGGCGCTGAGATAAGGAGATGGTTCGGAGTTTCCGGTCACGATTAATTTCGATTCCGAGGATGAACTTGGCTTCCCCTAAGTCCCGCATTTTGAACGCCGCTGAGAGCTTGTCCTTGATGGAGTCCATGAATTTTCGGGAGGAGGCCGCTAGGAGTAAGTCATCCACATAAACGACTAGGAAGCAGACCTGTCCGTCCTTGCGGAAGACATAAAGACATGTTTCTGCATCTAGGCGAGCAAATCCAAGTTCTCCGAGCTTCTTATCAAGGGTTTTATTCCAAGTCCGGCCGGCCTGTTTGAGACCATATAGGGAACGCCGGAGTTTCCAGCAATAACCGGGTTGGATTGGGACACCTTCCGGAGGGAGCATGTAGAGTTCCTCCTCGAGTTCTCCATTGAGGTAAGCAGTGGAGACGTCCATCTGATCTAATTCCAGGTCATGTTTGGCAGCTAAGGCAATTAGGGTCCGAACGGAATCCAAGTTTGCTACCGGAGCAAATACCTCCTGGTAGTCCACTCCTTCCTTTTGGGTGAAGCCCCTGGCGACGATCCGGACTTTGTACCGTTCCACCTTTCCACTTTCATCACGCTTTATGCGAAAAACGGGCTTGGAGGTGATTGGAGTAACTCCGTCGGGGATGAGTACAGTCTCATAGACATGGTTGGAGTTAAGACTGAGGAGTTCTTCCTCAACAGCTGACTTCCATAATTCTGCGTCGGTTCGTGTGTAGGCTTCTGGGATGGTGTTAGGGAGGGAGTCGTCTGCTCCGGAGTTGGCTGCTCCAGCGAAGATGAAGTCCTGGATGTCCTCCATACAAGTGAATGCTCCAGGGATGTCCGGAGCTTCCTCCGGAATTTCCGGAGTTGGCTCAGGTTGTTGTTCCTGGCGTTGGGCTAGTCTGGTCGCCTCTGCATCCAAAGTACGTTGGTAATCCCGGTTCTTGTCAGCTGGTTGGCGTTGACGATTACTCCTCCGGACTCCGGCTATGATTTGAGCTGGTGGCCGTTCTGGAGATCGAGGCCGGGCAGGAGCAACAGGAGCATTGTCCGGAGGAACCGGAGCAGGAGCAGGGTTCACATCTAATCGTTCAAAACGTTCTGTGAGTTCCTGGATGGTAGGACTAGGTGGACGTCGCTGGTGCTCTCCCACTGCTGGTGGGATGTTTGGAGGATTTTCAGGAAGGACATTCCCACCTCCCACTGCTCCGGGCTGGGCCGGAGTTGGGAGATCAGATTCCTCTTCCTCCGGTTGATCACGCTCTGGCTGATGGGAGCGTGTTGGAAGGAGTCCCTCCCACTGTCCCTCAACAGTGGGGTTGCTCCAGGGAGCAGACTCTGTTCCGGAGATTATTCCGGTTTCATCGAAGATGACATGACGACTGGAGATGATAGTACGTCGCTCGATGTCAAGGAGTTTGTAGGCCTGTTGGCCATAAGTATATCCGAGCATGATACACTTTGTTCCATGTGACCGGAATTTTCCTCCACGTTGTTCCTTGGGGACATAGGCATAGGCCGGGCATCCAAAAGGGCGAAAGAAGGTGGGGTCGACCTGGCGATGGAACAGGGTTTGGTATGGGTTTTCCCCCCGGAGTGCGGAGGTCGGACTCCGTGCAGTGACATAGGCCGCTGAAGCCATAGCATCCACCCAGAAGGACTTTGGGAGTTTGGACTCTTCAAGCATGGTGTTCGCCAAGGTAGAAAGTGTTTGATTCATCCGTTCTGCGAGTCCATTTTGCTCCGGAGTATATGGAGCAGAGGTCTCATGTAGAGTCCCATCGTTTCGGAGTTGCGTCCGGAATGCTTCATTGATATATTCTCCACCTCCATCACTCCGGATGAATTGAACATACATGTCAGAGTATCGCTCCTGTTCTACCTCTGTCCGGAAGAGCGTCCGGACATCGGTCTTCCACCGGTTGTAGATCTCGAGTGCTTCCTTCTTCTGTTTCATGAAGTATACCCAAGGGAAGCGGGAGAAGTCATCAACTATGATGATCCAGTACCTGTGCCCTTCTCGGGATTGAGGAGTGATAGGACCTCCAACGTCTGTGTGGACAATTTGGAGCGGACGTGTGGCACGAGGTGCTTCCTGGAGTTCAAATGGAAGTTTCTTCATCTTTCCTAAAGTGCAAGACTCGCAAAAAGACGGTGTTCCGGTGAGCGTGTCGATTCCCCGGAGTTGTCCATGCTTGACCATGTGTTGGATACGAGCTACGGAGATGTGGCCCATACGTCTATGGAGAAGATTTATGTCCACTGCTGCATGTGCGGCTTCCTTTGGACATTCCGGAGTAACGTTTGCATGATACAGCCCCTGTCGATGAGTCCCGGAGAGCACTGTAGTTCTTTCCTTTCGGGCATAGCATGTCTGAGTCTTTGCCGGGAATATTGTGGAAAGTCCGGCAGTGGAAAGACGGTTGACTGAGATGAGCGATAGTTGGAAATCCGGGATTAGGAGGACGTTTGTTAGGAGAATTTCGTACTTCTTTCCGGAGATCGTGGAGATGAGTGGGACTGTTCCAATACCAATGGCATTTGTGGTGGAGTCATCTCCGAATGCAACTGGGCGAGGGGGATTCAATGACTGGTAGGTCCGGAACCAGGAGCGGTGAGGGACCATGTGTGATGTTGCTCCGGAGTCGACAATTATGGTGTTTTTGCCACTGGACTTTGGTTCAGACGACAGATAGGCGAGAACACGTGCCATTAGAGACTTGGATACACCTTCGGTAACTATGTTTGCAATCTCCGGAGATGCCGGAGCTACCTCCGGAGTACTCCCTGTCACATTTGCCTTCTCCGTCTTCTTTTCCCCTTTGTTCCTTCCACCTCCCTTTCGCAACTCCTTTACCCACTTTTGATAGGAGTAACAGTTATCGGAGTTGTGTCCGGTGATTTCGTGGTGCTCGCACCAGGTGGAAGCATTGGGAGGACGGCTGGAGCGACTGGGACCACCGGAGACCTTTAAGGCGGAGTCGGACGTCCCGGAGGGGTTCAGACGAGCATCCTCCGATGCGATGCGCGTTTCAATTGCATCGAAAGTGAGTTTGCTGTCTTCCACAGTGTTGATGACGGAGGAGGTGAACATGTTCCACTCCGGAGTTTTCGGGAGTGAGTTTAGGAGCACGAAAGCAAGGAGTTTGTTGTCGACAGTGAATTTCATGCCGGCAAGCCGGGCTTCTAAAGTCCGGACAGATGCAATGTGCTCCGAGACTCCGGAGATGCCATCCCAGGCAGAGCTGAACAGTTGCCGGAATAGGTAGAATGCGGAGGCAAGGTTGGAACTTTGGTGAATCGACAGCAGGGCTTCAAAAAGGTCCTTGGAGGTAGTGTGTGATTGTGTCTTTAGGAGGAGAGCGTCAGAGATGTGGTCCTGGATAATTCCGTGTGCCTTCTCATCTCGCTCTACCCACTTCCGGACATCTTCGGCCGTGGCTGCGCAGTGGACGTCACGGAGGTCGGGACCGGTGCCGTGGCAGTGGCAGGCGTGGGAGTGGATGTAGTGGCAGGTGTCAGAGCGGGTGCAGTAGTAGTGACGGGGTTTCCAGGGGTAGGACAGGCGTCAGTGCCAAGGGTGACACCGAGTACCTTTTCCTTTCGGAGTTTGGCTGTGACTCGAAGTTTCCAAATCTCGAAGTTTGG